>CM073779.1:69526594-69930671 GCA_037158775.1 Hetaerina titia
GAATTATAACAATTTCTGCTCCAGAGGTTCTTAAGTACAAGATCATAAAATCATTGCAATGAAAGAGAGGACATAGTAAATTAACCATACTTAAACCTAGGCAATCATTACATATACAAAGAAAGTCAAATCAATTGATTCACTTATGCAGTTGTATGGATTACTTCCTGATAAAAGGACTTCTTAAGTACAAATCATAAAATCGTAATAATAATTAAGGGGGCATTGTAAATTAACCATACTTAAACATAGGGAATCATTTCATATTCATAGATTGTCAATTGTCAACCAAGATAAATAGCCATGGATTGGACATGCTATTAATGATCCCTAATCTGTGATTTGAGCAGGATTCTTTATTGATTTTTACTACAGGGGCTCTCTATGAACAAAATCATAAAGTCATATTAATAATAGAGCGGGCATCATAAAATAGCAACGCTTTAACATAGGCAACTCTTACATATTCAAAGAAAGGCAAAATCAATACTAACATTGATGCAGTTGTATGTCTAACTTTCTGCTACAAGGGTTTGTTAAGTACAAAACCATTAAAATCATAATAACAATAGAGAGGATAGTGTAAATTAACCATGCTAAACATAGGCAATCATTAATTATTCAAAGAATGTGAAACTATCCACAAGATATTAATCCAGTGATTGGACAAGTTAGTAATGATCCATGTTCTTTCCTTTGATAAGGGGCCATTAATGATTCCTTCTCTAAGGTCTTCCTAATTACAAAATCATAATAATGATAGATGGAGCATGGTATTTTTATCACACTTAAACATAGACATTCATTAATATTCAAAGAAAGCAAAATTAATATTATCAATTGTGCTGTGGTATGTGTAATTAATTGCTTGAGGAGTGCAAAAATTCATCTTTAAAGAACTCATTATTCACCTTTTCTGGATTTTTATTGATCATCTCTTCATTATTCATCATAAACATTTGATTCATTAAAAATATTTATAATAGGAACACAGGTGTAACAGGTCTCTTAGGGGATTTAGGCAGGAAGCCCCTAGGAATTCAAAGAGAACTAGCGAAACTTTAAACTTTTAGAAAGATTTAGAACCAATGAGTTTAACGATGGCACTAAAGGAATTATAATGGTCCCACACTACTTAGGTAGATGAGACCACAAAGAAAAAATAAGGGAGATAGATTCCAATATAGATAGACTCAAATTATCATTCTTTCCCAGAACAATCAGAAATCATAATAGTAAGAAACCGAAGTCCCTTTAGAAATATTAAAAACATTTAATTCACATGCCGGAACAAAATTAAAAATTGCAAAGATAATAGGTTTAAATATAGGTGCATGTGTATGTTTTCCGGTAGTTTGTGTGCATTTATTTGGGGTAAAAGGGTTCTTGCATGAATGTTACCATATCTGGTTTGTGGACTATAAATTTGTGGCTTCTGCATGCGGTTTTTTTCTTTCTAAATTACGGGTGGTGCCCTATCATCCCCCTCACACTCCCTTGAGCCGGCTTGCGGGGTATTGAGTACATGTAAAAGATTCGCTGGTTAGTGCACAATCCCATGTCTTAAACCAATTTCGGAAAACAATTAGCTACAATAAAAACAGTAACTAGAAACAATGGTTATAAGGAGCAGCTCATTAATAGTTTGTACTTTAAAAATTAAATCAACAGGCAGTCAGAGACATTTATAAATCCCAACCATGACTAGACTCTAGTGCCAAATGTCGTAGAATCCTGTGTCTGGATTGCATTACTATGAGATTTTGCAAAAAAACTGCCGAAAGATAAGTTTTAAATAGCCTACTATAATAAATCGAACCCCAGGAACCTACTCTCTCACACAAAAGACAAAATTCCAAAAAGTGGAGTGTATAAATTAAGATGTGAGTGTGTCGCAGTGTATGTTGGACAAACAGGGCAAAAATTCCAAGAATGGGTGAAGGAGCACCAAGTCTGCGTGAAAAAACAAAAAGTTAACGACACGTTTTACTAAACATTTATTGGAAAATGACCACAGCAGTGACTTTAAGTTTGAAATGTTGCATTTGGAAGGGAAGGGACTCACACTAGATGCTTTGGAGCAGTTTGAAATTTTACAACGCTCCAAAGAGAATATTGTTAATGACCTTTTGTACACGTACCACACCCCTCTCCTGGACTAATTAGGGTAAAAAACCCCACTACTTCCCCTCTAACACTCTCCCTTGACCTCAGAGATATGTAAAGGGCTTTGCATTTATGTCTATGAACCGTTTAAAACCCACCCACTTTCCTCTGCCATTAGGAGTGCTCCCCATAGGGGATATCCTCCCGCTTTCCAACTTTCCCTCCAACCATCATTGCTCGCTTCCCTCCCCAACCTTCTCACCTCTCCGCCCTTACCTGAGTGTAGGATATATAGAAGGATATCTGCAAGAGTTGTCACCTGAAGATGACGTTGGACGTCGAAACCCAGGTTGTATCGTAATAAATTTTCTGTTGATCACAAAGTTACCATTCTTTCATTTCCAAAGGCCATTCTTATTAGTGAATGACGTTGAGTCCCGGATGTTGATAGGCAAAGCCATATAAATTACATTTCCATAGTTTTTAATTTTATAGGGTTATCAGATGGAGGAAGGGAAACCAGAATGGAAACACTGTAATACTGGTTGAAGGGGGTGTTTTGATAAGAGGCATGTTTTGGGATGGGGAGACCTGCAGATGGGGAGGAGGGATTGCATGAGATGCAACAATTATTTATCCCGAGGTTCAGGGGTGCGGAACATTGGCCTATGTAAAAGGCCAGGCAGAGTTTACAAGCCAGAAGAAAGACAACATTCTTGGATGTGAAGGAGGGGTGGGGGAAGGGCAGAAGAGAGTTAAAAGGTGGGATGCAGAGGGGTGGAGTGGTGAAAATAGTTTTACATCTCTCCCAATGGCAAGGAGTGGGTGTGGCTCTGGGGGTGGGAGGAGAGTTTGAGAGAGGCTTGAAGGATTTAAGGAGATCTGCTAGGTTGGCAGGCTATTTGAAGATGACAGAGGGGCATTTGGGAAGAAGGTAGGACGAAACGTTGTGGTTTTGAGGATGAATTTGAGGGACTGAATACTAGGGACGTAGGTAGTACATATTGAGAGAGGGTGGGAGTCTGTGGTTGAGGGAGGCTTTAAGGTGTAGGAATATTTGAGGATTTTTTTATTGAGCAGAGAATCTAGGTATCCTCGTCTGAGGTGGGAGTGGTAAAGGTTGTTAAGGTATTTGTTGAGGGATTTGGGATGGTTGCAATTATGGTGGCCATGGATAGATAGAGAGGGAGTAGGGGAGGCAGCGTTTGGTATGGGAGGGGTGGTAACTGTTGAAATGAAGGTATTGTTGTTTATTAGTTGGTTTAATGTGAACCAAGGTCAGAAATTTGTTATTGATTAGGGAAATATTGATGTTGTGGAAGGTGATCTGCGAGGAGGAGATGGTGGAGGATGCAAATATACATAACACACACACATTCTTCATACTTTCTTCTACCTAGCCCTGTTTTTACGTTTTTCCATTTCCTTTTATCATCTTCTTCTAATTTCTTGTGAATAACCCATGGGTTCTTTTTTCCTATTTACTATTCCTATATATTTTTTCCCACCTTTCAATGTCTTTTTCTGATATACTCCCATTTTTCATCTGCACAAGTACCCACCTATCTTTTCTCACTTATAATTTTCTCTGCAGCCAAATAAATACGGGTTCACTTCGCCATCTTCTTCCCGAAAAGACTTATCTCATCACAATTATAAACATTGGCAGGTAACCCTCAGATTCTACTAGCATTGTGAAGTCACTGATGCCGAGTTTTCTTCTACCTTTGACTCAGAGCTTGCTGCATCATTAAGCCTCACAATGCAGTGAATCACAGTTTTTCTTGTTAACTTTACAAAACCACAAATAGCTCCCATTAAACACTTGATCGGCTGTTAATCATCCCAACTTCCTATTAATGAGGTCAGTTAAAATCACTTTCCTCATTTCACAACTTATATTCTCCTTTCCCTCCCATGGACTACAACCTTGTCGTGGTGGAAGGGCAATTAGTTGTTATGAAATGTAATGTTCGTTTCAAGAAGATAAGGCAAGGGCGGCGGGTTAAAAAATGGAATTTAGAAGCAGTTAATGAATTAACGAGGAAGGAGTATCAGGAGGCTGTAGAGAAAATGATGGATGACGGTAAAGAACTGAGTGCTATCGAAGAAAAATGGGAATGTATCAAGAAAGGGATATTGGAAGCCGCTAAAGACACTATAGGAACCGTTAACGGGAAAAGGATAAGGAAACCATGGGTAACGGATGAGATGATTGCAAAGATGGATGAGAGAAGAAGATGGAAAAATGTAAACACAGAGTTAGGCAAAATGAAGTACAAAGAGTTAAACAATAAATTGAGAAGGGCCACAAATAAAGCAAAAGAAGAATGGTGGAAAACGCAATGCGAGAATATGGAAAGTTTACAGAAGAAGGGTGAAATTGGTGCTCTATACAGCAAGGTTAAGTTATTATCAGGAAGTAAGAAGACAAGATCTGTGCTAATAATTAAAGATAAATGGGGTAAGATAATAGTTGAACCAGGAAAAATCCAAGAGAGATGGAAGGAATATATAGAAACACTGTATGGTAAAGAACTTAGGCCGACAAAGTTAGACATAGAAAAGGAACATGACGTAGAAGAAGATAGCTTAGGTCCAGGCATACTCGACGATGAAATAGAAAGGGCATTAAAGGAGATGAAAGCAAATAAGGCTGTGGGGGTGGACAATATTCCTGTAGAAATGTTGAAATGGTTAGGGAAAGGTGGGAAGAAGGCCATATATGGACTGATTCGTAGTATCTATGAGGAAGGAATCTGGCCGGAAGATTTTGTGAGATCAGTGTTAGTTCCTATTCCAAAAAAGGCAAAGGCTTCGTCATGTGAGGATTACAGAACAATAAGTTTGATATCCCACGCAGCTAAAGTTATTCTCAGGATCATCAACAAAAGGATAGAGAGTAAGGCAAATGATTACTTAGGGGATGATCAGTTTGGGTTCAGGAAAGGAAGAGGTACGCATGATGCCATTGCAGTAATGAGATCACTAGTCGAGAGGAATATAGAATACAATCAGGACGTTTTTGCCTGTTTTGTAGATTTCGAAAAAGCGTTTGATAGAGTGAATTGGGAAAAATTAATGCGTATATTGCAGAAAATAGGAATGGATTGGAGGGACAGGAGACTGATCCGCAACCTGTACATGTCTCAGACTGCTCAGGTGCGAGTGGGGAACGGAGAGTCCGGATGGGCAGTGTTAGGAAGAGGTGTAAGGCAGGGTTGCCCATTGTCACCGGTACTGTTCAACGTATATGTAGAGGAAATGATTAAAGAGGCATGGGAAGAACTGGAGGTAGGAATGAAAGTCGGAGGGGAATTGGTAAAATCGGTTAGGTTTGCTGATGACCAAGCATTAGTTGCTCAGTCAGCCAAGGGGTTGCAAACACTGCTGAGTGAATTGGAGGTTCAGTGCGATAAATATGGGATGAGAATCAATATTAATAAAACAAAGGTTATGCGATTTTCCAGAAAGAAAAAGGCTAAGCTAAATATTAAAATAGGCGGGGAAAGAATAGAGCAGGTAGAGCAGTTTACATATCTCGGAAGTGTTTTGGACCAATACGGTCAAAGTGGTAGGGACGTAAGGAGAAGAATTGCGCTAGGCAAGGAGGCTTTCTCAAGGAGGAGGGAGTTGATGACGGGGACGTTGAGTAGGGACGTTAAGACAAGACTCGTAAAAACTCTGATATGGAGCGTAGCTATGTACGGCGCGGAAACGTGGTCGCTGAAGCAGGAGGATAGACGTAGATTGGAGGCTTTTGAAATGTGGGTGTGGAGAAGAATGGAGAAGGTGAAATGGACCGAAAGGAAAACAAATGAGGAAGTACTAGAGATGGTGGGGGAGGAGAGGGGTTTGTTGAGAGAAATCCTATGGAGGCAGGAAAAATGGATGAAAGGTGTATTGAGCGGTAGTGGAATGTTGAAGAGGGTAATAGAGGGGAGAATGTTGGGCAAGCGTGACAAGGGTAGGAACAGGATAGGGATGTTGGACGGGATGAAGGGAGGAAGGAGGTACACCGAGATGAAGAGGGACCTGATGTAGATTAGTTGCTAGGTGGGGAGTCACAAAATGTTTATTTGATAGTTGTGTCCGTCCAAAAACCTACCTTAAATGGTAGATTACCTAATAATAAAATAATTCTCCTTTAAGGGATATTGTAAATTAACCACACTTAAACGTAGACAATAATTATATATTTACAGAATGCCAAAATGAATACTACAACTTGTGTAGTGGTAGGTCTAACTAAATTCAAGAGCAGTCCAAAAATTCATCTTTAAAGTACCCAGTATTCACCTGTTCTCTATGTATATTGATCATCTCTGGGAATTCAATTACCAGGGAAACAGTGTTTATCATTCCGGAACCCTCAGCCAAGTCCCAAACCTAAAGGAAAATGAGATGCCAATAGGAATTGTTAAATATATAAAATAAGGTATACATTTATCATACATACATTATTTATTCATTCTATATATACATAATATGTTCAGTATATGTTGAATATTTTTTTATACTTAATGTATCTGGGACAATATTGTGTTTGCCTTTCCCTCAAAATTATTTAAAAAAGGAAAATTACCAAGGCACCGACATTTTTTAAATTACACTTAAGAACATGAGAATAAATATGGAATGGAATTTCTTTATTAATTCTGCATGTTAAAATAAATACTATTTGTTAACACTATTCAATTTACTCATTATTATATACAGAAGCTTACTTTATTCATTATAATACTTTAGCTATTAGAGGTTTTTCAGGATTGAATATGGAAAACTTGCTTTCAAGAAATATTGGGAAACAGGAAATAATGCTCTCAAAATAACCATATCATTCTTAATAGTAATGCCTCAAGCTTTATTTTTTGTGATATATTTGTAAAAACTGTTATACAGAACATACAATGTACTTCATTACACACTCATGGAAGAGTTTCAGGTTTAGTATTACATGACAAGTATTTCAGATAAGAAAGCTGCAATGTAATATAAAATTCAATAAATCATAACATACTAAACATTTTTTACCCTTAATAACAAAATTAATTTAACATACACGTTATCACTACAGAGTTAAAAATGCAACTTTGAAGAGATACTTTGTTTTGTCAATTAATTTTGGGGGCATGATAGATTCATGCAATGATGTTCTGTAACTGGAGTTAGGTTAAAATGTCCACACTGTGATACTACGTAGTACTAATGATAATAATATATGATATTATGATCATAAATGATAAAATTAACTTCCTTCATTTGCATTGAAATAACCCATCATTAGATTAAAATTAAATTATCACACATTCACATAAATCATTACATATTCACAGGATGCTAACATCATTACTATAACCTTTGCAGTGGTGTTTCTAACTGATTGCTTCAACGGTAGAAAAATTCATCATTAAAAAATTCATTCTTCACCTCTTTTGGATCTTCCGTTTCCTCTTCTGGAATCTCTCCTTCCATTGGCTCAAATTTTACCAAACCCCCGATTTGATCAGGATCCAAGTTTTCTCCATAATTCTAAAAGGAAAGGAGATGCCATTAGAAATTGTTAAAAACATAAACTTAAGTGTACATATATCATACATACATATTCATTCATTATATATATATATATATATATATATACACAAACACTAAGATAATAAATATTACACACACAGAAACATAAAAAAAGGACACTTACAGTGGATATTTATGTTTCGACGGCACGGCCGTCGTCATCAGATGACAGATGACATGAGACGATGATGATCAGATGATCTGATGACGACGGCCGTGCCGTCGAAACGTAAATATCCACTGTAACTGTCCTTTTTTTATGTTTCTGTGTGTGTAATATTTATTATCTTAGTGTTTGTGTGTTTGTGCATCGCCGGAGAGCGTAATTTTCAAGATTATAAACCATAAACACAGTAATCAACCTGAAGGTCGGTTTAGTAGGTGATGGTAGATCTCACCCATGTACCAAGCCCGACGGCATGTGAATATTCACATATCAGGTTAGGGGGGCCAGTTCCTTTCCCTGTGCCGGTTATGGTTTCCCAGGAAGATCTGGTACCCGAAAAATCAACTAGCTTGGGTGGAGCTGCAGGTACCCAAAGTGACTTGCCCGGGAATCGAACCCAGGACCTTCCGGTCAGTAGTCCAACGCTCTACCCACTAGGCCACCGCGACCTGCATATATATATATATATATATATATATATATATATATATATATATATATATATATATATATATATATATATATATATATATATATATATATATATATTTATATATATTTATATATTTATATATAAGTGGAAGGTCCGGTGTTCAAATCCCGGTTAAGGAAATATTTTTACATTCGTGATCTGCTCAAAAACCACCTTCTCCACATGTCCTGTGTTCGCCTTTTATGTGTTTTCCTATCCCCTTTCCTTATACCTATTTCCATGTTTGAATGAATATTTGTGCGCCGTATGGCGGGACTTCGTATTTGAATGTGTGTGTGTGTATATATGTATATATATATATATATATATATATATATATATATATATATATATATATATATATATATATATATACATATATATATTAGTAATCTTTGAGGGAAAGGCAAATAATATTGTTCCAGATATGGTAAGTATAAAAAATATTGCATACATATTTATATATATATATATAATACACTAAATATGTATGCAATATTTTTTATACTTACCATATCTGGAACAATATTATTTGCCTTTCCCTCAAAGATTACTAAAAAACAGAAAATTATCCAGGCACCTCAATTTTTCAACTTACACTTAACACTAAAATTATAAATGCAAAATGGTAATTTTTTAATAATTCACATTGTTTAAAGTAGTATTATTTGTTAAAATTATTCAATAGTTCATTATTATACAGAGAAACCATTTTTATCCATAAGTATATTTTATCTATTAGAGGTTGTTCAGCTTTGAATCTAGAAACCTTGATTTCAGGAGAAATTAAGAATCAATGAATACAGCACTCAAAATAAATATTTCTCTCTTATTAATAAATGCCTTGAGCTTCATGTTAAGTGACAGATTTGTAAAAATCGTTTGCTAGAACAATGCATTCTTCTTTATTACATACTCATGATGGAATCTATTATTTAACATTACTTGAGGAGTATTCCACTTAAGGAAGCTGCCATGCAATAGATAATACAAAAAAATAACCTATAAAACATTAAAGAACCTACATAACAAAGTTAATTTGACATACATGTTATCACTACAACATTAGCAATGAAACTTCAAACGAGATACCTCGTTAATTAATTTTGGGGTCATAATAGATTCATGAAATAATGTTCTACAATTAAAGTTTGGTAAGGACCCTGCATTATGATACCATGTACAGTACTTATGATAATCATTTTGATATTTTGTTCATAAATGATAATATAACCAATCTTCATTTGCATTAAATTACCCATCTCTATATTACTGTACCACTCAGATGGATTATTAAAAATTAATTTGAGAGGATATGGTTTGCATGAAAATATATTTATCCTAAAAATGATCTCTTCTGTAAATAATACCTGTGTAATTCTTTGATCCTACAACATATTCTTCTCTGGAACCTCTACAATTCACTGGAGTATTTTCCCAAATTCCATTAAAACTTCATAATAAAATACCAGTAGGGATATACACACAAACTTACTATTTTTAGAAAAATATTCCATGGTTTCCTTGACTTTTTATAATTTAAAGTTACCATATTGTTTCCAGCAATCAATGTGACTTTTTTTATATATTCCCATTCTCCCCAGTACAAGTACTTAACTCTCTTTCATCACATAATTTTCTCTGCAGCCTGCTGAAAATCCTTTCTTCAACTGAATTGGCAATCAATCAATTGGATTAGCAATTCTAATTTCCAGTTCTTGAAACATCTTCCCTGCTTCATCTTTTTGAATTGGACACTGAACCTCATATACACTTAATTTTTTTCTTAATTTCCAACTGCTCCATGGAAACAGGGCGATTTGACCATGCTGTACCTCTGTCTGTTCCTACCCATAATATAATTTACCTGATAACTTTCTGGGTAACCAGGTATTTTCCATGTCAGACTAAGCTTTTTTTGGTGTCTAAACCAAGTTTTAATGATCGACTAACCACTGTCTCCAGTAATTCAATTGCTGTCTCCCCACAGTCATTCCTTGTGCCTAAACTGTAGTCCCCCATCTCACATCATCTCTTACTTTGCCTGCAGTCCTGTTCTAATCATAATCACAATCAAATGTTTCCCTACAGTAATAAGATGTGATTCTCTCCTCTAACTTTTCCAACAAAATATCGGTTCTTACCTCCCTTTGACTGCATAGTGTCATGGAAACCTGGATAATAACCAATTTTGTAGATTTTGCCTCTACTTCTCATAATAATATCAAATCAATAGCGTTTTTTATATTTAACACCCTTTTTCCCTAATTTTTTTAAAATCATTGCCGCCCCAACCTGACTTTCTTCTTCTTAGCAGTACCATACCCTATGACGATCACTCCAAGAATCCTCGCTATCTTTCAATATCACTTAGCTCACCTGTGAAATATCTATCTTTTACCCTCCATCTCTCAATTTATATTATCTATTTTTCCTGCAATCCTCATTGTCCAAGGGTTCCAATTTCCTATTTTAACTAATTCAGTCCTTTTCTAGATCTTTTGTGCTGTGCCTGTATTTTACCTTTTCAATGATTTTGCGAGATTGACAACCACGGATACCTTGGCTTGCCTGCCACCGGGTGTGATACAGAGTTGAATAGGCTGAGTACTGTAGTTGCCTTGATTTATGTTCACTATGGTATCCACCATAAAAATTTGGTATATATAATTAAGGTGATGATTCTTTGCCTTCTTTAGTAGTGTTTTATGCTGAACTCATCACGCGAAGGCTGTAATACTAGGTTCAACACATTCAATGGAAGTTTGTCATGAAACTGGCATGTTTCCTTGAATTGGTTACCCCAACAGTGGTGGAACCTAATATTATGGGCATAATCCCTTCCACGATCTATCTTCTGAGGTGATTCACTTGTATAGTGAAACCTCTCCTTGCATAGATTTGATTAATGAAACGTTAGAGAACATGTTCCAAGCTGAAAAAAATTATGTAAAAGGTTTATTCAAAGAATATTATGTGTACAATACAAAGATCATGGGTGGTTTCACCTTTCCTTCCATCGTTGAATGTAGCAATGGGGAATGCACACTCAGTTTGTAAAAGCAAAAGCAAAAAAGAAATATATTGTAAATTATTTATGGCACATATCAAAATCCTTCTCACTAGAAACCTCTTTAGGGACCTTTGGTTTTTGCTGACACTGCATAATTTGATAAAAATGTGATTCTGAATGATTCTTAAATAACTTTATGGAGCCCATTGCCACTGCCTCATTGTGGCAAGGCCTCATATGCATAGTACATTCGTGCATTATAAGAAAGTTTCCTATGACATCCACATCTCATTTCGCCTGCTGTTTTGAACTTATCACTTCTTGAAAATTTGGGAAGGAAAACAAGAAGGGGTTTGATTTTTAAATATCTGCTCACATTGGTGCAAAGTAGAAGTGTGAGATAGCCTTTCATTGTCTTGTCATTGGGTATTGCATTCTCTTCTACTTTTATGAACACAAATATGGGTACACTTAGGCATCTTCTACCCCAAGAGCCTTATCTCGTCAAAATTTTGAATATTGTCATCTATCCCTCCGATTCTACGAGCATTTTTAAGTCACTGACGAGTTCTCTGCTGCCTTAGATTCAGAGTTTGCTGCTTCATCATGCCTCATAAGGCAGTGAAACTCGAGTTTTCTTGCTAACTTCTCGCACCACACAAAGCCCCCTAAAATCCTTGTTTGGCTGTCAATAATCCAGACATCTTAACCAGGTCTGCAAAAATCATTTTTCTCTTATCACAAATTACAGTCTTGTTAATGGCAACTCATTGCTATTGTTGGTTCAGCCACACGAAAAGCTACCATTCTATATCATTGAGAAAACATACTGCTGGGTGAATACACTTATAACTTTATTAACTTAGCATCTATATCTCCTTAGGCTTTCCAGTGATCTTGAATAATTAGGATAATAATAAAAGGTTAATTATTGATTTTGGCAAATGTCTGATATTTATTCTTGCTCAACCATGCTAAGACCTAGTTCCAGCTTCTCAAATGTATTGAATATTCATATCTATTGTTATTTTTATTCTCTTATGGATTTCTTCTGCAGAATTTCTCTCTGCGATCAACTTTACAACTACGCACAAAATATTATTAAAATTTGCACAAAAAAATTACTGATAATATGTTTCCACACAAGTTTAGAAAAGCCTGTGAACCCCATTCACTGATGAAATTGAAATTACAAACTAATCACAAACTTCAGGAAACAGCGAAAAAATACTGATGTAGAAAAATTTGTAGCATTCCATAAAAAATCCATGGATACTGATTCACCTTAGTGAAGGGAAATTGGCATTTTCACTTTTTGAAGTCAAAATAACTAATTAACTATTATAATACAAAATAATTAATAACTAAAAAACAAAATTACTAATAATATGTTTGAACACAAGTTTAAAAAAGCTTATGAACACTAGCAACACTGAAGCTATTGAATTACAAACTAAACACAAACGTAAAGAGACAGAGCAAACACACTGATGTAGAAGAATTTGTAACATTCCATGAAAAATCCATGGATATTGATTTCCCTTAGTAAAAGTAAAGTAAAATTGTCACTTTCAGTATTTGTATCTAAAAAAAAGGGCTGTATTTAACTAACCTAAGAACATCTATTGAGTTTTGGGATTTTAGTCAACTTTTGACCAATGTTTTTGGAGCATGGTTTTGAAATATGCAAATGTAATAAAAATACGCTGTTGTCAAAAAGCAGTGAAAAGGTAAGGTGGCGCGTAACCTGAGGCATATTAAATCCGTGAAACTTAAGTTTTCATATAACAACATGTACTAAATACTTTAAGCCTATTATAAAATTCAATGGATCAAAAGATTTACATTTGAATACACAATTTTGAAATAAAAAACATTAATCTTATATTTTAACATCAAACCAAAAAAAACATTTCAACTGACCACCAAGTTATTGCACAAGTGATTGGGAAAGCTAGTAATGAACCTTGTTCTTTCAAATGAGCAGGGTGCTTTAATGATTTCTGCTCCAAGGGCTTCCGGTTAAAATATTTTACAACCAAAATGATGATAGATGGATACTTTCAGATAGCCACACTTCAACACAGACAAAAATTACGTATTCACTGGATGCTAAAATCATTGCTATCACCTTTGCAGTGGTATGTCTAACTGATATCTTGAAAATTGGAAAAAATTCATCAATAAAACATTCATTATTCACCTGTACGTTATACTCCCTGCCCTCCTCGGGAGTATCTCCATCACTTGGCTCCCTTTTAATAGCGTGTGCAAGCTCATCAGGATCGACGTTATTTCCATTATGCTAAAAGAAAAGGATATGTCAATAGAAAATGTTGAATAAAAAAAATAAAGTGTACATGTATTACAAAACGTATTCATTCATTACATATATACATAACAAATGAAAAGTATATATGGATAAATTAAAGAGAAAAGTATAATTAAAAATATATAGTAAAAAATTTCAAATGTAAAAAAAATAAAATAAAATAGAACAAAAAATTACTAATAATATGTTTGGACACAAGTTTAGAAAAGCTTGTGAACACTAGCAACACTGAAGCTATTGAATTACAAACTAAACACAAACGTAAAGAAACAGGGCAAACACACTGATGTAGAAGAATTTGTAACATTCCATGAAAAATCCATGGATATTGATTTACCTTAGTAAAAGTAAAGCAACATTGTCAATTTCAGTATTTGTAGCTAAAAAAAAGGGCTGTATTTAACTAACCTAAGAACATCTATTGAGTTTTTGGGATTTAGTCAACCTTTTTGACCAATGTTTTTGGAGCATGGTTTTGAAATATGCAAATGTAATAAAAATACGCTGTTGTCAAAAACCAGTGAAAAGGTAAGGTGGCGCGTAACCTGAGGCATATTAAATCCGTGAAACTTAAGTTTTCATATAACAACATGTACTAAATACTTTAAGCCTATTATAAAATTCAATGGATCAAAAGATTTACATTTGAATACACAATTTTGAAATAAAAAACATTAATCTTATATTTTAACATCAAACCAAAAAAAACATTTCAACTGACCACCAAGTTATTGCACAAGTGATGGGGAAAGCTAGTAATGAACCTTGTTCTTTCAAATGAGCAGGGTGCTTTAATGATTTCTGCTCCAAGGGCTTCCGGTTAAAATATTTTACAACCAAAATGATGATAGATGGATACTTTCAGATAGCCACACTTCAACACAGACAAAAATTACGTATTCACTGGATGCTAAAATCATTGCTATCATCTTTGCAGTGGTATGTCTAACTGATATCTTGAAAATTGGAAAAAATTCATCAATAAAACATTCATTATTCACCTGCACGTTATACTCCCTGCCCTCCTCGGGAGTATCTCCATCATTTGGTTCCCTTTTAATAGCATGTGCAAAATCATCAGAATTGACATTGTTTCCATTATGCTAAAAGAAAAAGATATGTCATTAGAAAATGTTGAATAAAAAAAATAAAGTGTATATGTATTACAAAACATATTCATTCATTACATATATACATAACAAATGAAAAGCATATATGGATAAAATAAAGAGAAAAGTATAATAAAAAAAATATAGTAAAAAATTTGAAATGTAAAAAAAATAAAATAAAAAGAACAAAAATTACTAATAATATGTTTGAACACAAGTTTAGAAAAGCTTGTGAACACTAGCAACACTGAAGCTATTGAATTACAAACTAAACACAAACGTAAAAAGACAGGGCAAACACACTGATGTAGAAGAATTTGTAGCATTCCATGAAAAATCCATGGATATTGATTTACCTTAGTAAAAGTTAAGCAACGTTGTCACTTTCAGTATTTGTGGCTAAAAAAAGGGCTGTATTTAACTAACCTAAGAACATCTATTGAGTTTTGGGATTTAGACAACCTTTTTGACCAATTTTTTTGGAGCATGGTTTTGAAATATGCAAATGTAATAAAAATACGCTGTTGTCAAAAAGCAGTGAAAAGGTAAGGTGGCGCGTAACCTGAGGCATATTAAATCCGTGAAACTTAAGTTTTCATATAACAACATGTACTAAATACTTTAAGCCTATTATAAAATTCAATGGATCAAAAGATTTACATTTGAATACACAATTTTGAAATAAAAAACATTAATCTTATATTTTAACATCAAACCAAAAAAAACATTTCAACTGACCACCAAGTTATTGCACAAGTGATTGGGAAAGCTAGTAATGAACCTTGTTCTTTCAAATGAGCAGGGTGCTTTAATGATTTCTGCTCCAAGGGCTTCCGGTTAAAATATTTTACAACCAAAATGATGATAGATGGATACTTTCAGATAGCCACACTTCAACACAGACAAAAATTACGTATTCACTGGATGCTAAAATCATTGCTATCACCTTTGCAGTGGTATGTCTAACTGATATCTTGAAAATTGGAAAAAATTCATCAATAAAACATTCATTATTCACCTGTACGTTATACTCCCTGCCCTCCTCGGGAGTATCTCCATCACTTGGCTCCCTTTTAATAGCGTGTGCAAGCTCATCAGGATCGACGTTATTTCCATTATGCTAAAAGAAAAGGATATGTCAATAGAAAATGTTGAATAAAAAAAATAAAGTGTACATGTATTACAAAACGTATTCATTCATTACATATATACATAACAAATGAAAAGTATATATGGATAAATTAAAGAGAAAAGTATAATTAAAAATATATAGTAAAAAATTTCAAATGTAAAAAAAATAAAATAAAATAGAACAAAAAATTACTAATAATATGTTTGGACACAAGTTTAGAAAAGCTTGTGAACACTAGCAACACTGAAGCTATTGAATTACAAACTAAACACAAACGTAAAGAAACAGGGCAAACACACTGATGTAGAAGAATTTGTAACATTCCATGAAAAATCCATGGATATTGATTTACCTTAGTAAAAGTAAAGCAACATTGTCAATTTCAGTATTTGTAGCTAAAAAAAAGGGCTGTATTTAACTAACCTAAGAACATCTATTGAGTTTTTGGGATTTAGTCAACCTTTTTGACCAATGTTTTTGGAGCATGGTTTTGAAATATGCAAATGTAATAAAAATACGCTGTTGTCAAAAACCAGTGAAAAGGTAAGGTGGCGCGTAACCTGAGGCATATTAAATCCGTGAAACTTAAGTTTTCATATAACAACATGTACTAAATACTTTAAGCCTATTATAAAATTCAATGGATCAAAAGATTTACATTTGAATACACAATTTTGAAATAAAAAACATTAATCTTATATTTTAACATCAAACCAAAAAAAACATTTCAACTGACCACCAAGTTATTGCACAAGTGATGGGGAAAGCTAGTAATGAACCTTGTTCTTTCAAATGAGCAGGGTGCTTTAATGATTTCTGCTCCAAGGGCTTCCGGTTAAAATATTTTACAACCAAAATGATGATAGATGGATACTTTCAGATAGCCACACTTCAACACAGACAAAAATTACGTATTCACTGGATGCTAAAATCATTGCTATCATCTTTGCAGTGGTATGTCTAACTGATATCTTGAAAATTGGAAAAAATTCATCAATAAAACATTCATTATTCACCTGCACGTTATACTCCCTGCCCTCCTCGGGAGTATCTCCATCATTTGGTTCCCTTTTAATAGCATGTGCAAAATCATCAGAATTGACATTGTTTCCATTATGCTAAAAGAAAAAGATATGTCATTAGAAAATGTTGAATAAAAAAAATAAAGTGTATATGTATTACAAAACATATTCATTCATTACATATATACATAACAAATGAAAAGCATATATGGATAAAATAAAGAGAAAAGTATAATAAAAAAAATATAGTAAAAAATTTGAAATGTAAAAAAAATAAAATAAAAAGAACAAAAATTACTAATAATATGTTTGAACACAAGTTTAGAAAAGCTTGTGAACACTAGCAACACTGAAGCTATTGAATTACAAACTAAACACAAACGTAAAAAGACAGGGCAAACACACTGATGTAGAAGAATTTGTAGCATTCCATGAAAAATCCATGGATATTGATTTACCTTAGTAAAAGTTAAGCAACGTTGTCACTTTCAGTATTTGTGGCTAAAAAAAAGGGCTGTATTTAACTAACCTAAGAACATCTATTGAGTTTTTGGGATTTAGACAACCTTTTTGACCAATTTTTTTGGAGCATGGTTTTGAAATATGCAAATGTAATAAAAATGGCTGTTGTCAAAAAGCAGTGAAAAGGTAAGGTGGTGCGTAACCTGAGGCATATTAAATCCGTGAAACTTAAGTTTTCATATAACAACATGTACTAAATACTTTAAGCCTATTATAAAATTCAATGGATCAAAAGATTTACATTTGAATACACAATTTTGAAACAAAAAACATTAATCTTATATTTTAACATCAAACCAAAAAAACCATTTCAACTGACCACCAAGTTATTGCACAAGTGATTGGGAAAGGTAGTAATGAACCTTGTTCTTTCAAATGAGCAGGGTGCTGTAATGATTTCTGCTCCAAGGGCTTCCGGTTAAAATATTTTACAACCAAAATGATGATAGATGGATACTTTCAGATAGCCACACTTCAACAGAGACAAAAATTACGTATTCACTGGATGCTAAAATCATTGCTATCACCTTTGCAGTGGTATGTCTAACTGATATCTTGAAAAGTGGAAAAAATTCATCAATAAAACATTCATTATTCACCTGTACGTTATACTCCCTGCCCTCCTCGGGAGTATCTCCATCACTTGGTTCCCTTTTAATAGCGTGTGCAAGCCCATCAGAATCGACGTTGTTTCCATTATGCTAAAAGAAAAGGATATGTCAATAGAAAATGTTTAATAAAAAAAATAAAGTGCACATGTATTACAAAACGTATTCATTCATTACATATATACATAACAAATGAAAAGCATATATGGATAAATTAAAGAGAAAAGTATAATAAAAAATATATAGTAAAAAATTTCAAATGTAAAAAAAATAAAATAAAATAGAACAAAAAATTACTAATAATATGTTTGAACACAAGTTTAGAAAAGCTTGTGAACACTAGCAACACTGAAGCTATTGAATTACAAACTAAACACAAACGTAAAGAAACAGGGCAAACACACTGATGTAGAAGAATTTGTAACATTCCATGAAAAATCCATGGATATTGATTTACCTTAGTAAAAGTAAAGCAACATTGTCACTTTCAGTATTTTTAGCTAAAAAAAAGGGCTGTAATTAACTAACCTAAGAACATCTATTGAGTTTTTGGGATTTAGTCAACCTTTTTGACCAATGTTTTTGGAGCATGGCTTTGAAATATGCAAATGGAAATAAAAAAAGGCTGTTGTCAAAAAGCATTGAAAAGGCAAGGTGGTGAGTGACCTGAGGCATATAAAATCCGCGAAACTTAAGTTTTCAAATGACAAAATTTTCGGATTAATATAAACCTATTATAAAATTCAATGGAAAAAATTCATCAATAAAACATTCTTTATTCACCTGTACGTTATATCCCCTGCCCTCCTCGGGAGTATCTCCATCATTTGGTTCGCTTTTGATAGTGTGTGCAATCTCATCAGGATCGACGTTGTTTCCATTATTCTAAAGGAAAAGGATATGCCATTAGAAATTGTTAAATTGTATAAAAATGATTCAAGTAACTCATTATTATACAGAGAAACAATTTTATCCATAAGTATATTTTAACATTTAGAGGTTGTTCAGCTTTGAATCTAGAAACCTTGATTTCAAGAGAAATTAGGAATCATAAAATACACCAGTCAAACTAATTATTTTTTCTTAGTAATAAATGCCTTGGGCTTTATTGTAGGTGACAGATTTGTAAACATAATTTGCTAGAACAACATATCCTTCTTTATTATATACTCATGGTGGAATATATTATTTAACATTACTTGAGGAATATTCCACTGAAGGAAGCTTCTATGTAATAGAAAATACAAAAAGACATTGTTGACCCGACATAACAAAATTAATCTAATATATATGTTGTCACTACAATGTTAGCATTGAAACTGTGAACAAGATACCTTGTTATATAATGAAAAGAGAAATTTTATAATTCCACATAGATTCTCTTTCTTATAAAGTTTCTCTTTTCATTATGTTAAGTCGATTCCATGAAGTCACGCCCGAGACAACGAAGATACCTTGTTCTTGTTAATTAATTTTGGGGTCATAATGGATTCATGAAATAATGTTCCGCAATTAGAATTGGGTAAGGACCCCCATTATGATACCATGTATAGTATTAATGATAATCATATATAATATTGTATTCATAAAAGATATTATATCTTAATTTGCATTCATAAAATATATTATATCTTAATTTGCATTAAATTACCCATCTTTATATTACTGTACCACTCAGATGGATGTTTATTTCTTAAAAATTAAATATTATCATGGCATATATATGTAATACATTAAGGGTATATTCACAAAATTATATTGTTAATGTATCTGGGTCAGTATTACATTTGCCCTTCCCTCAAAGATTACCAATAAAAACGAAAATTATCCAGGCACCTAATTTTTTCAACTTACACCTAAGACTATAAAGATAAATATGAATTGACCTTTCTTTAATGATTCACCATGTTTAAAGTATTATTATTTGTTTAATTTTTATTCAAACTAAATATTATTAGGAGAAGTAACTTTTATGCATTAGTATATTTTCGACATTAGAGGTTTTTCAGGTTTAATTCTAGAAACCTTGATTTTAAGAGAAATTAGGAAACCAAAAATAGATCAATGAAACTAATCACATCATTCTCAGTAATAATTGCCTTAAGCCTTACTGTTAGGGACAAATTTTCCAACTTAATTTCCTAGAAGGATGCTTTCTACTTAATTACACACTCATGCTTGAGGTTAATCTTTATTATTACCTAATAAGTAATCCAGTTAAGGAAGCCACCATGTACCTTTCCCAAATTGCTGAAAGTTTTTTCACAAAGAAAATTTTGAAACTACACTTCCTTCCAGAAAAGACCAGCATTTTAAAATTAACTATGTTTTGATAGAAGAAAATCAAAAGAATACAATGCACATTAAAAAGCAGAGATTTCAAATAGCAGAGTGATCTTAATATCATTTACAAATATACTAAATGTTTTTTGAAGGTTCCCATGGAATAGTGTTTTTGAATATACTGTTGTTCATGATTTCAACCTGGCTCAGTAGCACCTTGCTCAAGCGCCACCTTGCAGAGCAAGTTATTCTCATAATGACAAAAATATTGGTCCAGAAAAGAACTCACTTAAAGAGTGATTTTTTGTATAATGAATGGCAAAGAGTAGGTTACTCGCAGATTAATTGCTATTGCAGTTTGTCTCTAGCACCGGTTCCACTTGTTTGTGAATGATTTCATATTTTCCCATACTCATGTTCAAAGATATTATTAGTAACTTTTTTGTGCAAAGTTGATAATATTCTTTGCATAGCTTTCAAACTGACCCCAAGAAAAATCCATAAGAAGAAAGCCATGAGAGAATAAAAATAAAAAATAACAGCAGAAATGAAAAGTAAAATCCTTGAAAATTGGGAACAAGACGTGAGCATGACTAATCTAGTATGCACATCAACAATTAGTCGATATCAACAAATGGCCTTTCCTGCAAGAATATGAACAAGACTAAAGACAAATATGTTTCAGTAGCAAGTATTAAGGCAACAGTTACATATTCTCAATGACCTTGAAAGATTGCTTCTCGTATGGACAAAAGGAAAGC
Source organism: Hetaerina titia (assembly GCA_037158775.1). Taxonomy (NCBI): domain Eukaryota; kingdom Metazoa; phylum Arthropoda; class Insecta; order Odonata; family Calopterygidae; genus Hetaerina; species Hetaerina titia. The sequence goes on from CM073779.1 coordinate 69,547,695, forward strand.
AATAACAATTTGACAGCTTTAACAAGAATATAACTTATGAGAAGAGGAAAGTGATTTTTGCTGACCTCATTAATAGGATGTCAGAATTATCAACAGCCAAACAATTATTTAAGTGGATCCATGTGTGGTTCAAGAAGTTAACAAGAAAAACCATGATTCACTGCATTATGAGGCATGATGAAGCAGCAAGCTCTGAGTCAAAGGTAGCACAAAACCTGGCATCAGTGACTTCAAAGTGCTAGTAGAATCTGAGGGTTACCTGCCAATGTTTATAACTGTAATGAGATGAGTCTCTTCGGGAAGATGTCTAAGTGAACCCATATTTTTGTACATAACAGTAGAAGAGAATGCATTGCCAAATGACAAGACAGTGAAAGGCCGTCTCATGCTGCTACTTTGAACAAATGCGAGCAGCGATTTAAAAATGAAACCCCGACTTCTTTACCTTTCAGAAATCCCACGAGCCTTCAAGAAGTGTGAAGTTGAAAACAGCAGGCTAAATGAGATGTGGAGGTCATGGGAAACTTTTGCATCATACCATGCATATGAGGCCTCACCCCAATGAGGCAGTGGCTATATGAGCCATAAATTTATTTAACAATAATTCTGAGTCGCATTTTTCCAAATTTTGAAGCATCAGTGAAAACAAATGTCTCCAGACAGCTTTATTTTAAAAAGGATTTACGAGGGTGGTCCCATGAGCACATGGCCTGACCTATATTTGGCAGTATTTGTTTGAAAAATATCACTCTATTAGAAAGTACACAACCTATAAAGAATATGTGTTAAGTTTGAAGACTCTATGTTGTTTAGTATTTGTTTTGCAAGCATCAATAGTGACCTTTTTCAGTGAATTTTTGAAAATAGAGAAAATTGGTCATTGTTATGTGTAGCAATACTTTTATTTGAAATGACTCAGCCAAACCAATATAAAAGCTGAACTTGATTCTACTTTGGGTGAGTTTGCTCCTTTGTTTACGACAGTAAAATATTGGGTAGCAGAGTTTAAACAAGGCCATATGAGGTGTCAAGATGAGCATCACATTAGTTAACCAAATGAGGTGATGACTCCAGAAATGGCGAAGAAAAACCACTAAGTGATACACGATGCTCATTGAATGAAAGTGCACAAGCTAGCAGACTTAGTAGGCATTTCAAAAAGTCTGGTGCATCACATACTAATTGAAAATATCAGCATGAGAAAGCTGTGTGCAAGATGGGTACTGCATTTGCTCACACTCAAGCAAAACCAGTGTCATGAAAATGTTTCAATTGAGTGTTTAGCAACGTTTCACAGCAACAAAGCAGAATTTTTGCACTATTTCATAACCACTGATGAAACATGGGTCCATTACTTCAAACTCAAGACAAAAGAACAATCAAAACATTGGATTCAAAAAGGAGGACCAGCTTCAAAGAAAGGGAAGACCATTTCATCTGCAGGCAAGGTCATAGCATCGATTTTTTGGGATGTGAATGGGATAATTTTCATTGACTAACTTGAAAAATGAAGAACTATCAATGGCGAGTGTTATGCAAACTTATAGCAACGTTTGAGCAAAGAAATAAAAAAAGACCACATTTGGCTAAGAAGTAAGTGTTGTTTCATCAAGACAATGCACCAGCTCACAAGTCCGTTATTGCAAAGGAAAAAATTCATGAATTAAAGTTTGAATTGCTACCTCATACACCCTATTTGCCACATTTAGCCGCCTCAGATTATGTTCTGTTTGCAAACTTTAAAAAATGGCTCAGTGGTCAAAGATTTCCCAACCGCGAAGAAGTGATGTCGGCAGATAATAGCTATTTTAAGCAGCATGACAGTTCTTATTAAAAATAGGGTATCCAATTAATTGAACATCGCTGGGAAGAGTTTATAGAGCTAAAAGGAGATTATGCTGAAAGATAAATACATATATTTCCAAAATATTTGTGTTTTCTTTGTAGAGTTGTGTACTTCTGGGAATACCCTCATAAATATGTATCATAAATAATTAACAATTTATTGGAATTCTTTAATGCTTTTACAATTCGAGTTTGCATTCCCGGTTGCTATATTCAACAATACCAGAAAAGGTGAATAAGACCCACAATCTTAAGCAATTTATACATGACTTTCTTTTAATAAACCTTGTACATAATATTTTGTTCACCATGAAACACGTTTACTTACTACATTAATTAAATCTATGCAAAAAGAGGTTTCACTTCACGGGAAAGACATGGAATGGATTATTCCCATATTATGAGGTTCCACTGCTATAGGGTAAGACCAACCAATTCAAGGAAAAATGTGTCAGTTAAATGACAATTTTCCATTCTATATATTGATCCCAGCGGTTCGGCCATCGTGTGATGTCAAATTTAAAACACTATTGAAGAAGGTAAAGGGACTTTTATGCCAAACTTTTATGATGAACGCCATAGTTAAAATGAGTCCAGTACCTACAGGACTCAATCTAATCAGCTATGTACCACACCAGGCGGCGGGCAAGGCAAGGCATCTGCGATTGTCAATCTCTCAAAATCCTTGAAAAGCTAAAATACAGCAGTAACACAAAAGACGTAGAAAAGAACCAAAGTAGTTACAATAGGAACTTAGAATGCTAATAAAATGATAAGGGCAAGAAAATTAGAGAATATAAACCAAGATATGGAGGGGAAAATATAGATAGTTCATGGATGTACTAGGTGATATTGAAGGATAGGGGGGATCCTTGGAGTAATAGTGACAAGAGTAATATACAGATAAGCGCAAGAAAGCCAGGTAGGGGTGGCTTTCTTCCGCTTAGTTATAAAAATAAACAAAAAGGTGGGAAAAAGAGTGGTATGCATAAAACAAGCGATTGATTGGATATTATTATGTAAAGTAAAAGCGTAATACACAATATTGGTCATTATCCAGATGTACATGACATAATTCAATCAGAGAGAGATAAGAGTCGAAATGGTATTGGAGAAGTTTTAGGAGAGAATTGCATCTATTACTGCAGGGAAACATTTGATAGTGATGGTGATTAGAATGCGACTGTAGACGAAGGAAGAGATGATGTTGAGGTGGGGGACTACAATTTAGGCACAAGGAATTACCATGAGGAGACAGCAATTGAATTGTGCAGGAGATTGGTTAGTTGGTCACCAAAACATGGTTTAGACACCACAAAAAGTGTAGGCTGACATGGAAAATTCCAGCTGACTCAGAAAGGTATCAGTTAAATTATATTATGGTTGGGAACAGAATTATGAACAGCAAGATCTAATCGCCCAATTTCTAGGGAGCAAATGGAAACTAAGAAAACAATTCAGTAAATATGAATTGTAATGTCTGATTCAAAAAGATATATATATTTTTTTAAGGTAATCTACCAGTTAAGGTAGGTTTTTGGATGGACACAACTGTCAAAAACACATTTTTGTAACTCCAAACAAAACCCAATCCAGCAACCTAATCCACAACAAGTCCCTCTTTATCTCTTTGTACTTCTCTCCTCCCTTCAACCCGTCCAACATCCCTATCCTGTTCCTGCCCTTTCCTCGATTACCCGACATTCTCCCCTCTATTACCTTCTTTAACATTCCACTACCGCTCAATACGCTATTCAGCTATTTTTCCTACTCCCATAGGATTTGTCTCAACAAACTGATTTTACGAATTCCCCTCCGACATTCTTTCCTACGTCCAGTTCTTCCCATGCCTCTATAATCATTTCCTCCACATGTACGTTGAACAGCACTGGCGAGCAATGGGCAACTCTGCCTTACCCATCTTCCTAACCCTGCCCATCCGGACTCTCCATTCCCCACTCGCACGTGAGCAGTCTGAAACATGTACAGGTTGCAGATCAGTCTCCTGTCCCACCAATCCGTTCCTATGTTCTGCAATACACGCATTAATTTTTCCCAATTCACTCTATCAAACGCTTTTTCGAAATCTTCGAAATAGGCAAATACGTCCTGATTGTATTCTATACTCCTCTCGAGTAGTGATCTCATTACTGCAATGGCATCAGGCGTACCTCTTCCCTTCCTAAACCGAAACTGATCATCCCTTAAGTAATCATTTGCCCTACTCTCTATCCTTTTGTTGATGATCCTGAGAATAACTTTAGCTGCGTGGGGTACCAAACTTATTGTTCTGTAGTCCTCACATGACGTAGCCTTTACCTTTTTTGGAAGAGGAACTATCACTGATCACGCAAAATCTTCCGGCCAGATTCCTTCCTCAAAGATACTACGAATCAGTGCATATATAGTAGTGTCTCCTTCCCACATTTTCCTAAACATTTTAACAGTTCCACAGGAATGTTGTCTACCCCCACGGCCTTATTTGGTTTCATCTCCCTTATTATATTCCCTCGCCCTTTCTATTTCATCGTCAAGTATGCCTGGACCTAAGCTGTCTTCCTCTACGTCATGTTCCTTTTCTATGTAGATCCTTGTTGGCCTAAGTTCTCTACCATACAGTGTTTCTATATATTCCTTCCATCTGTCTTGTATCTTTTCTGTGTCAACTATTATCTTACCCTACTTATCTTTAACTGTTAGCACAGATCTCACCTTCTTACTTCCCGATGACAACTTAATCCTGCTGTACAGCGCACCAATATCGCACTTCCTCTGTAAACTTCCCATATCCTGAGTTAGATATGTACCATAAATAATAAACAATTTATTTCAATTCTTTAATGGTTTTACAAATCAAGTATGCATTCCCAGTAATTACATTTAACAAGAGAAGAAAAGGTGAACACGACCTATGATCTAAAGCAATGTATACATAATTTTTTGAATAAATCGTGTATATATTTTTTTTGCCATGTAACACTTTCTTTAATTTTTATCTATTAAAACTATGCAAAAAAACTCGTTTCTCAAAAAGCAAATACTTTCACTAAACAAGTGTTTCACTTCACGGGAAAGATCGTGGAAAGGACCATTCCCATATTCTTAAATTCCAACACTGTTGGGTAAAAAACCAGTTCAAGGAAAAATGACAGTTTAATGACAATCTTCCATTCTTTGTATTGATCCTAGTGTTTAGGCCATTGAGTGATGGTGCCAAATTTAAAACACTATTGAGGAAGGTAAAGGGAAACCACCCCAAATATATATGCCAAACTTTTATGATGAACACCATAGTGAAAATGAGTCCAGGAACTACAGGACTTAGTCTAATCAGCTATGTACCACACCAGGCGGCGGGCAAGGCAAGGCATCCGTGATTGTCAATCTCACAACATCTTTGAAAAGTTAAACACAGCAGCAACAAATAAGATGTAGAAAAGGCCCAAATGAGTTACACCAGGATCTTGGAATGCTAAGAAAATGATAAGGGCAAGAAAATTAGAGAATATAAACTGAGATATGGAGGGTAAAGTGTAGATATTTTACGGGTGTGCTAGGTGATACTAATGGATAGCAAAGATTCTTGGAGTGATAGTGATCGAGTAGTATACAGCGAAGCGCAAGAAAGCCAGGTATGGGTGGCTTTCTTCCACTTAGTAATAACATTAAACAAAGATGTGGAAAATAGAGTGGTAATTATAAAACAAGCTATTGATTGAACATTATTATGAGAAGTGAATTCGAAACCAAAAAAATTGGTCATTATTCAGGCGTGCATGACACATCAAATTCAATCAAAGGGGATTCAAAAAGGTAAAGGAAAATTTCCAGTAAATACAAAGCATTAAAATCTCTGAAATATCAACTTGATGTATTACCAACAGAATGGAAACAATGGGAACGTTTGAACTGCACTAGGTCAAATTAATATTTGTGATACTCTTCCTTAAGATTTCCGGTATTTATTTTTAACTTCATGTTTCTCCTCTGCAGGTGCATGACAAATTTTTGCCCCCTCAAAGGGGAAGACAATTGAATCTCTCCTTTCTAGGGTAGTGGCTACTTAATTATGACTGTCACTTTTTTTATTGCCAACCCTCCCAAATTGTTTTCTATTCCCAATGCCTCCTTTACATTTACCTTCAGTTGTGCACGACATATATTGCTGCACCCGAAAAACACCGGCAAACACGTCAGTTTTGGTTTGTTCGCAAATTGTTCCACATTCCTGCTGATTATAATAAAGTTCTCAAATATCGACCTTATCAGGCAAGACTTTCGCGTCCCCACTCATACGTTTTTCTCGTTTCGAAATGGATTTTTCTACTCAATTATTCTACCAAAATGACTTGGCCCTTGTTTTGTTTCCCATTCAGCCCTACTAATCCTCAGGATTTTTGGGTCAAGGAAGAAACCTAACATTTGTATTCAGAAACAGCACTACATGATTAAGCTCACTCCCGCTTCCAGATTAGCAACGGTAGTTCCCCTTCATATCTACTTTCCTCTTGGTGTACCAGCGACAGTTTCCTCGATTTAATACGCAAACTAACCGAACTAGGCATGGGGGACAAACGAAAAACGATTTAACTCGCGTGAATATTGACGAGTTTTCGATTGAAACTTGTCGTTGTTTTTATATTGAACTGATATCAAAGCAATAAGTAGGAGGAAGACCAATACTTTATTTCAGCCGATTAAAAGCCATGGAGGGAAGTTGAAATTCCTTGTTCGTGTGTAAGTAATTAAGTTAGCTTTGAACAGCAAGACGTCAAAGTTTTATTTCGTTGTACTCGAATAGAAGCAGCAATATTTATCACATTTTGTTGGAAATGCTATACATATATCAGCTGCTTCAAAATAAGTACGATCGTTCTTAGGATAATAATTCAGCTATTCAATTTTGTGTGCCTTAACCCCCATTTCCCGTAGGGTTCGGCAGCAAGACTACAAAGCGACTCTGGATACCGCTATGTAGTGTCCACCGTCAATATTTTTCGAATGTTGAGTTTTTTTTAAAACGGCCCCGAATTCCCGCATCGCACCTATATAAAGTTTTCAACTCGACGACGTTTGCTCCCCCATCAAGCACTGCAGTTAAAAAGTTATGACGGACACAGTCTCGCGTGAGAAGTTAAATATTTAACTCCTTAACTAAAATTTTATATATAAAGTACCGCTTCTGCACCACATCTTATAATTCATGCTAGCGAAGCGATGGGCACTATCCGCGGAAAAAAGATTAATTGGTATGGGATTTGGTAATATTCTATTCCCATTTATGTGAGCAATTGAAACATTTACCATCAAGCGAACTTTAGAACAATTCCAAGTCTGCGAACAAATTCTAATTGAGAGTTATCATATTCACTCTTTCAGCACAGGAAGCTAGAAATAGCACCAATTACCCTTAAATTTTCGAAGCAATCACCAAAAGTCAAATCATGTTTTTTTCCCCTCTATTTATAAACGAACTTCACGATCACAGAAACATTGTTGACTTTGGTCGATATTCATCAACTATGGAACGAAGTAGACGCCGCAATGCTCCTACAACTATATTTCCGGATACAATACTACTCTTAGAATAGTGGTGAGGATGGCTTTGATGCCTCATCTTTACGTAAATTGGAGCTGCGGCCGGACTTAAAATTTACGCGCAGAAGTTGCCGAATTCAAGGCAGCCATCTTGAAATATCAGAAATCTGAAGGCAACGAGAGGGCGGACTTTGCATTGCGTGTGAATATCGGCGAGTTCCCTGGATGTAATACGGCAACTGGTTGAATCAGGAGAAGAGACAAATGAAAAATGATATACAGCGCAGATGATTGAAATTAAACTGGCATTAGACTCTAAAAAACTTGAATTAAGAGAAACGGTAACGCAGTCAAGGAAAAAGCATGGAAGAAAATTTAAACTAAATTTCACGTTTGCTGCCTTCATAGGGTAAATTTTTAATTCTTGTCCAGTTTCATTGAAATAGCAATATTTCAATCGGGTGTTGCGGTGCGAGAAATATTAAATATATGAACTGATAACTGAAACAAATATGCTTATTCTGGGCTTGTGATCCCCTCATACAATGTTTGATTAATAGAAAGCTGTTTAAAAACTTCGATAAAATTAAAAACAACCGTGGGGTTGTCTTTACCACACTGCTCGGGAGATGTGATCCCGAACTAACACCCACTTGAATGTATGGTGAATGATGGCCACCTGCCTTTCGCACACATTTTTACTGGCACTTTTTTTTAATGACCTCGTTATATCAAAGCCAACACATACAACATCCTCCCGCAAATGCTACAGCATTGATTTTGCTCCACTAGAAAATTATTATGGCTTCTACTTATCCGAGTTGAAAGTTCATTGAGAAATTAATATTCATTTATAGTTTGTCATCAAATTTTGTGTTAATCTGCGCTTAAATCCCGATCCCACTGTAGTTTTTGAATGCAATAGAGTAACTCGTCCAACTTACTTCACCATGAAGAAGTGTCACATGAATGAATTAATTGGATCTTTTTCATTTATCCAAGCACGCGCGATAGTGAAGGAGGAAAACTCTTTTCAGCTGTCCGCTGAGTACTGGAATGAAAGTGTTAGTTGATGTAAACTCTTTTACATATTCCTCTGGGATCGTTCTGCAAACATTCGCGGTGTTAGCAGTCTTCCTGTACTTCAGAAATTACAATTATCCACAGGACTGGATATTTGGTACATATAATCAGTAAACAGTACTTAGGCTATTAAGCCAACCAGTCTTTCAGGACTTTGCTCTTTGGGCAGCAATACCGATGAAAAGTCTGGGAAAGGCAACACGGACACTACAAAGAGACGGGAGGGCACTATATGTTTTTTTTTAATGCTTAGGCCACACTATAAAATCATGTGCTATAAATACGCAAATTGCACATAAATAGGCGTAAATTTCTAGTACTTCACCAATGCCATAATGAAATGGCAATAAATGCCTCCGAGTATCCTAAAGAAATCGTACAACAAACATAAAACCTGGTTGTTTCTAGTCATTATGATGTGGCGGTTGACTTCCAAGGGCAGAGTGCATGCCAGCGGGAAAGAGATGCTTCTTTCTTCCGTATCAAAATAAGACCCGTATTCCGAACCAACACTACATAAATTAGGCGCAGCAGCCCTACGAGGGAAACTACGCTCCTTTCCTTCCAATTTGTATTTATTGTGCATCTTCTCGTGTTGGGGTTCTGGCTCTGTTGCCACACCTTTCAATTTGGCTTGTGAATATAGGTGATGGCTTCCCCGATGAATAACGAAAATTGACCGAAAAGGTCCGGACAAATGAAGACAGCAGTTGCATTGGGATTGGTATAATGTAACTGATGCGAGGGAAGTAGACGATAGGCAAAAACGCAGATAAATACATATTAAATTGATTACGTCAAAGGAAACTTGCAAAGCAGTATATTAAGGATGTGAAATATTATATAGAAGAATGCAAAAATATATACACGAAAACCTAGAAAATGACTAATACAGCGACAAATCTAGAAAAAATTCTTGTTAGTAACTGTGGCTAAAGAACTTGAACATGGAAACTAAGGATGTTAAAACAACCTTATGACCTTTCCCAACCTGCAGCAACCGACACGAAGTATAAAGACACATGCCTATTTAATACACAGGTAATAAATACCCCGTTCCCCGACCCCAATCAAAACCTACACCTGTCCGAGCGATGCAAACAATCTTCGCACAACAGTTTCCCTAGGGTTACTCTAGCACAGCCGGTGTTCCCCATGTCGAATCACAATCGACGGCTATTAGCACCAGAGTAATAGAGCAATCAACTTATGAGAAGGGGACTTTAGCATGTGGTTTTCAGAAGGAACGGCGAACTATGGCAAAAGGCTAACATAAAAAATAAATGCGAAGGAAATTGCTACATTAAAGTCAATAAAAAACACTGGAATAATTATGGCATTTAAACAAACTCTAATAAAAACACACGACATTTGGGTTAAACAATCCAGGCGCCCATGTCCAGTTCAATGCGTTAGTCAATACAATATTTTAAATTCTCGACCCGGCATCTAACGGAAGGGCACTTACATTGAGAGAATGGCCCTAGACGCAGTAAATGGGAATATACCGAAACAACGTAAGTGTAACAAGTGATAGAGCCGTAATAAATATCTACCCAAACGATTTCAAAGTAATATTCCAAACTTATTTAGTAAGTTATTAAACTTGTGTACCTAATATATAAAATACCACCTCTCTATCAAGTAGTGACAAACTGTCAGTTTTTCCCTCATACAAAGTCACAGAGGATCCGCTGAAGTTAAATTGCATTATGGAATGACACTAAAACAATTCGTCATAGAGCTTTGTGTCCATCTTAGCGATAACTCCCAATATTTGCTCCTGTTTAACATAATTTTAAACACCATGAGAAAACGCGACATTTCCGTAGGAGTACATTAATTGACAATACATACCAGTATATAGAGTACCTTTGCAGTAGGTAATGCCATAAGAAAATTTGTTTCATACAGAGTGCATGATTTGTTTTTAACTTTCCATGGAAATTTATGTAACTAGTTGTTATGTAAAATCATGTTGACTGCATGTACATTTATACAACAGACTAGTGCTTCAATATGATAAACGTGAATTAGAATTTTTTAAAAATATACTGAGAAATATTCATCATATTATCTCTCTCTAAATAGGGTTAAACAAATAACAGAAAATAAGTAGAAGTCACAGCACGACGAATCTTAGAGAAAATATCAAAGAAGAATGATAAGGTAATTCAGGATTGATTTAATTACATCATTAAAGCAATGGAATGCAATCATTAAATTATACACCAAAATGAGGTAGGCGCCGTATAATTTCATGAAGAAGGTCATATGAATTAGCTAGCAATATATTTAATCCGGGATAATTACCAAAAGAGACACCTACCCCATTTAGACGCTTATATACGCATGATAAACTAATACACTTCAAAGTGATAATATAGACAAAGTTAAACTACACTTTCAGGACTGAAAAATGAAGGTAGAATGAATGCAAATTAACCCCCGCTTGCAGTACGAGGTATTTTTGCACGTCCGACCCGAACATATATATATATATATATAACTCGTGGTTTTCAAAAAAAATTTGTTATACACCGGCTTGATAAATAAAATTGCCACATAAAAAAGGAAGAACCAAACTATTGTTTCATTATGATAAATACGAATTACAACTCATTCAAACGAAAGAATGTTCATAACGATGTCAGTCTCTGAACAGGGGTTTAGAAATGATTCCAATATTTATGGGATGGTTTCATTACTTCGTTAAAAACATTAAACAATTCTTAATTTCCGCAAAATCAGACGCCATTAAACATTACGATAATTCAGGGTAAGGACCATTTAGTTACAGCCACAACATTTTCGATAATTTTCAAAGATGAAGAAACGCTCAGCAGGTAACCAAATGTATGTACTTATTACACAAGATGGTAGAGCTCTGCAAGGCGGCGACAACAGCTTATCCGAGTAAAACACTCATTATCTGCATTCATGGCTATTTAGAAAGATTTACATGTTTCCTATATATTAAAAAAAATTACATGAAACAGCTTAATTTGTACGAACATTAAATTTCGAAGAATAAAGTAGACGAGCTTAGGCTACCATATTTAAGTACTGCGTGTTGCTCGTTGGGCAGCACTACCGATGAAAGGTCTGGTACCAGCAACATGGACACTACAAATAGACGGGAGGGCACTATATGTTTTTTTTATGCTTAGGCCACACTATAAATACGCAAATTGCACATAAATATACGCAAATTTCTAGTACTTCACCAAAGCCATCATGGAATGGCAATACATGCCGCAGAGTATCCTAAAGTTATCGTACTACAAACATAAAACCTGGTTCTTTCTAGTCACTATCATGCGGCGGTTGACCTCTGCAGGTAGAGCGCATACCAGCGGGAAAGAGATGCTCCTTTCTTCCGTATCAAAATAAGACCCGTAATCCGAACCAACACTACATAAATTAGGCGCAGCAGCCCTACGAGGGAAACTGCGCTCCTTTCCTTCCAATTTGTATTTATTTTGCATTTTCACGTAATGGCGGCTCTACCTCTGTTGCCACACCCTTCACTTAGGATTGTGTATACTGGCGATGGCGTCCCCGATGAATAACGAAAAATGGCCGAAATAGCCGAACAAATGAAGAACTGTTTGCATTGGGATAAGTATAATTTAACTGATGCGAGGGAAGTAGACGATAGGCAAAAACGCAGATAAATACATATTAAATTGATTACGTCAGAGGAAACTTGCAAAGCAGTATATTAAGGATGTGAAATATTATATAGAAGAATGCAAACATATATATATATATATATATATATATATATATATATATATATATATATATATATATATATATATATATATATATATATATATATATACATTCAAACACGAAATACCGCCATATGGCGAATAAATATTCATTCAAATTGAAATAGAGATAAGGAAAATGGTAAAGGAACACATATAAAGGACACACACAACAGAGGTGGGGATGGCGGATGTGAGCAGATCACGAAAAATGGCCTATATATATATATATATATATATATATATATATATATACATTCAAACACGAAATACCGCCATATGGCGAATAAATATTCATTCAAATTGAAATAGAGATAAGGAAAATGGTAAAGGAACACATATAAAGGACACAAACAACAGAGGTGGGGATGGCGGATGTGAGCAGATCACGAATGTAAAAATATTTTATTTTTTCGTATATATATATATTATATATATATACGAAAACCTAGAAAATGACTAATACAGCGACAAGCTAGAAAAAATTACATGGAAACTAAGGATGTTAAAACAACCTTATGACCTTTCCCAACCTGCAGCAACCGACACGAAGTATAAAGACACATGCCTATTTAATACACAGGTAATAAATACCCCGTTCCCCGACCCCAATCAAAACCTACACCTGTCCGAGCCATGCAAACAATCTTCGCACAAATAAGTCAGCATGGATTTGTTCATTAGACTTGCGGATCTGATACGAAACGAACGCTGACCCATTTTGTTTTCGTAGGGTTACTCAACAGCCGTCTTTCCCCATGTCGATGACAATCGAGGACTAATAATAGAGGAATCCATAACTACGATCCATTTACAATAAGGGTACTTTAACATGTGGTTTTCAAGAGAAACGGCGAACTATGGCGTAAGGCAAACATAAAAATTATATCCGAAGGAAATTGCAGTCTACGCGCTAATTGCTACATTAAATTCAATAAACACACGGTAATGACTAATGCATTTAAATAAAGTCTTATAAAAACATAAAATTTGGGTCCCACAACCCAACCGCCCATTTCAGCAATACAATATGTGACATTTCAACCTGGCATCTACCGGAAAGGCCCTCAAAGTGGGAAAAATTGCCGGTCTTAATCTAGCTATGGACTAAAGCTAGTAATGATCCCTTTTCGTTCCTTTGAGCAAGGCTCATTAATGATTTCTGCTCTAAGGCTTATTATGTACAAAATCATGATAGTGGAGACATTTTATATTAACCACAATTGACATGCGCATTCATTACATATTCAAAGAATGACAAACTGTCACTGTAAATATTAAGGCAGTGATTATACAAGCTAGTAATGATCCCTTTTCTGTCTTATGAGCAGGGTGCATTAATAATTTCTGCTCCAAGGGCTTCCTAGGTACAAAATCATAATAACATTGAAGGAGACATTGCAAATTAACCACACTTCAACTTAGGCAATCATTAAATAACCAAGGCATGCCAAAATCAATATTACCACTTTTGCATTTGTATGTCTAACTAAATAGTTGGGAAGTGTAATAATTCTTCTTTAAAAATATTATTATTCACCTCTCCTCGATCTCCATGTCCCTCGTCTGGGTTTCTGCCGGCTAAACTCTCCACTTTTACAATCATAAAGACACTTGCTGGATCCCAATCTTCTCCATCATTCTAAAAGAAAATGAAATGCCATTAGAAATTATTAAATATATAAAATAATATATACATTTATCACACAAACATCATTCATTCATTAAATATATACATAAAACATTAAATATATAATTAATATATTATATACTTAATGCATCTGAGGCAAATTTTCTGCTTGCCCTTCCCTCAAAAATTACAAAAAAGGAAAATTATCCAGGGCCTTATATTTTTCAACATATGCTTCAGACTGACTATTATGATAAATATGAAGTGACATTTCTTTAATGATTCACCGTGTTAAAAGTATCATTATTTTTTAAATTATTGAAATAACTGAATATAATATAGAGAAGGCAATTTTATTCATAAGTATATTTTAGCTATTAGAGGTTTTTCCCGTACGACTCTAGAACCTTGATTTCAAGAGAAATTTGGAAACATAAAATACAGCACTTACACAAATCATATCATTCTTAATTATACATGCCTAAAGGTTTATTTTTAGTGACAAATTTGTAAACAAAGTTTGCTGGAACCATGCATTCTACTTTATTACACACTGATTGTGGAGTTAATCATTAAAATTACCTGAGGAGTAATCCAGTTAAGGAAGCTGCTAGGTAATAGAAATTACACAAAATTTTAACTTTAAAAAAATATCTTACCCTACATAACAAATTTAATTTAGCATACATGTTAATACTAAAATGTTGGCATTGACACTCCTACATAGATACTTTGGTCTTGTTAATTAATTTTAGGGTCATAATACATACATGAAATGTCCTGCAATTATAATTGGTAAATACTTTGATAGTATGTGTAATACTAAAGAGAATTATATGTGATATTGTGTTCATAAATGATAATATGATCTATCTTTATTTGAATTGAAATGACTCCTCTCTTTGTGGAAAAATCACAGTCTGTCACACTTGCAATAAACAAGTGGTGTACAGACAACTTTCTAGATCTAAATGTAAATAAAAGTAAAATAGTATACTTTACACACAATAAAAATGCGACAGATGATCTGCTGGTAAAAATTAATGATCAATCAATTGAGAATGTGACGGAATGTAAGTTTATAGGCATTTCTCTGTCTGCTAATATTTCTTGGGATATGCATGTAAAAGCCCTTCAGCATAAGCTCAGTTCAACTTGCTATTTATTAAGACACTTGTATGAAACTACAAGTAAAAGTATACTATTGAATTTATACTACGGGGAAATTTATTCAAATATAACCTATAGTATAATATTATGGGGATCAGCTGCTATCTCTCAAACCATCTTTAAAATGCAAAAGAAAGCCATTAGAATAATTACCAGGAAACCTCACAATGCCCCATCAAGGCCTATTTTCCATGAATTAAAATTGCTACCACTCCCGTGCATATACATTATGTTCTTAATTTTGTATAATAGAAATAACATTGGAAACTATTCTCTTAACTCTGCCTATCATCATCACTACACCAGAGGAAGGAACAACATCCATTTTGGGAATATTAGAACTAAAGCATTGAAATTAGGACCCAATGAAATGGGCATCAGATTATATAACAAACTACCCAAAAGTATAAAGGAAACTAAGGGAACTGCTGCATTCAGGCATAAATTAAAAAGATATCTACAACGCAATATGTTCTACTCGGTTGATGAATATCTCAACAACATTCCTGACTAGAAGGTTTATACTCTTTGTTTATAGCAATTGTCATGGTCTGAATCATGTTGGTTATTCAATTATTGCCTTAATTAATATTTCATGTGCATGTAACAGCCAATGTTCATGGCATTATGTCATATATTATGTAACTGTGAGCACCATTTCATTTCTTTGTATCTTAATTAGAGCCTGTGTCTTTGTTCCTTATTGATGTGCCTTATATCATGTACATACACCATCCACCCGGTATTTTGTAATGTGATCTCTGGGCAAATAAAAAGTAATAATAATAATAATATTACTGTTCCTCTTAGATGAATATTTTTTCTTAACATTTAATTTGGCATGATATGGTTAGCATGAAACTATATTTATCTTAAAAAATATTAACTTCTGAAAATAATTCCAGTAAAATTCTTCAGTTTTAACAACACATCCATGGCTGGGTTGCTGCATCTAATAGTGTCCAATGGCAACTTCTCTCAAATCCCAATAAAAGTTCATATTAACATAACAGTGGGCGTATATACACAACATTACTTCCTTATCCTTTCAATGCATCGGGTAAGTAGCAATTTTGTTATGTTATGCACCCATAAGCTATTAAAACAAAATACTCTCCAATCTCATAGATAGGGGACCAATGAGAATTTTTATTGATGAAAAATAAATTCTGGAAATTTCCATTCTTTAAATAGAGATAAGTAATGATGAATGAACCTTGTTTTTGTATTCTTTTGGATTTCCTTAATTTTTCCTGACTCTTGGGTTAATATCTTGGAATACATTTTCATCTTTCTCAGCTAATTATGAATTTGGAAAAACTTGGTAAAATGCCTGTAAGTAATACTTTTTCTATTGACCAGATTCCTTTTCAAATATAATTTCATATTACCTAAGCAATTCAACTAAAATGACAAATAAACTGCAAAATAAAACCAAAGATAAGGCGTCATTCTGAATACTGAATGATTGGAGCAAATCAAGGTTTACAATGAAATACTTTTTCAGTGTATTTATCACAACTCAGGACATAATTCCTGGGATAATATCAGATTGGATAAGGTTTACCTATCCTATATTGCTGTAAGTTCTTTTTGGAAAGAAAATTTTTAACTTGCATTTGACTTCCACCCAGAAAAGGTTTCATTGCTCATTTCAAAATAAGCAATGTTATTATGGAGAAAAATCAAAAGAATACAATGCATGTTAAAAGGTAGAGATTTCAAATAGCAGAGTGATCTTAATATCATTTACAAATATACTAAATGTTTTTTGAAGGTTCCCATGGAATAGTGTTTTTGAATATACTGTTGTTCATGATTTCAACCTGGCTCAGTAGCACCTTGCTCAAGCGCCACCTTGCAGAGCAAGTTATTCTCATAATGACAAAAATATTGGTCCAGAAAAGAACTCACTTAAAGAGTGATTTTTTGTATAATGAATGGCAAAGAGTAGGTTACTCGCAGATTAATTGCTATTGCAGTTTGTCTCTAGCACCGGTTCCACTTGTTTGTGAATGATTTCATATTTTCCCATACTCATGTTCAAAGATATTATTAGTAACTTTTTTGTGCAAAGTTGATAATATTCTTTGCATAGCTTTCAAACTGACCCCAAGAAAAATCCATAAGAAGAAAGCCATGAGAGAATAAAAATAAAAAATAACAGCAGAAATGAAAAGTAAAATCCTTGAAAATTGGGAACAAGACGTGAGCATGACTAATCTAGTATGCACATCAACAATTAGTCGATATCAACAAATGGCCTTTCCTGCAAGAATATGAACAAGACTAAAGACAAATATGTTTCAGTAGCAAGTATTAAGGCAACAGTTACATATTCTCAATGACCTTGAAAGATTGCTTCTCGTATGGACAAAAGGAAAGCAATAACAATTTGACAGCTTTAACAAGAATATAACTTATGAGAAGAGGAAAGTGATTTTTGCTGACCTCATTAATAGGATGTCAGAATTATCAACAGCCAAACAATTATTTAAGTGGATCCATGTGTGGTTCAAGAAGTTAACAAGAAAAACCATGATTCACTGCATTATGAGGCATGATGAAGCAGCAAGCTCTGAGTCAAAGGTAGCACAAAACCTGGCATCAGTGACTTCAAAGTGCTAGTAGAATCTGAGGGTTACCTGCCAATGTTTATAACTGTAATGAGATGAGTCTCTTCGGGAAGATGTCTAAGTGAACCCATATTTTTGTACATAACAGTAGAAGAGAATGCATTGCCAAATGACAAGACAGTGAAAGGCCGTCTCATGCTGCTACTTTGAACAAATGCGAGCAGCGATTTAAAAATGAAACCCCGACTTCTTTACCTTTCAGAAATCCCACGAGCCTTCAAGAAGTGTGAAGTTGAAAACAGCAGGCTAAATGAGATGTGGAGGTCATGGGAAACTTTTGCATCATACCATGCATATGAGGCCTCACCCCAATGAGGCAGTGGCTATATGAGCCATAAATTTATTTAACAATAATTCTGAGTCGCATTTTTCCAAATTTTGAAGCATCAGTGAAAACAAATGTCTCCAGACAGCTTTATTTTAAAAAGGATTTACGAGGGTGGTCCCATGAGCACATGGCCTGACCTATATTTGGCAGTATTTGTTTGAAAAATATCACTCTATTAGAAAGTACACAACCTATAAAGAATATGTGTTAAGTTTGAAGACTCTATGTTGTTTAGTATTTGTTTTGCAAGCATCAATAGTGACCTTTTTCAGTGAATTTTTGAAAATAGAGAAAATTGGTCATTGTTATGTGTAGCAATACTTTTATTTGAAATGACTCAGCCAAACCAATATAAAAGCTGAACTTGATTCTACTTTGGGTGAGTTTGCTCCTTTGTTTACGACAGTAAAATATTGGGTAGCAGAGTTTAAACAAGGCCATATGAGGTGTCAAGATGAGCATCACATTAGTTAACCAAATGAGGTGATGACTCCAGAAATGGCGAAGAAAAACCACTAAGTGATACACGATGCTCATTGAATGAAAGTGCACAAGCTAGCAGACTTAGTAGGCATTTCAAAAAGTCTGGTGCATCACATACTAATTGAAAATATCAGCATGAGAAAGCTGTGTGCAAGATGGGTACTGCATTTGCTCACACTCAAGCAAAACCAGTGTCATGAAAATGTTTCAATTGAGTGTTTAGCAACGTTTCACAGCAACAAAGCAGAATTTTTGCACTATTTCATAACCACTGATGAAACATGGGTCCATTACTTCAAACTCAAGACAAAAGAACAATCAAAACATTGGATTCAAAAAGGAGGACCAGCTTCAAAGAAAGGGAAGACCATTTCATCTGCAGGCAAGGTCATAGCATCGATTTTTTGGGATGTGAATGGGATAATTTTCATTGACTAACTTGAAAAATGAAGAACTATCAATGGCGAGTGTTATGCAAACTTATAGCAACGTTTGAGCAAAGAAATAAAAAAAGACCACATTTGGCTAAGAAGTAAGTGTTGTTTCATCAAGACAATGCACCAGCTCACAAGTCCGTTATTGCAAAGGAAAAAATTCATGAATTAAAGTTTGAATTGCTACCTCATACACCCTATTTGCCACATTTAGCCGCCTCAGATTATGTTCTGTTTGCAAACTTTAAAAAATGGCTCAGTGGTCAAAGATTTCCCAACCGCGAAGAAGTGATGTCGGCAGATAATAGCTATTTTAAGCAGCATGACAGTTCTTATTAAAAATAGGGTATCCAATTAATTGAACATCGCTGGGAAGAGTTTATAGAGCTAAAAGGAGATTATGCTGAAAGATAAATACATATATTTCCAAAATATTTGTGTTTTCTTTGTAGAGTTGTGTACTTCTGGGAATACCCTCATAAATATGTATCATAAATAATTAACAATTTATTGGAATTCTTTAATGCTTTTACAATTCGAGTTTGCATTCCCGGTTGCTATATTCAACAATACCAGAAAAGGTGAATAAGACCCACAATCTTAAGCAATTTATACATGACTTTCTTTTAATAAACCTTGTACATAATATTTTGTTCACCATGAAACACGTTTACTTACTACATTAATTAAATCTATGCAAAAAGAGGTTTCACTTCACGGGAAAGACATGGAATGGATTATTCCCATATTATGAGGTTCCACTGCTATAGGGTAAGACCAACCAATTCAAGGAAAAATGTGTCAGTTAAATGACAATTTTCCATTCTATATATTGATCCCAGCGGTTCGGCCATCGTGTGATGTCAAATTTAAAACACTATTGAAGAAGGTAAAGGGACTTTTATGCCAAACTTTTATGATGAACGCCATAGTTAAAATGAGTCCAGTACCTACAGGACTCAATCTAATCAGCTATGTACCACACCAGGCGGCGGGCAAGGCAAGGCATCTGCGATTGTCAATCTCTCAAAATCCTTGAAAAGCTAAAATACAGCAGTAACACAAAAGACGTAGAAAAGAACCAAAGTAGTTACAATAGGAACTTAGAATGCTAATAAAATGATAAGGGCAAGAAAATTAGAGAATATAAACCAAGATATGGAGGGGAAAATATAGATAGTTCATGGATGTACTAGGTGATATTGAAGGATAGGGGGGATCCTTGGAGTAATAGTGACAAGAGTAATATACAGATAAGCGCAAGAAAGCCAGGTAGGGGTGGCTTTCTTCCGCTTAGTTATAAAAATAAACAAAAAGGTGGGAAAAAGAGTGGTATGCATAAAACAAGCGATTGATTGGATATTATTATGTAAAGTAAAAGCGTAATACACAATATTGGTCATTATCCAGATGTACATGACATAATTCAATCAGAGAGAGATAAGAGTCGAAATGGTATTGGAGAAGTTTTAGGAGAGAATTGCATCTATTACTGCAGGGAAACATTTGATAGTGATGGTGATTAGAATGCGACTGTAGACGAAGGAAGAGATGATGTTGAGGTGGGGGACTACAATTTAGGCACAAGGAATTACCATGAGGAGACAGCAATTGAATTGTGCAGGAGATTGGTTAGTTGGTCACCAAAACATGGTTTAGACACCACAAAAAGTGTAGGCTGACATGGAAAATTCCAGCTGACTCAGAAAGGTATCAGTTAAATTATATTATGGTTGGGAACAGAATTATGAACAGCAAGATCTAATCGCCCAATTTCTAGGGAGCAAATGGAAACTAAGAAAACAATTCAGTAAATATGAATTGTAATGTCTGATTCAAAAAGATATATATATTTTTTTAAGGTAATCTACCAGTTAAGGTAGGTTTTTGGATGGACACAACTGTCAAAAACACATTTTTGTAACTCCAAACAAAACCCAATCCAGCAACCTAATCCACAACAAGTCCCTCTTTATCTCTTTGTACTTCTCTCCTCCCTTCAACCCGTCCAACATCCCTATCCTGTTCCTGCCCTTTCCTCGATTACCCGACATTCTCCCCTCTATTACCTTCTTTAACATTCCACTACCGCTCAATACGCTATTCAGCTATTTTTCCTACTCCCATAGGATTTGTCTCAACAAACTGATTTTACGAATTCCCCTCCGACATTCTTTCCTACGTCCAGTTCTTCCCATGCCTCTATAATCATTTCCTCCACATGTACGTTGAACAGCACTGGCGAGCAATGGGCAACTCTGCCTTACCCATCTTCCTAACCCTGCCCATCCGGACTCTCCATTCCCCACTCGCACGTGAGCAGTCTGAAACATGTACAGGTTGCAGATCAGTCTCCTGTCCCACCAATCCGTTCCTATGTTCTGCAATACACGCATTAATTTTTCCCAATTCACTCTATCAAACGCTTTTTCGAAATCTTCGAAATAGGCAAATACGTCCTGATTGTATTCTATACTCCTCTCGAGTAGTGATCTCATTACTGCAATGGCATCAGGCGTACCTCTTCCCTTCCTAAACCGAAACTGATCATCCCTTAAGTAATCATTTGCCCTACTCTCTATCCTTTTGTTGATGATCCTGAGAATAACTTTAGCTGCGTGGGGTACCAAACTTATTGTTCTGTAGTCCTCACATGACGTAGCCTTTACCTTTTTTGGAAGAGGAACTATCACTGATCACGCAAAATCTTCCGGCCAGATTCCTTCCTCAAAGATACTACGAATCAGTGCATATATAGTAGTGTCTCCTTCCCACATTTTCCTAAACATTTTAACAGTTCCACAGGAATGTTGTCTACCCCCACGGCCTTATTTGGTTTCATCTCCCTTATTATATTCCCTCGCCCTTTCTATTTCATCGTCAAGTATGCCTGGACCTAAGCTGTCTTCCTCTACGTCATGTTCCT
Organism: Hetaerina titia; assembly: GCA_037158775.1. Lineage (NCBI taxonomy): Eukaryota > Metazoa > Arthropoda > Insecta > Odonata > Calopterygidae > Hetaerina > Hetaerina titia. The sequence goes on from CM073779.1 coordinate 69,569,544, forward strand.
TTTCTATGTAGATCCTTGTTGGCCTAAGTTCTCTACCATACAGTGTTTCTATATATTCCTTCCATCTGTCTTGTATCTTTTCTGTGTCAACTATTATCTTACCCTACTTATCTTTAACTGTTAGCACAGATCTCACCTTCTTACTTCCCGATGACAACTTAATCCTGCTGTACAGCGCACCAATATCGCACTTCCTCTGTAAACTTCCCATATCCTGAGTTAGATATGTACCATAAATAATAAACAATTTATTTCAATTCTTTAATGGTTTTACAAATCAAGTATGCATTCCCAGTAATTACATTTAACAAGAGAAGAAAAGGTGAACACGACCTATGATCTAAAGCAATGTATACATAATTTTTTGAATAAATCGTGTATATATTTTTTTTGCCATGTAACACTTTCTTTAATTTTTATCTATTAAAACTATGCAAAAAAACTCGTTTCTCAAAAAGCAAATACTTTCACTAAACAAGTGTTTCACTTCACGGGAAAGATCGTGGAAAGGACCATTCCCATATTCTTAAATTCCAACACTGTTGGGTAAAAAACCAGTTCAAGGAAAAATGACAGTTTAATGACAATCTTCCATTCTTTGTATTGATCCTAGTGTTTAGGCCATTGAGTGATGGTGCCAAATTTAAAACACTATTGAGGAAGGTAAAGGGAAACCACCCCAAATATATATGCCAAACTTTTATGATGAACACCATAGTGAAAATGAGTCCAGGAACTACAGGACTTAGTCTAATCAGCTATGTACCACACCAGGCGGCGGGCAAGGCAAGGCATCCGTGATTGTCAATCTCACAACATCTTTGAAAAGTTAAACACAGCAGCAACAAATAAGATGTAGAAAAGGCCCAAATGAGTTACACCAGGATCTTGGAATGCTAAGAAAATGATAAGGGCAAGAAAATTAGAGAATATAAACTGAGATATGGAGGGTAAAGTGTAGATATTTTACGGGTGTGCTAGGTGATACTAATGGATAGCAAAGATTCTTGGAGTGATAGTGATCGAGTAGTATACAGCGAAGCGCAAGAAAGCCAGGTATGGGTGGCTTTCTTCCACTTAGTAATAACATTAAACAAAGATGTGGAAAATAGAGTGGTAATTATAAAACAAGCTATTGATTGAACATTATTATGAGAAGTGAATTCGAAACCAAAAAAATTGGTCATTATTCAGGCGTGCATGACACATCAAATTCAATCAAAGGGGATTCAAAAAGGTAAAGGAAAATTTCCAGTAAATACAAAGCATTAAAATCTCTGAAATATCAACTTGATGTATTACCAACAGAATGGAAACAATGGGAACGTTTGAACTGCACTAGGTCAAATTAATATTTGTGATACTCTTCCTTAAGATTTCCGGTATTTATTTTTAACTTCATGTTTCTCCTCTGCAGGTGCATGACAAATTTTTGCCCCCTCAAAGGGGAAGACAATTGAATCTCTCCTTTCTAGGGTAGTGGCTACTTAATTATGACTGTCACTTTTTTTATTGCCAACCCTCCCAAATTGTTTTCTATTCCCAATGCCTCCTTTACATTTACCTTCAGTTGTGCACGACATATATTGCTGCACCCGAAAAACACCGGCAAACACGTCAGTTTTGGTTTGTTCGCAAATTGTTCCACATTCCTGCTGATTATAATAAAGTTCTCAAATATCGACCTTATCAGGCAAGACTTTCGCGTCCCCACTCATACGTTTTTCTCGTTTCGAAATGGATTTTTCTACTCAATTATTCTACCAAAATGACTTGGCCCTTGTTTTGTTTCCCATTCAGCCCTACTAATCCTCAGGATTTTTGGGTCAAGGAAGAAACCTAACATTTGTATTCAGAAACAGCACTACATGATTAAGCTCACTCCCGCTTCCAGATTAGCAACGGTAGTTCCCCTTCATATCTACTTTCCTCTTGGTGTACCAGCGACAGTTTCCTCGATTTAATACGCAAACTAACCGAACTAGGCATGGGGGACAAACGAAAAACGATTTAACTCGCGTGAATATTGACGAGTTTTCGATTGAAACTTGTCGTTGTTTTTATATTGAACTGATATCAAAGCAATAAGTAGGAGGAAGACCAATACTTTATTTCAGCCGATTAAAAGCCATGGAGGGAAGTTGAAATTCCTTGTTCGTGTGTAAGTAATTAAGTTAGCTTTGAACAGCAAGACGTCAAAGTTTTATTTCGTTGTACTCGAATAGAAGCAGCAATATTTATCACATTTTGTTGGAAATGCTATACATATATCAGCTGCTTCAAAATAAGTACGATCGTTCTTAGGATAATAATTCAGCTATTCAATTTTGTGTGCCTTAACCCCCATTTCCCGTAGGGTTCGGCAGCAAGACTACAAAGCGACTCTGGATACCGCTATGTAGTGTCCACCGTCAATATTTTTCGAATGTTGAGTTTTTTTTAAAACGGCCCCGAATTCCCGCATCGCACCTATATAAAGTTTTCAACTCGACGACGTTTGCTCCCCCATCAAGCACTGCAGTTAAAAAGTTATGACGGACACAGTCTCGCGTGAGAAGTTAAATATTTAACTCCTTAACTAAAATTTTATATATAAAGTACCGCTTCTGCACCACATCTTATAATTCATGCTAGCGAAGCGATGGGCACTATCCGCGGAAAAAAGATTAATTGGTATGGGATTTGGTAATATTCTATTCCCATTTATGTGAGCAATTGAAACATTTACCATCAAGCGAACTTTAGAACAATTCCAAGTCTGCGAACAAATTCTAATTGAGAGTTATCATATTCACTCTTTCAGCACAGGAAGCTAGAAATAGCACCAATTACCCTTAAATTTTCGAAGCAATCACCAAAAGTCAAATCATGTTTTTTTCCCCTCTATTTATAAACGAACTTCACGATCACAGAAACATTGTTGACTTTGGTCGATATTCATCAACTATGGAACGAAGTAGACGCCGCAATGCTCCTACAACTATATTTCCGGATACAATACTACTCTTAGAATAGTGGTGAGGATGGCTTTGATGCCTCATCTTTACGTAAATTGGAGCTGCGGCCGGACTTAAAATTTACGCGCAGAAGTTGCCGAATTCAAGGCAGCCATCTTGAAATATCAGAAATCTGAAGGCAACGAGAGGGCGGACTTTGCATTGCGTGTGAATATCGGCGAGTTCCCTGGATGTAATACGGCAACTGGTTGAATCAGGAGAAGAGACAAATGAAAAATGATATACAGCGCAGATGATTGAAATTAAACTGGCATTAGACTCTAAAAAACTTGAATTAAGAGAAACGGTAACGCAGTCAAGGAAAAAGCATGGAAGAAAATTTAAACTAAATTTCACGTTTGCTGCCTTCATAGGGTAAATTTTTAATTCTTGTCCAGTTTCATTGAAATAGCAATATTTCAATCGGGTGTTGCGGTGCGAGAAATATTAAATATATGAACTGATAACTGAAACAAATATGCTTATTCTGGGCTTGTGATCCCCTCATACAATGTTTGATTAATAGAAAGCTGTTTAAAAACTTCGATAAAATTAAAAACAACCGTGGGGTTGTCTTTACCACACTGCTCGGGAGATGTGATCCCGAACTAACACCCACTTGAATGTATGGTGAATGATGGCCACCTGCCTTTCGCACACATTTTTACTGGCACTTTTTTTTAATGACCTCGTTATATCAAAGCCAACACATACAACATCCTCCCGCAAATGCTACAGCATTGATTTTGCTCCACTAGAAAATTATTATGGCTTCTACTTATCCGAGTTGAAAGTTCATTGAGAAATTAATATTCATTTATAGTTTGTCATCAAATTTTGTGTTAATCTGCGCTTAAATCCCGATCCCACTGTAGTTTTTGAATGCAATAGAGTAACTCGTCCAACTTACTTCACCATGAAGAAGTGTCACATGAATGAATTAATTGGATCTTTTTCATTTATCCAAGCACGCGCGATAGTGAAGGAGGAAAACTCTTTTCAGCTGTCCGCTGAGTACTGGAATGAAAGTGTTAGTTGATGTAAACTCTTTTACATATTCCTCTGGGATCGTTCTGCAAACATTCGCGGTGTTAGCAGTCTTCCTGTACTTCAGAAATTACAATTATCCACAGGACTGGATATTTGGTACATATAATCAGTAAACAGTACTTAGGCTATTAAGCCAACCAGTCTTTCAGGACTTTGCTCTTTGGGCAGCAATACCGATGAAAAGTCTGGGAAAGGCAACACGGACACTACAAAGAGACGGGAGGGCACTATATGTTTTTTTTTAATGCTTAGGCCACACTATAAAATCATGTGCTATAAATACGCAAATTGCACATAAATAGGCGTAAATTTCTAGTACTTCACCAATGCCATAATGAAATGGCAATAAATGCCTCCGAGTATCCTAAAGAAATCGTACAACAAACATAAAACCTGGTTGTTTCTAGTCATTATGATGTGGCGGTTGACTTCCAAGGGCAGAGTGCATGCCAGCGGGAAAGAGATGCTTCTTTCTTCCGTATCAAAATAAGACCCGTATTCCGAACCAACACTACATAAATTAGGCGCAGCAGCCCTACGAGGGAAACTACGCTCCTTTCCTTCCAATTTGTATTTATTGTGCATCTTCTCGTGTTGGGGTTCTGGCTCTGTTGCCACACCTTTCAATTTGGCTTGTGAATATAGGTGATGGCTTCCCCGATGAATAACGAAAATTGACCGAAAAGGTCCGGACAAATGAAGACAGCAGTTGCATTGGGATTGGTATAATGTAACTGATGCGAGGGAAGTAGACGATAGGCAAAAACGCAGATAAATACATATTAAATTGATTACGTCAAAGGAAACTTGCAAAGCAGTATATTAAGGATGTGAAATATTATATAGAAGAATGCAAAAATATATACACGAAAACCTAGAAAATGACTAATACAGCGACAAATCTAGAAAAAATTCTTGTTAGTAACTGTGGCTAAAGAACTTGAACATGGAAACTAAGGATGTTAAAACAACCTTATGACCTTTCCCAACCTGCAGCAACCGACACGAAGTATAAAGACACATGCCTATTTAATACACAGGTAATAAATACCCCGTTCCCCGACCCCAATCAAAACCTACACCTGTCCGAGCGATGCAAACAATCTTCGCACAACAGTTTCCCTAGGGTTACTCTAGCACAGCCGGTGTTCCCCATGTCGAATCACAATCGACGGCTATTAGCACCAGAGTAATAGAGCAATCAACTTATGAGAAGGGGACTTTAGCATGTGGTTTTCAGAAGGAACGGCGAACTATGGCAAAAGGCTAACATAAAAAATAAATGCGAAGGAAATTGCTACATTAAAGTCAATAAAAAACACTGGAATAATTATGGCATTTAAACAAACTCTAATAAAAACACACGACATTTGGGTTAAACAATCCAGGCGCCCATGTCCAGTTCAATGCGTTAGTCAATACAATATTTTAAATTCTCGACCCGGCATCTAACGGAAGGGCACTTACATTGAGAGAATGGCCCTAGACGCAGTAAATGGGAATATACCGAAACAACGTAAGTGTAACAAGTGATAGAGCCGTAATAAATATCTACCCAAACGATTTCAAAGTAATATTCCAAACTTATTTAGTAAGTTATTAAACTTGTGTACCTAATATATAAAATACCACCTCTCTATCAAGTAGTGACAAACTGTCAGTTTTTCCCTCATACAAAGTCACAGAGGATCCGCTGAAGTTAAATTGCATTATGGAATGACACTAAAACAATTCGTCATAGAGCTTTGTGTCCATCTTAGCGATAACTCCCAATATTTGCTCCTGTTTAACATAATTTTAAACACCATGAGAAAACGCGACATTTCCGTAGGAGTACATTAATTGACAATACATACCAGTATATAGAGTACCTTTGCAGTAGGTAATGCCATAAGAAAATTTGTTTCATACAGAGTGCATGATTTGTTTTTAACTTTCCATGGAAATTTATGTAACTAGTTGTTATGTAAAATCATGTTGACTGCATGTACATTTATACAACAGACTAGTGCTTCAATATGATAAACGTGAATTAGAATTTTTTAAAAATATACTGAGAAATATTCATCATATTATCTCTCTCTAAATAGGGTTAAACAAATAACAGAAAATAAGTAGAAGTCACAGCACGACGAATCTTAGAGAAAATATCAAAGAAGAATGATAAGGTAATTCAGGATTGATTTAATTACATCATTAAAGCAATGGAATGCAATCATTAAATTATACACCAAAATGAGGTAGGCGCCGTATAATTTCATGAAGAAGGTCATATGAATTAGCTAGCAATATATTTAATCCGGGATAATTACCAAAAGAGACACCTACCCCATTTAGACGCTTATATACGCATGATAAACTAATACACTTCAAAGTGATAATATAGACAAAGTTAAACTACACTTTCAGGACTGAAAAATGAAGGTAGAATGAATGCAAATTAACCCCCGCTTGCAGTACGAGGTATTTTTGCACGTCCGACCCGAACATATATATATATATATATAACTCGTGGTTTTCAAAAAAAATTTGTTATACACCGGCTTGATAAATAAAATTGCCACATAAAAAAGGAAGAACCAAACTATTGTTTCATTATGATAAATACGAATTACAACTCATTCAAACGAAAGAATGTTCATAACGATGTCAGTCTCTGAACAGGGGTTTAGAAATGATTCCAATATTTATGGGATGGTTTCATTACTTCGTTAAAAACATTAAACAATTCTTAATTTCCGCAAAATCAGACGCCATTAAACATTACGATAATTCAGGGTAAGGACCATTTAGTTACAGCCACAACATTTTCGATAATTTTCAAAGATGAAGAAACGCTCAGCAGGTAACCAAATGTATGTACTTATTACACAAGATGGTAGAGCTCTGCAAGGCGGCGACAACAGCTTATCCGAGTAAAACACTCATTATCTGCATTCATGGCTATTTAGAAAGATTTACATGTTTCCTATATATTAAAAAAAATTACATGAAACAGCTTAATTTGTACGAACATTAAATTTCGAAGAATAAAGTAGACGAGCTTAGGCTACCATATTTAAGTACTGCGTGTTGCTCGTTGGGCAGCACTACCGATGAAAGGTCTGGTACCAGCAACATGGACACTACAAATAGACGGGAGGGCACTATATGTTTTTTTTATGCTTAGGCCACACTATAAATACGCAAATTGCACATAAATATACGCAAATTTCTAGTACTTCACCAAAGCCATCATGGAATGGCAATACATGCCGCAGAGTATCCTAAAGTTATCGTACTACAAACATAAAACCTGGTTCTTTCTAGTCACTATCATGCGGCGGTTGACCTCTGCAGGTAGAGCGCATACCAGCGGGAAAGAGATGCTCCTTTCTTCCGTATCAAAATAAGACCCGTAATCCGAACCAACACTACATAAATTAGGCGCAGCAGCCCTACGAGGGAAACTGCGCTCCTTTCCTTCCAATTTGTATTTATTTTGCATTTTCACGTAATGGCGGCTCTACCTCTGTTGCCACACCCTTCACTTAGGATTGTGTATACTGGCGATGGCGTCCCCGATGAATAACGAAAAATGGCCGAAATAGCCGAACAAATGAAGAACTGTTTGCATTGGGATAAGTATAATTTAACTGATGCGAGGGAAGTAGACGATAGGCAAAAACGCAGATAAATACATATTAAATTGATTACGTCAGAGGAAACTTGCAAAGCAGTATATTAAGGATGTGAAATATTATATAGAAGAATGCAAACATATATATATATATATATATATATATATATATATATATATATATATATATATATATATATATATATATATATATATATATATATATACATTCAAACACGAAATACCGCCATATGGCGAATAAATATTCATTCAAATTGAAATAGAGATAAGGAAAATGGTAAAGGAACACATATAAAGGACACACACAACAGAGGTGGGGATGGCGGATGTGAGCAGATCACGAAAAATGGCCTATATATATATATATATATATATATATATATATATATACATTCAAACACGAAATACCGCCATATGGCGAATAAATATTCATTCAAATTGAAATAGAGATAAGGAAAATGGTAAAGGAACACATATAAAGGACACAAACAACAGAGGTGGGGATGGCGGATGTGAGCAGATCACGAATGTAAAAATATTTTATTTTTTCGTATATATATATATTATATATATATACGAAAACCTAGAAAATGACTAATACAGCGACAAGCTAGAAAAAATTACATGGAAACTAAGGATGTTAAAACAACCTTATGACCTTTCCCAACCTGCAGCAACCGACACGAAGTATAAAGACACATGCCTATTTAATACACAGGTAATAAATACCCCGTTCCCCGACCCCAATCAAAACCTACACCTGTCCGAGCCATGCAAACAATCTTCGCACAAATAAGTCAGCATGGATTTGTTCATTAGACTTGCGGATCTGATACGAAACGAACGCTGACCCATTTTGTTTTCGTAGGGTTACTCAACAGCCGTCTTTCCCCATGTCGATGACAATCGAGGACTAATAATAGAGGAATCCATAACTACGATCCATTTACAATAAGGGTACTTTAACATGTGGTTTTCAAGAGAAACGGCGAACTATGGCGTAAGGCAAACATAAAAATTATATCCGAAGGAAATTGCAGTCTACGCGCTAATTGCTACATTAAATTCAATAAACACACGGTAATGACTAATGCATTTAAATAAAGTCTTATAAAAACATAAAATTTGGGTCCCACAACCCAACCGCCCATTTCAGCAATACAATATGTGACATTTCAACCTGGCATCTACCGGAAAGGCCCTCAAAGTGGGAAAAATTGCCGGTCTTAATCTAGCTATGGACTAAAGCTAGTAATGATCCCTTTTCGTTCCTTTGAGCAAGGCTCATTAATGATTTCTGCTCTAAGGCTTATTATGTACAAAATCATGATAGTGGAGACATTTTATATTAACCACAATTGACATGCGCATTCATTACATATTCAAAGAATGACAAACTGTCACTGTAAATATTAAGGCAGTGATTATACAAGCTAGTAATGATCCCTTTTCTGTCTTATGAGCAGGGTGCATTAATAATTTCTGCTCCAAGGGCTTCCTAGGTACAAAATCATAATAACATTGAAGGAGACATTGCAAATTAACCACACTTCAACTTAGGCAATCATTAAATAACCAAGGCATGCCAAAATCAATATTACCACTTTTGCATTTGTATGTCTAACTAAATAGTTGGGAAGTGTAATAATTCTTCTTTAAAAATATTATTATTCACCTCTCCTCGATCTCCATGTCCCTCGTCTGGGTTTCTGCCGGCTAAACTCTCCACTTTTACAATCATAAAGACACTTGCTGGATCCCAATCTTCTCCATCATTCTAAAAGAAAATGAAATGCCATTAGAAATTATTAAATATATAAAATAATATATACATTTATCACACAAACATCATTCATTCATTAAATATATACATAAAACATTAAATATATAATTAATATATTATATACTTAATGCATCTGAGGCAAATTTTCTGCTTGCCCTTCCCTCAAAAATTACAAAAAAGGAAAATTATCCAGGGCCTTATATTTTTCAACATATGCTTCAGACTGACTATTATGATAAATATGAAGTGACATTTCTTTAATGATTCACCGTGTTAAAAGTATCATTATTTTTTAAATTATTGAAATAACTGAATATAATATAGAGAAGGCAATTTTATTCATAAGTATATTTTAGCTATTAGAGGTTTTTCCCGTACGACTCTAGAACCTTGATTTCAAGAGAAATTTGGAAACATAAAATACAGCACTTACACAAATCATATCATTCTTAATTATACATGCCTAAAGGTTTATTTTTAGTGACAAATTTGTAAACAAAGTTTGCTGGAACCATGCATTCTACTTTATTACACACTGATTGTGGAGTTAATCATTAAAATTACCTGAGGAGTAATCCAGTTAAGGAAGCTGCTAGGTAATAGAAATTACACAAAATTTTAACTTTAAAAAAATATCTTACCCTACATAACAAATTTAATTTAGCATACATGTTAATACTAAAATGTTGGCATTGACACTCCTACATAGATACTTTGGTCTTGTTAATTAATTTTAGGGTCATAATACATACATGAAATGTCCTGCAATTATAATTGGTAAATACTTTGATAGTATGTGTAATACTAAAGAGAATTATATGTGATATTGTGTTCATAAATGATAATATGATCTATCTTTATTTGAATTGAAATGACTCCTCTCTTTGTGGAAAAATCACAGTCTGTCACACTTGCAATAAACAAGTGGTGTACAGACAACTTTCTAGATCTAAATGTAAATAAAAGTAAAATAGTATACTTTACACACAATAAAAATGCGACAGATGATCTGCTGGTAAAAATTAATGATCAATCAATTGAGAATGTGACGGAATGTAAGTTTATAGGCATTTCTCTGTCTGCTAATATTTCTTGGGATATGCATGTAAAAGCCCTTCAGCATAAGCTCAGTTCAACTTGCTATTTATTAAGACACTTGTATGAAACTACAAGTAAAAGTATACTATTGAATTTATACTACGGGGAAATTTATTCAAATATAACCTATAGTATAATATTATGGGGATCAGCTGCTATCTCTCAAACCATCTTTAAAATGCAAAAGAAAGCCATTAGAATAATTACCAGGAAACCTCACAATGCCCCATCAAGGCCTATTTTCCATGAATTAAAATTGCTACCACTCCCGTGCATATACATTATGTTCTTAATTTTGTATAATAGAAATAACATTGGAAACTATTCTCTTAACTCTGCCTATCATCATCACTACACCAGAGGAAGGAACAACATCCATTTTGGGAATATTAGAACTAAAGCATTGAAATTAGGACCCAATGAAATGGGCATCAGATTATATAACAAACTACCCAAAAGTATAAAGGAAACTAAGGGAACTGCTGCATTCAGGCATAAATTAAAAAGATATCTACAACGCAATATGTTCTACTCGGTTGATGAATATCTCAACAACATTCCTGACTAGAAGGTTTATACTCTTTGTTTATAGCAATTGTCATGGTCTGAATCATGTTGGTTATTCAATTATTGCCTTAATTAATATTTCATGTGCATGTAACAGCCAATGTTCATGGCATTATGTCATATATTATGTAACTGTGAGCACCATTTCATTTCTTTGTATCTTAATTAGAGCCTGTGTCTTTGTTCCTTATTGATGTGCCTTATATCATGTACATACACCATCCACCCGGTATTTTGTAATGTGATCTCTGGGCAAATAAAAAGTAATAATAATAATAATATTACTGTTCCTCTTAGATGAATATTTTTTCTTAACATTTAATTTGGCATGATATGGTTAGCATGAAACTATATTTATCTTAAAAAATATTAACTTCTGAAAATAATTCCAGTAAAATTCTTCAGTTTTAACAACACATCCATGGCTGGGTTGCTGCATCTAATAGTGTCCAATGGCAACTTCTCTCAAATCCCAATAAAAGTTCATATTAACATAACAGTGGGCGTATATACACAACATTACTTCCTTATCCTTTCAATGCATCGGGTAAGTAGCAATTTTGTTATGTTATGCACCCATAAGCTATTAAAACAAAATACTCTCCAATCTCATAGATAGGGGACCAATGAGAATTTTTATTGATGAAAAATAAATTCTGGAAATTTCCATTCTTTAAATAGAGATAAGTAATGATGAATGAACCTTGTTTTTGTATTCTTTTGGATTTCCTTAATTTTTCCTGACTCTTGGGTTAATATCTTGGAATACATTTTCATCTTTCTCAGCTAATTATGAATTTGGAAAAACTTGGTAAAATGCCTGTAAGTAATACTTTTTCTATTGACCAGATTCCTTTTCAAATATAATTTCATATTACCTAAGCAATTCAACTAAAATGACAAATAAACTGCAAAATAAAACCAAAGATAAGGCGTCATTCTGAATACTGAATGATTGGAGCAAATCAAGGTTTACAATGAAATACTTTTTCAGTGTATTTATCACAACTCAGGACATAATTCCTGGGATAATATCAGATTGGATAAGGTTTACCTATCCTATATTGCTGTAAGTTCTTTTTGGAAAGAAAATTTTTAACTTGCATTTGACTTCCACCCAGAAAAGGTTTCATTGCTCATTTCAAAATAAGCAATGTTATTATGGAGAAAAATCAAAAGAATACAATGCATGTTAAAAGGTAGAGATTTCAAATAGCAGAGTGATCTTAATATCATTTACAAATATACTAAATGTTTTTTGAAGGTTCCCATGGAATAGTGTTTTTGAATATACTGTTGTTCATGATTTCAACCTGGCTCAGTAGCACCTTGCTCAAGCGCCACCTTGCAGAGCAAGTTATTCTCATAATGACAAAAATATTGGTCCAGAAAAGAACTCACTTAAAGAGTGATTTTTTGTATAATGAATGGCAAAGAGTAGGTTACTCGCAGATTAATTGCTATTGCAGTTTGTCTCTAGCACCGGTTCCACTTGTTTGTGAATGATTTCATATTTTCCCATACTCATGTTCAAAGATATTATTAGTAACTTTTTTGTGCAAAGTTGATAATATTCTTTGCATAGCTTTCAAACTGACCCCAAGAAAAATCCATAAGAAGAAAGCCATGAGAGAATAAAAATAAAAAATAACAGCAGAAATGAAAAGTAAAATCCTTGAAAATTGGGAACAAGACGTGAGCATGACTAATCTAGTATGCACATCAACAATTAGTCGATATCAACAAATGGCCTTTCCTGCAAGAATATGAACAAGACTAAAGACAAATATGTTTCAGTAGCAAGTATTAAGGCAACAGTTACATATTCTCAATGACCTTGAAAGATTGCTTCTCGTATGGACAAAAGGAAAGCAATAACAATTTGACAGCTTTAACAAGAATATAACTTATGAGAAGAGGAAAGTGATTTTTGCTGACCTCATTAATAGGATGTCAGAATTATCAACAGCCAAACAATTATTTAAGTGGATCCATGTGTGGTTCAAGAAGTTAACAAGAAAAACCATGATTCACTGCATTATGAGGCATGATGAAGCAGCAAGCTCTGAGTCAAAGGTAGCACAAAACCTGGCATCAGTGACTTCAAAGTGCTAGTAGAATCTGAGGGTTACCTGCCAATGTTTATAACTGTAATGAGATGAGTCTCTTCGGGAAGATGTCTAAGTGAACCCATATTTTTGTACATAACAGTAGAAGAGAATGCATTGCCAAATGACAAGACAGTGAAAGGCCGTCTCATGCTGCTACTTTGAACAAATGCGAGCAGCGATTTAAAAATGAAACCCCGACTTCTTTACCTTTCAGAAATCCCACGAGCCTTCAAGAAGTGTGAAGTTGAAAACAGCAGGCTAAATGAGATGTGGAGGTCATGGGAAACTTTTGCATCATACCATGCATATGAGGCCTCACCCCAATGAGGCAGTGGCTATATGAGCCATAAATTTATTTAACAATAATTCTGAGTCGCATTTTTCCAAATTTTGAAGCATCAGTGAAAACAAATGTCTCCAGACAGCTTTATTTTAAAAAGGATTTACGAGGGTGGTCCCATGAGCACATGGCCTGACCTATATTTGGCAGTATTTGTTTGAAAAATATCACTCTATTAGAAAGTACACAACCTATAAAGAATATGTGTTAAGTTTGAAGACTCTATGTTGTTTAGTATTTGTTTTGCAAGCATCAATAGTGACCTTTTTCAGTGAATTTTTGAAAATAGAGAAAATTGGTCATTGTTATGTGTAGCAATACTTTTATTTGAAATGACTCAGCCAAACCAATATAAAAGCTGAACTTGATTCTACTTTGGGTGAGTTTGCTCCTTTGTTTACGACAGTAAAATATTGGGTAGCAGAGTTTAAACAAGGCCATATGAGGTGTCAAGATGAGCATCACATTAGTTAACCAAATGAGGTGATGACTCCAGAAATGGCGAAGAAAAACCACTAAGTGATACACGATGCTCATTGAATGAAAGTGCACAAGCTAGCAGACTTAGTAGGCATTTCAAAAAGTCTGGTGCATCACATACTAATTGAAAATATCAGCATGAGAAAGCTGTGTGCAAGATGGGTACTGCATTTGCTCACACTCAAGCAAAACCAGTGTCATGAAAATGTTTCAATTGAGTGTTTAGCAACGTTTCACAGCAACAAAGCAGAATTTTTGCACTATTTCATAACCACTGATGAAACATGGGTCCATTACTTCAAACTCAAGACAAAAGAACAATCAAAACATTGGATTCAAAAAGGAGGACCAGCTTCAAAGAAAGGGAAGACCATTTCATCTGCAGGCAAGGTCATAGCATCGATTTTTTGGGATGTGAATGGGATAATTTTCATTGACTAACTTGAAAAATGAAGAACTATCAATGGCGAGTGTTATGCAAACTTATAGCAACGTTTGAGCAAAGAAATAAAAAAAGACCACATTTGGCTAAGAAGTAAGTGTTGTTTCATCAAGACAATGCACCAGCTCACAAGTCCGTTATTGCAAAGGAAAAAATTCATGAATTAAAGTTTGAATTGCTACCTCATACACCCTATTTGCCACATTTAGCCGCCTCAGATTATGTTCTGTTTGCAAACTTTAAAAAATGGCTCAGTGGTCAAAGATTTCCCAACCGCGAAGAAGTGATGTCGGCAGATAATAGCTATTTTAAGCAGCATGACAGTTCTTATTAAAAATAGGGTATCCAATTAATTGAACATCGCTGGGAAGAGTTTATAGAGCTAAAAGGAGATTATGCTGAAAGATAAATACATATATTTCCAAAATATTTGTGTTTTCTTTGTAGAGTTGTGTACTTCTGGGAATACCCTCATAAATATGTATCATAAATAATTAACAATTTATTGGAATTCTTTAATGCTTTTACAATTCGAGTTTGCATTCCCGGTTGCTATATTCAACAATACCAGAAAAGGTGAATAAGACCCACAATCTTAAGCAATTTATACATGACTTTCTTTTAATAAACCTTGTACATAATATTTTGTTCACCATGAAACACGTTTACTTACTACATTAATTAAATCTATGCAAAAAGAGGTTTCACTTCACGGGAAAGACATGGAATGGATTATTCCCATATTATGAGGTTCCACTGCTATAGGGTAAGACCAACCAATTCAAGGAAAAATGTGTCAGTTAAATGACAATTTTCCATTCTATATATTGATCCCAGCGGTTCGGCCATCGTGTGATGTCAAATTTAAAACACTATTGAAGAAGGTAAAGGGACTTTTATGCCAAACTTTTATGATGAACGCCATAGTTAAAATGAGTCCAGTACCTACAGGACTCAATCTAATCAGCTATGTACCACACCAGGCGGCGGGCAAGGCAAGGCATCTGCGATTGTCAATCTCTCAAAATCCTTGAAAAGCTAAAATACAGCAGTAACACAAAAGACGTAGAAAAGAACCAAAGTAGTTACAATAGGAACTTAGAATGCTAATAAAATGATAAGGGCAAGAAAATTAGAGAATATAAACCAAGATATGGAGGGGAAAATATAGATAGTTCATGGATGTACTAGGTGATATTGAAGGATAGGGGGGATCCTTGGAGTAATAGTGACAAGAGTAATATACAGATAAGCGCAAGAAAGCCAGGTAGGGGTGGCTTTCTTCCGCTTAGTTATAAAAATAAACAAAAAGGTGGGAAAAAGAGTGGTATGCATAAAACAAGCGATTGATTGGATATTATTATGTAAAGTAAAAGCGTAATACACAATATTGGTCATTATCCAGATGTACATGACATAATTCAATCAGAGAGAGATAAGAGTCGAAATGGTATTGGAGAAGTTTTAGGAGAGAATTGCATCTATTACTGCAGGGAAACATTTGATAGTGATGGTGATTAGAATGCGACTGTAGACGAAGGAAGAGATGATGTTGAGGTGGGGGACTACAATTTAGGCACAAGGAATTACCATGAGGAGACAGCAATTGAATTGTGCAGGAGATTGGTTAGTTGGTCACCAAAACATGGTTTAGACACCACAAAAAGTGTAGGCTGACATGGAAAATTCCAGCTGACTCAGAAAGGTATCAGTTAAATTATATTATGGTTGGGAACAGAATTATGAACAGCAAGATCTAATCGCCCAATTTCTAGGGAGCAAATGGAAACTAAGAAAACAATTCAGTAAATATGAATTGTAATGTCTGATTCAAAAAGATATATATATTTTTTTAAGGTAATCTACCAGTTAAGGTAGGTTTTTGGATGGACACAACTGTCAAAAACACATTTTTGTAACTCCAAACAAAACCCAATCCAGCAACCTAATCCACAACAAGTCCCTCTTTATCTCTTTGTACTTCTCTCCTCCCTTCAACCCGTCCAACATCCCTATCCTGTTCCTGCCCTTTCCTCGATTACCCGACATTCTCCCCTCTATTACCTTCTTTAACATTCCACTACCGCTCAATACGCTATTCAGCTATTTTTCCTACTCCCATAGGATTTGTCTCAACAAACTGATTTTACGAATTCCCCTCCGACATTCTTTCCTACGTCCAGTTCTTCCCATGCCTCTATAATCATTTCCTCCACATGTACGTTGAACAGCACTGGCGAGCAATGGGCAACTCTGCCTTACCCATCTTCCTAACCCTGCCCATCCGGACTCTCCATTCCCCACTCGCACGTGAGCAGTCTGAAACATGTACAGGTTGCAGATCAGTCTCCTGTCCCACCAATCCGTTCCTATGTTCTGCAATACACGCATTAATTTTTCCCAATTCACTCTATCAAACGCTTTTTCGAAATCTTCGAAATAGGCAAATACGTCCTGATTGTATTCTATACTCCTCTCGAGTAGTGATCTCATTACTGCAATGGCATCAGGCGTACCTCTTCCCTTCCTAAACCGAAACTGATCATCCCTTAAGTAATCATTTGCCCTACTCTCTATCCTTTTGTTGATGATCCTGAGAATAACTTTAGCTGCGTGGGGTACCAAACTTATTGTTCTGTAGTCCTCACATGACGTAGCCTTTACCTTTTTTGGAAGAGGAACTATCACTGATCACGCAAAATCTTCCGGCCAGATTCCTTCCTCAAAGATACTACGAATCAGTGCATATATAGTAGTGTCTCCTTCCCACATTTTCCTAAACATTTTAACAGTTCCACAGGAATGTTGTCTACCCCCACGGCCTTATTTGGTTTCATCTCCCTTATTATATTCCCTCGCCCTTTCTATTTCATCGTCAAGTATGCCTGGACCTAAGCTGTCTTCCTCTACGTCATGTTCCTTTTCTATGTAGATCCTTGTTGGCCTAAGTTCTCTACCATACAGTGTTTCTATATATTCCTTCCATCTGTCTTGTATCTTTTCTGTGTCAACTATTATCTTACCCTACTTATCTTTAACTGTTAGCACAGATCTCACCTTCTTACTTCCCGATGACAACTTAATCCTGCTGTACAGCGCACCAATATCGCACTTCCTCTGTAAACTTCCCATATCCTGAGTTAGATATGTACCATAAATAATAAACAATTTATTTCAATTCTTTAATGGTTTTACAAATCAAGTATGCATTCCCAGTAATTACATTTAACAAGAGAAGAAAAGGTGAACACGACCTATGATCTAAAGCAATGTATACATAATTTTTTGAATAAATCGTGTATATATTTTTTTTGCCATGTAACACTTTCTTTAATTTTTATCTATTAAAACTATGCAAAAAAACTCGTTTCTCAAAAAGCAAATACTTTCACTAAACAAGTGTTTCACTTCACGGGAAAGATCGTGGAAAGGACCATTCCCATATTCTTAAATTCCAACACTGTTGGGTAAAAAACCAGTTCAAGGAAAAATGACAGTTTAATGACAATCTTCCATTCTTTGTATTGATCCTAGTGTTTAGGCCATTGAGTGATGGTGCCAAATTTAAAACACTATTGAGGAAGGTAAAGGGAAACCACCCCAAATATATATGCCAAACTTTTATGATGAACACCATAGTGAAAATGAGTCCAGGAACTACAGGACTTAGTCTAATCAGCTATGTACCACACCAGGCGGCGGGCAAGGCAAGGCATCCGTGATTGTCAATCTCACAACATCTTTGAAAAGTTAAACACAGCAGCAACAAATAAGATGTAGAAAAGGCCCAAATGAGTTACACCAGGATCTTGGAATGCTAAGAAAATGATAAGGGCAAGAAAATTAGAGAATATAAACTGAGATATGGAGGGTAAAGTGTAGATATTTTACGGGTGTGCTAGGTGATACTAATGGATAGCAAAGATTCTTGGAGTGATAGTGATCGAGTAGTATACAGCGAAGCGCAAGAAAGCCAGGTATGGGTGGCTTTCTTCCACTTAGTAATAACATTAAACAAAGATGTGGAAAATAGAGTGGTAATTATAAAACAAGCTATTGATTGAACATTATTATGAGAAGTGAATTCGAAACCAAAAAAATTGGTCATTATTCAGGCGTGCATGACACATCAAATTCAATCAAAGGGGATTCAAAAAGGTAAAGGAAAATTTCCAGTAAATACAAAGCATTAAAATCTCTGAAATATCAACTTGATGTATTACCAACAGAATGGAAACAATGGGAACGTTTGAACTGCACTAGGTCAAATTAATATTTGTGATACTCTTCCTTAAGATTTCCGGTATTTATTTTTAACTTCATGTTTCTCCTCTGCAGGTGCATGACAAATTTTTGCCCCCTCAAAGGGGAAGACAATTGAATCTCTCCTTTCTAGGGTAGTGGCTACTTAATTATGACTGTCACTTTTTTTATTGCCAACCCTCCCAAATTGTTTTCTATTCCCAATGCCTCCTTTACATTTACCTTCAGTTGTGCACGACATATATTGCTGCACCCGAAAAACACCGGCAAACACGTCAGTTTTGGTTTGTTCGCAAATTGTTCCACATTCCTGCTGATTATAATAAAGTTCTCAAATATCGACCTTATCAGGCAAGACTTTCGCGTCCCCACTCATACGTTTTTCTCGTTTCGAAATGGATTTTTCTACTCAATTATTCTACCAAAATGACTTGGCCCTTGTTTTGTTTCCCATTCAGCCCTACTAATCCTCAGGATTTTTGGGTCAAGGAAGAAACCTAACATTTGTATTCAGAAACAGCACTACATGATTAAGCTCACTCCCGCTTCCAGATTAGCAACGGTAGTTCCCCTTCATATCTACTTTCCTCTTGGTGTACCAGCGACAGTTTCCTCGATTTAATACGCAAACTAACCGAACTAGGCATGGGGGACAAACGAAAAACGATTTAACTCGCGTGAATATTGACGAGTTTTCGATTGAAACTTGTCGTTGTTTTTATATTGAACTGATATCAAAGCAATAAGTAGGAGGAAGACCAATACTTTATTTCAGCCGATTAAAAGCCATGGAGGGAAGTTGAAATTCCTTGTTCGTGTGTAAGTAATTAAGTTAGCTTTGAACAGCAAGACGTCAAAGTTTTATTTCGTTGTACTCGAATAGAAGCAGCAATATTTATCACATTTTGTTGGAAATGCTATACATATATCAGCTGCTTCAAAATAAGTACGATCGTTCTTAGGATAATAATTCAGCTATTCAATTTTGTGTGCCTTAACCCCCATTTCCCGTAGGGTTCGGCAGCAAGACTACAAAGCGACTCTGGATACCGCTATGTAGTGTCCACCGTCAATATTTTTCGAATGTTGAGTTTTTTTTAAAACGGCCCCGAATTCCCGCATCGCACCTATATAAAGTTTTCAACTCGACGACGTTTGCTCCCCCATCAAGCACTGCAGTTAAAAAGTTATGACGGACACAGTCTCGCGTGAGAAGTTAAATATTTAACTCCTTAACTAAAATTTTATATATAAAGTACCGCTTCTGCACCACATCTTATAATTCATGCTAGCGAAGCGATGGGCACTATCCGCGGAAAAAAGATTAATTGGTATGGGATTTGGTAATATTCTATTCCCAATTATGTGAGCAATTGAAACATTTACCATCAAGCGAACTTTAGAACAATTCCAAGTCTGCGAACAAATTCTAATTGAGAGTTATCATATTCACTCTTTCAGCACAGGAAGCTAGAAATAGCACCAATTACCCTTAAATTTTCGAAGCAATCACCAAAAGTCAAATCATGTTTTTTTCCCCTCTATTTATAAACGAACTTCACGATCACAGAAACATTGTTGACTTTGGTCGATATTCATCAACTATGGAACGAAGTAGACGCCGCAATGCTCCTACAACTATATTTCCGGATACAATACTACTCTTAGAATAGTGGTGAGGATGGCTTTGATGCCTCATCTTTACGTAAATTGGAGCTGCGGCCGGACTTAAAATTTACGCGCAGAAGTTGCCGAATTCAAGGCAGCCATCTTGAAATATCAGAAATCTGAAGGCAACGAGAGGGCGGACTTTGCATTGCGTGTGAATATCGGCGAGTTCCCTGGATGTAATACGGCAACTGGTTGAATCAGGAGAAGAGACAAATGAAAAATGATATACAGCGCAGATGATTGAAATTAAACTGGCATTAGACTCTAAAAAACTTGAATTAAGAGAAACGGTAACGCAGTCAAGGAAAAAGCATGGAAGAAAATTTAAACTAAATTTCACGTTTGCTGCCTTCATAGGGTAAATTTTTAATTCTTGTCCAGTTTCATTGAAATAGCAATATTTCAATCGGGTGTTGCGGTGCGAGAAATATTAAATATATGAACTGATAACTGAAACAAATATGCTTATTCTGGGCTTGTGATCCCCTCATACAATGTTTGATTAATAGAAAGCTGTTTAAAAACTTCGATAAAATTAAAAACAACCGTGGGGTTGTCTTTACCACACTGCTCGGGAGATGTGATCCCGAACTAACACCCACTTGAATGTATGGTGAATGATGGCCACCTGCCTTTCGCACACATTTTTACTGGCACTTTTTTTTAATGACCTCGTTATATCAAAGCCAACACATACAACATCCTCCCGCAAATGCTACAGCATTGATTTTGCTCCACTAGAAAATTATTATGGCTTCTACTTATCCGAGTTGAAAGTTCATTGAGAAATTAATATTCATTTATAGTTTGTCATCAAATTTTGTGTTAATCTGCGCTTAAATCCCGATCCCACTGTAGTTTTTGAATGCAATAGAGTAACTCGTCCAACTTACTTCACCATGAAGAAGTGTCACATGAATGAATTAATTGGATCTTTTTCATTTATCCAAGCACGCGCGATAGTGAAGGAGGAAAACTCTTTTCAGCTGTCCGCTGAGTACTGGAATGAAAGTGTTAGTTGATGTAAACTCTTTTACATATTCCTCTGGGATCGTTCTGCAAACATTCGCGGTGTTAGCAGTCTTCCTGTACTTCAGAAATTACAATTATCCACAGGACTGGATATTTGGTACATATAATCAGTAAACAGTACTTAGGCTATTAAGCCAACCAGTCTTTCAGGACTTTGCTCTTTGGGCAGCAATACCGATGAAAAGTCTGGGAAAGGCAACACGGACACTACAAAGAGACGGGAGGGCACTATATGTTTTTTTTTAATGCTTAGGCCACACTATAAAATCATGTGCTATAAATACGCAAATTGCACATAAATAGGCGTAAATTTCTAGTACTTCACCAATGCCATAATGAAATGGCAATAAATGCCTCCGAGTATCCTAAAGAAATCGTACAACAAACATAAAACCTGGTTGTTTCTAGTCATTATGATGTGGCGGTTGACTTCCAAGGGCAGAGTGCATGCCAGCGGGAAAGAGATGCTTCTTTCTTCCGTATCAAAATAAGACCCGTATTCCGAACCAACACTACATAAATTAGGCGCAGCAGCCCTACGAGGGAAACTACGCTCCTTTCCTTCCAATTTGTATTTATTGTGCATCTTCTCGTGTTGGGGTTCTGGCTCTGTTGCCACACCTTTCAATTTGGCTTGTGAATATAGGTGATGGCTTCCCCGATGAATAACGAAAATTGACCGAAAAGGTCCGGACAAATGAAGACAGCAGTTGCATTGGGATTGGTATAATGTAACTGATGCGAGGGAAGTAGACGATAGGCAAAAACGCAGATAAATACATATTAAATTGATTACGTCAAAGGAAACTTGCAAAGCAGTATATTAAGGATGTGAAATATTATATAGAAGAATGCAAAAATATATACACGAAAACCTAGAAAATGACTAATACAGCGACAAATCTAGAAAAAATTCTTGTTAGTAACTGTGGCTAAAGAACTTGAACATGGAAACTAAGGATGTTAAAACAACCTTATGACCTTTCCCAACCTGCAGCAACCGACACGAAGTATAAAGACACATGCCTATTTAATACACAGGTAATAAATACCCCGTTCCCCGACCCCAATCAAAACCTACACCTGTCCGAGCGATGCAAACAATCTTCGCACAACAGTTTCCCTAGGGTTACTCTAGCACAGCCGGTGTTCCCCATGTCGAATCACAATCGAGGGCTATTAGCACCAGAGTAATAGAGCAATCAACTTATGAGAAGGGGACTTTAGCATGTGGTTTTCAGAAGGAACGGCGAACTATGGCAAAAGGCTAACATAAAAAATAAATGCGAAGGAAATTGCTACATTAAAGTCAATAAAAAACACTGGAATAATTATGGCATTTAAACAAACTCTAATAAAAACACACGACATTTGGGTTAAACAATCCAGGCGCCCATGTCCAGTTCAATGCGTTAGTCAATACAATATTTTAAATTCTCGACCCGGCATCTAACGGAAGGGCACTTACATTGAGAAAATGGCCCTAGACGCAGTAAATGGGAATATACCGAAACAACGTAAGTGTAACAAGTGATAGAGCCGTAATAAATATCTACCCAAACGATTTCAAAGTAATATTCCAAACTTATTTAGTAAGTTATTAAACTTGTGTACCTAATATATAAAATACCACCTCTCTATCAAGTAGTGACAAACTGTCAGTTTTTCCCTCATACAAAGTCACAGAGGATCCGCTGAAGTTAAATTGCATTATGGAATGACACTAAAACAATTCGTCATAGAGCTTTGTGTCCATCTTAGCGATAACTCCCAATATTTGCTCCTGTTTAACATAATTTTAAACACCATGAGAAAACGCGACATTTCCGTAGGAGTACATTAATTGACAATACATACCAGTATATAGAGTACCTTTGCAGTAGGTAATGCCATAAGAAAATTTGTTTCATACAGAGTGCATGATTTGTTTTTAACTTTCCATGGAAATTTATGTAACTAGTTGTTATGTAAAATCATGTTGACTGCATGTACATTTATACAACAGACTAGTGCTTCAATATGATAAACGTGAATTAGAATTTTTTAAAAATATACTGAGAAATATTCATCATATTATCTCTCTCTAAATAGGGTTAAACAAATAACAGAAAATAAGTAGAAGTCAAAGCACGACGAATCTTAGAGAAAATATCAAAGAAGAATGATAAGGTAATTCAGGATTGATTTAATTACATCATTAAAGCAATGGAATGCAATCAATAAGTTCTATACCAAAATGAGGTAGGCGCCATAAAATTTCATGAAAAAGGTCATATGAACTAGCTAGCAATATATATAATCCGGAATAATACCCAAAAGAGAATCCCCCCCCATTTAAACGTTTATATACGCATTATAAACCAATACACTTCAAAGGAAATTGTTAGGTTCGTTTGTTGTATCATAACGTAATAGTTCCAACTAAATGGAGCCGTAAAAAATTTGAAGTCGCCCTCCCAGCAGGGTTTAACTTTTCTGCCACGTTTCCCCTAAAATCAGATTGACATGACAGTTTCATTAGCACCAAACGTACGATACCGAAGAGAAGTTAGTCGAGCGCACTTCGGCAGAAATTATCATGTGTTGCGCCTTGACATAAGTTTTTTGCGGTGCCGCAGGCACTGACCACCTGGCAGCGTCAAACGAATGATAACGCCCGATGTACTGTATTCCATTGTTATTAGTTCCTCGCCCATTACATCGCGCGGGGAATTGCAGTACTTCATTTCGTCGACACTACCGCAGGTGTAAAGACCACACAATCATAACGCATAAACGGTTGAATGCATGTATTCATACACCGCTTCATTTCATAGGTAGGGACCCGTATCACCAACACTAACACACTAAATATGACTGTACCGTATGTAGGACCTCTACATTACTAATATGATGTAACGTGGTGACAATTAAAATTATTTTCCGAGTGCGGGCTTGTAAAAAGCTCTAAGTGGTCAGCCATCAAAACAAATGTTATTAAGGTTACAGACGTGGCATTCGGAAGATTTATATGCTGTTGTATTTCCACGCCTGGCATACGTAAAAGACGTTCATGCTTAGGAGACCATCATCAGCTAGTCAACTTGGGGTATCATTATTCAGCCCAAAATTTGGGCGAAAGAGTAGTCATTACGTGTTGCGGATCGCACCATCAGGTGACCTTAGACGGCGCATAACAACTTTCATCTTAAATTAGAAATACCGACTATTTTCCAAGTTCTGAATAATTTTTCTCATTTGGAAATGCATAATTTTCACACCAGCTTGGCTTCGTTTTTCTCGAATAGTTTCTTGGATACTAATAATCTTTGGATCAAGAGTTTATATATAAGAGGAAAAAACTCTGAACTGACTCACGTGGCAAATTTCCGTAATGGCATTAGTAAAGCACATTAAAATTACTAATTCATAGATTATTGCCCTGGATAATAACAACATGAGAAAATCACCATTTGAGATACACGAGATTTGTCAAAACATGTTTACATTATTAGAAAATGATACCACCCTTCCTCCTGAATTTAAAGTGTGAATTTCGACACATGCCCAAGAATGGCATACTATGTGGCACTAGAAAATAAAAGCAATGAGAAAATTTTCTTGACAAACGCTGTTGCTACAATACCACCATTCAGGAAATAATGAATTACCAAGTGTGGCTTTCATTATGTACAGCACCTTGTGAGCTGGAGTTCCAATGTATGACACCAATGGATTGACCACTGTTGCATGGACTTAGAGAGGCTGTATATTTTCTATTATTTATATCCTTGCAAAATTCACTAATCAATGTTACCAACCACACCCACCAATTTCTGATCGAGTAGGTTTGTACAAAGGTTTGATGTAGCTACTACACTCGATGACCAAGGATGAGAACTTTCTCAAAAGCAAAAGGTTAATACCATTAATAATCAATAAATCTTCATTATGTAACTTCATGCAGACCATGCAATACTGACCATCATTGATGGATATATTTTCAAAATTACACTATAACTTGCATGGGTGGAAAATGATTTTGTTTATATTATTCTTACC
This sequence comes from Hetaerina titia, assembly GCA_037158775.1. Taxonomy (NCBI): domain Eukaryota; kingdom Metazoa; phylum Arthropoda; class Insecta; order Odonata; family Calopterygidae; genus Hetaerina; species Hetaerina titia. The sequence goes on from CM073779.1 coordinate 69,595,058, forward strand.
TGACCAATATTAATAAATAAAATAGAATAAAATATTAAAAAATAAATAATGGCATAGGGAAAATTTAAGTTCAAATTGGATCCAACTAATGCCTGAAAAAAAATAATAGGTGCCTGTGGCATGTAAGTCGGCCATTGAAAACCATACCATGGATTTTGTCAATTATTTCAGGGGAAATCACTACCACTGGAAGATGCAAATTGTTCATCATTTGTGGAGGATGTCCAGCCACATTTACACTCATTTAACCAATTATAAACTGACACAAAAACAGGAGCAGTTGTGCCATTAACTTAATCCAACATGGCATTGACTGCTTTTGGCGTTAAACCTTTTAAATAAAAGTTTATAATCAATGCAAAAAACTAATTTTATCCATTTTTATAAACAAAGAAGTTTTCTTATTTCAATTGACTATGAAAAAGGAATCATATGATACAAATAGCCAAAAATTTAATAGCAGAATAATGAGAAATGAGGCTTACTAAAATAAAACCCTTTCCATTACAATGAGCCCCATGTCTTGGATTATCTGAGGACTTATTTAAGGACCCACACATGCAAGTATTTTGGGCCAGAAATAGATGTATGCTATCATACTATGCCACACACCCTGGGGTTACCTTGCAGGGAGTTATAAAAATAAAAGTTCTAATTGCCTAAAAAAAGAATAAAATCAAATTAATTAAATTTCTTTTGTGTTCTTAATGTGCTGGACAAAGGATTATTCACTGAAACATAAGGGTTCTATTATACTATAGTCATAATAACAACAAAGGACATTTAAATAAGAGAAACAGATTTATCATCCAAGATTCCTCAAATAGATAGAGAGAGTCATTACAAAGCATTCATTCACCCAAATATTAATAGATGACAGTTGGATTTCCACTTAAGCAGTGTCAAAATACCAACTAGGAGTCAACATTTATATTTACATGCATACATTTACTTATGCCAATCAGTGACTATTATTGTGAACTAAACACAGTTACACAGTATTCTCACATGAAAAAAAGGTGGGCACATAAAACTGTGCATACAAAATTAAGTTCAATGCAAAATAACTTACTGCTTCTCAGGTGATTATGATATTTTAAAAATCTCCCTGTACAATATAACTGTTTCATGATGGCTATATAGTTTTCCTCAATACATAGTATTACCTCTCCAGGTACACCCAGTACCAATCACTTGTTATTAACTTAATTTTTGTGATGAAATTATGTATAAAAAATAATTATTGTGAAAAACTTCTAATTTATGGAGGACCTTGGCACCACCACAGAAATTTTCACAATGCTATTCATTAAATCCATAAAACTAACACTATGTTTTCTTCAATGATCTAAAATTCAAAGTAGGAAAGAAATTACTGACAACTTTTAATGCATTCAATAAAAAATGTCAGCAGGGAAAATATTGAATAAAAAAATAAAATTGGTCAGACATAGAAACTAATACGGAATGCCTTTAATGCAGACTTTGTGGAAAGGCATGATTTATGGAAATTTATAAGTGGAATAGGATGATTTTAACAAGGTTTTAGCATAAAAATTCTGGAAACAATATGTGCCTACATTTTTTTACATTATTAAGTACATAAAAAAAGGATCTACAATGAGAAATAGGTAGAATTATTATTTCATTCTGCATTTATGAAAAGCTAATACATAACGTTGAAGCTTTAATGTAACTAAAAACGATTAAAATAAAAAAGTTAACCCAATTTTTTTCAACCGAAAACCCAAGACTAAGAGGACAAAAAAATTATTTCAAAATTCCCTGCAATACGTGAAATTTAATATACTAAGAATATTAACCGTTTTGAAGGGCTTGACAATATTTTATCAGGACAGCTTTATGTTTATACATAAAATACTCATCATATTCAGAATGACTCAATTAATTGATGGTAACAGTTATTACAAACATTACAACGCCAAAACTGTGGTAAAAGATGCTTTTAAAAATACATGTTATTAAGATTCATGAGATCATGTTTTCCTATACAGATGTGAATACCACAGACAACTTAAGGTCATTATGCAATACAGTAAAATTTGTCCTTATATGAAACACTTGAACATAAAAATATATAATACTTAAAATTTGTATTTCATGATATTTAAAATTATTCCCCCACAGTAAAATACATGTTTGTTCCAATTTTTACTGCGGGACAAATTTTACTACTATATGATTTGGCATCAGTCTTTGGCAGCTACTGAATAATGAGCAAATATAAACTGAAGAATTTTCATTCTAAAATAAATAAATGCAAGCTATTTCAAGTTATTACTGGTGCCACAAGAAACTGCTGTTACTTCAGGGCTACAAAACTCCATAATCTACTTCACTTATATCAATGTTGTATTCACTCTAAAGAATTGAAATGTAATTTGAAAGTTCATCCCATAAAACATTATCCAATTGGGTTAGAAGGGAAACAAAGGATAAGTTAGTTGGCCAGTTAGGTACTGGGTTCACTGCCAAGTATGCCAACCATAGGTATATCAACCCAAAATCAGGATGAATTTAAATTGTAGGCCCAGGCACAAGTAATGATACTGAGCTTACAAATTAGAGAATTAGCTATCATATTTGTCAAGAAGTAAACCTACAAGGTACACCTCCAACAGTTAATATAATGTATTTCTCATAAACTTATCTCAAATACAGTGGGGAGATAAGATCACCACAGCATTATTATAGTGGCCCTATTATGTAAAATGAACACACATGAAAATTTCCCTATCATATTGTATGACATTAGACCTTCTAGATAGGAATAAGGTGTTGTAGAGATAATGATGCAAGTGAGGAAGTAAATTCACCTTTAATTTCCAAGCAAATCAAATTAAAAATTCAGTCTCACGACATTCATGTTCCTAAGATTTAGCAATTTTAGATTTCAAAAGCTTTGAGAGCACAGACTAAGGAACTAAATACATTTTAATATATAAATCAAGAAAATCCTATTTTTAATGGTTTCATTTTCATTTAATCAATTTCCAGCATTAAGAGGAGAAAAAAAGTTACTTGAATATTATTATTGGAATGTTGATATTACTAGTTTCATATTTGCATCATATCATACAATCACCTTTTTCCTCAATTTAAATAAAAAATGTAGGTGTATGCTAAAAGCCTTTCTATTTTTTTACAGTAGGCTACTTATATAATTCACTGACCACGACATCTGATGATGAATTCATTAATCCCAACAAAATTCAAATTTAAATATTAAGTCACACTTTAAGAAGCCAGAGATGAATATAAATTATTTTTGGTATTATTTCAAATTGGAATATGGCATTTGACAATATGATGGCAGAAAATTATTTAAAAAAAACCCTGTCCCAACTTTTGTGTACTTTAAGGTTCTGCTATTAAATTTGCTTCCATAACTCTTGTGTTATGTTCCACACTAGGCTATTAGAGTGTAAACATACTACAGTTCAAAGTAGATATATGATAATTCAAGAAACATTAGGAAAAAACCTTGTATTTTCTATCATTAAAATTCTATGGCCATTAACGTTGAAAACAAAATTAACTGTACGATGGTTTTGCAAACATAAAAATGGCTGACTGATACACACCGCTATATTCTACACTGCAGTTACCTTCTACATATTTTCCTGCTAAATTTCAAATAAGCAAAGAACTTGACTCACTATTTTAAAGTTTTAGGAAATGAAAAGAATCAATTTTGAAATTTCAACCACAAGCTTTGGGTTTTTGCCGACCCATTGATTTATAACGAATTTGAGATAATATAAAAAATATCTCCATTCCATAGTCAATCTTCATGTCAATCTCTGTCAAGAATATTTTGCTCTGATCATAACCAATGTTGGAAATGAACTTTCCAATTCTATCCTATAAGTTAGTGATAACTCAATTACTCCATAATAATTCCATATAACTCCAATTACTCAATAATATAACCTTCAGTGATGCACCAAGAGATTTTACAACTAAAAAATCAGCAGGGGAAATATGGCAAAGGCATTGCTAACTGAAATATAATCCAGAAATCTAAATGGATCTGAGTGTCATACTATTTAATATGAGATAAAATGTTTAAAAAGGATGAACTTTCAAACTTCACTATCCAATAGAAAATGTGGGGAGTTTGTAAAATTATGCCAAAAATAACTAATTTTTATAATATAATCCAAACACGATATCCAACAAAATGTTCGGCAGTTAATGAAAAAATCTATATAAATACATTGGATATCATGTTTGGCATCCTACAATTTAGTTTACAAATGCAGTCTGCAATATACATATGATCATGCCCACCTTTCAGAACTTTTAAAAAGATAAAAGACATGTAACCAGCACTTCACCATCTTCCATGTAATACAACAAATGTCAAACCACTAAACTGTTCGCATTTGATCACACACATTAAGCTTCTTATAATGGCTTTGAATATTTGCACCATAATGTTCATGCCACAAATCTTGATATAAATCTGCATAGCATTATATTCTTAGCTTTCAAAAACAATACACAGAAATAAATTCCTCATCCATAGTCAATTCTTGCTCAATCATTCAAAAACATAAAAGATATTTCGCACACAACTAAGTGTGATTTCTTTTGCAGATGTATGCTCTTATAAAAGCATCAAAATCAATTTATCTTACATTAGAGAAACTTACAGACATAATTTCCACATCCTCTATAACAAAATATGATTTCTCTAATTAGACATGTCTAAAATATGCAAATAATTTCATTTGAAATAAATATTGTGATATTTCAGTGCATCCTGGTGTAACTAAATAAAGAAAATATGAAGCAAACTAAATATATTAAAATGAATAGCAAATACTTCTACTCACCAGCAGACACACTAAATACTTTCACACAAAAAATACTGAAATTAAGCCAAATAAAAAAATCTACTACAAACATAAAACTGCTGCAAAAAGAAACCATAACCCCGATTTGTACTTTTGATGCAGCCATATACAAAAAAATAAAATACAAACTAAAAAGTCAAGAAAAGCCCTGTTTTTGTATTGATATTGGTTACTGGGCAGAAAAAATTATCTGAAGCATTTAGTGACAATTTTTCCTTCCATTACATATACAAAAGGTTGGTTAACATTCTAATTGGTTAGTATTAAAGCTTTGGTCAGATTATGCGAACAATTACAATACGTCATTCAAGGAAAAAACTAAGGAGTTTTATCAAATGAAATTTCATTCTTCTTCTACATAATTCCTTTCAATATTGAAAAATACTATTTATTAATTGGAATTCAGAATTTGAGTGCAAAAATTGTTTACAGCTACCCAGCAATAGGAACAAGGAGCAATGCTGAGGTTTACATTTTAAATCAAAATAAGTAATTGGTGTGATTGCACACATTTCAAGAAAATACATATTTTTTGTCAAACCAGAGTTACTGTCAGATACATTGCTATTCCTATTAACATTTTGTATGCATAGAGCAATGCACATGAAATTATTAACATTCAGTCAATAGAGTGCTAGTTAGTAACTCGCAAAGATAATGATAAAAATAACTTGGGGCGATCAATGATCAACGCTTTCTGGTTCCAGGTTTACATGAAAAAAATAATCATTTTTCAAGGGAAAAAATTTTTTGAAGAAATATTTTAATAATTTCCCCATTTTCACTAATGAAGAATTGGATAAACCACAATATACAGCACAATGATACCTATAAGAAGTATATTTCAAGTGAAATATTTATACAACACGAGTTTTGGAGCAGGGCTATAATAATTTATGTTATACTGTTTAAAAACTACCAAAATAAGCCAGGGTTTAAACCAAAGGCTGATTTGACCAAGGGTATTTTGCATATCACTACACAATAAAGCATTTAGAATTCACTTATTAAGATATGGAGGCAGTGACTTCTGGCACCTCTTATCTGAAATTTATCCAGAAAATGAAGAACTCAAGTCCCTAAGAAAACTGAGAATGCCCACTGGGAATTGAACAATTAACCCTTTATTAACCCATCAGTAGTTAAACAATCTACTCATTAAAATAGATAATGGATGAATGACTTCACAATGAAACGTTAACTATGTGTCCACTCATATGGACAAGACGAAATATTTGGGAATGGACCTACTGGAGGGTGAACAACCTAAGGCAACACTATTCAGCATGTTTGATTTCAGAATACTTCAATTAATCTTATTCCCTGAGGTGTTAGTCCTAAGCACATGCATGCTGTTACCTAGAGAAAACATCGCTTATTCATTAGCTTTATTATTAAATGAGAGTACAACGACCATGGCATTGAATTCACCCACTTCTTTCAGTTTAACTATAGCTATATCAACTTCCATTTTGATCACATCAAAATATCTATCATGCTGGATCTCTATAGTCATTAGGTCAAAAACTATGTATAAAATTACCTAAAAAGGCACACATTCAGCTAAAACAAAACTACAGTAATCAATCCAAACGTTGGTTTGATGGGTGAGGGTAGAGCTCACTTCATACTAAGCCCCAAGTGATGTATGAAATTTACAACCCATGCTATTGGGTCCCTGTTCCATTCCCTGGGTCAACTTAGTTTCCTAAAATGACCTGGGCTGTGAAAAATTTATCAGTTTCACTGAAGCTGAGGGTGCCCAGAGGTATCACCTTTTTGAATCTGATCCCTCAGGTCTATAGCTGTACCCTAAAACCTATGAGCTGCCAATGAAGAGGAATAAGAAATTTAATAAAGATGAGAATTTACTTTTCACATAAAACCTTTACCATAAGACACCTGGTAGGAATAGATAAATTATTTTATTAACTGATTTCAATTCTATAATTTTTTTCTCTTTTGAGCAAAACAATGAATTGCCATTCTAAAGAATGTGTCAAATTTCTAAGAAATTTTCAATTGAAAATATTAGAAAAAACCTGTCCTGAAACATCTTGCCCATAAAATTTCAACAAATCCCTAAATCAACCCATACTAAGCCCAAAGGCAGGTGAAATTTGCACATCAGAGTAGGGGGGGCCAGTTCCTTTCCCCGTGACTCCTATGATTTCCCTGCTGAGGGTCCCCAGAGGTATACCTGGGAATTGAACCTGGACTCTTCAGTCAGTAGTCAATTGCTCTACCCATGGACTACCAGGCCCCAAAATTTAAATGTTGATAAGAATTTCATTTATACATATTTTATTAAATATGAAAGTGTTTTGACTTTTTTTGCATGTTAATTGCTGAAAGTAGAAAACTTTTTTCATTTATCAGGAACATAAACACCTGAAAGTCAAAAATATACTTCATGATTCTACTAGTGGAGCACAATGGACTATTGCTATGAGTTACCATTATTGGATATGAAGCACAGAAGGGGTTTCTATCTATGAACCAAGAAGTTTGGATTAATAACATTTTAATTGAATTTATGGAAAATAAGTTTGTTATGCTTAGATGGTTATTTGTGATAACTAGATTTTTTGGAGCAAGAGCCAATTATCCAGGGCATACTGCAGAGACAATTGCTTACAAAAATGAGAGATTGCAATGGAAATAAATCAAACTACTTGAGTCCACCACAGGAAACATGAAAAACCTTTTATTTTTCTTGAATGCCAGATATTTATTATTTGGGAAAATTCCCAGGATGAATCTACAGCTCCTAATTGGTGAATTTACTTAACTACGTGCCAAGGATTCCTCAGAGATAATCTCCATGTATAAAAAGTATCAAGAATCAGGGAATACTGAGACAAAGAAATGAAAAACGCCCAGAAAACTAAAATATCTACCATACACACTAAAAAATTTGTCAAGTTAATACAGAAGGTACAATATGCTTCCATTGAAACATTGTACATATTGTTGAGCACAATCCCTTTGTCTTATGTGCATACACTATGACACAACAGAAAATTGCTCTTACCACTACTCATCTCACAGAAACATTTTCGCAAATATTCAAATTAGCTATATTTTCATTTTTGAAAGTTTTATTACTTTTCCAGCATTTGGAAACTGTAGATCCCCCCAATTTCTCTTTCTCTAATTATGATCATGACTGGAAAGAACCTATAGAATGCTTCAATGAAGGGTGTGGAATGATTTTACATTGGAATAACAATATACTGCAGGCTGGCAGGAAATCAAAAGGAACGTATTCGCAAGTTTTATACAAAGTGCTCTTGTTCTTGTAGAATAGGGGAAAGAAGAATGCTATTTTGAAATAAAATAAAACAGTAGTAAAGTAACATTTCATAGATGTGCTCATATTCCTTTCTACAGAAAAAAATTCTCACTTTACATTAAAGTAAATTCACTAGCTCACTGATTTATACACAGCATCTTATACTTCCAGGTTCTCAAAAGAATTTGATCTTGGCATTTTATTGTTAAAAATACTTCATGATGCCAATTTAAATAATTTAAAATAAAAAAATCATAATTAGATACATACAGGCAGTAACAAGTCTACCAAAATTTTCCTTTAATTTAATTTGCCCAGTAACTACCATCTAACAAAATCAGGGCACATTTCATGCAAAACAAGTACTACAAAAATAAAAACAAAATGTGTGGCAAAAAGGTGCCACCTTAAACAAATATTATTACAATGATACCAATCATTGTGGACACAGAAGCCAGTTACAGTCACATGCAGTAAGGAAATATTGAGTCTCTTTTTTCCCAATCTGTCACATTTCCTTTCTTCTTGCAGGAGTATGATTAACTTATTGTTTTTATCACAGTTGCTAGTCAAATCTTATCACGAGCATTAAAGTTGTCTATCTGACAAAGTCGTAATGCACTAATCATCCCATCTTCCCTAGGAAGACAAGCTTCTGTTATACCAGGAACTGTATATCCTGGAACAGCTGGGATTGACCCAGCTGGATCTGAACCAGCTGGATGCAATCCACCAACTTGCATGCCAACTGGATAAGCTCCAGAATGAAATGCACTCACAGGCAGAACTCCAACAGGTATGGGGCCAATAACAGATCCCCTTGAAACTGGACCACCTGGAATTGAACTAGCAGTTGGTCTACCTGTTCCAGAGCCAGCAACCACTGACAACACTGGAGGTGTAACACCTGGACCTGACACTGCAGGAAGAGATACAATTGGGTAGTGTGTATCCGATTTACCTAAATCATGACCCACCTTTGCATTGAATACCTGCAAAAGCAGATTGGAGAGGAAATAAATTTTCTGAATCTGTATTAAATTTCTCAAAACTCTTTAAGCCACGACGAAGAGCACTAAAAAGCCATGCTGTGAAAAAAACCATTAGTACCTTTTTGAGAAAATCCAACTAACAAATCATAATGCAAAGCAATGCTACTACATGCGAAGCTTTAAATTATTTGATAATAAAATTTGTACCCATAGCATGCAAAGCCAACGAAAAGAGATGTTTCATGCGTGATATGGTGGAATATCATGATTAATTAAAATCGGCAATTTTAATTAAAAATGCGAAGCCAAATTTTTCCTCAGCCATTGATGTTAATACTTATAACATATACCAAAACATTAGCTTCTACATTATACACTACACAAATGGGAATGTTCTTAGGTACATAAGACATGATGGCATTCATGGTGGGTAGAGGTAAATCGAAGTGGCACACTGCAGTAAGATCATGGTGTAGCTCTAATGAATCGCAGTAACGCTTTCCAAACATTTGGTGAATAGATCAATTGCTATGCAGTTTTGTAGTTCTTGGATACTTACAGTTCACGGTGGCCAGAAATTAGATGACTTCTTGTTCCAGGTTTTCAAGGAAAAATATTAATTTTTCAAGATTTGGAGCTAAAATTTTCAACATCTAATTTCCCAGGTATAATGAAACAAACACTACTTAATTTACAAGGAAAATAATTTTAGCATTTTTCCCTGCAGCACAGACATTCATGGGTGGATAATGAATTAATAAAAATATTTTTTCAAATCTGATGGCTTACCAAAACATTATTCCTGCTTACAGTAGAAAAGTTCCCTAATTCAAGAGTTTCCAGTTGTATGTTGGAGTTTTTGGCATTTTTAAGCATATGTATGATTGTTAACCATGCCATGATGCCTTTTGTATTGTTAATTGGCAACATTCGAAAAAAAACATAAATAACCAGCAATGCAAGCCTGTTATAGCTTTGAATAGGAGGTCACTCTAGCCCTATCAGCAACTGCCATTTCCTTTAGGATCAAATGCTCAACATAAGAATGATATGAGTTTGAAATGCTAACACCTTCCAAACCTGAAATATTCTACAACTACTTGATAATGGAGGAAATATCATAAGGCACTTCACATTTGTGAACCAAATGATTAGAACAATGGATTATTTGTTTCAAGTGATATTCTCATTCAATGATGTACCTATAGATTACAACAATTGTACTACAGCAATAGGCTGGCAGGTAGTTGTTTGGTAACATAATACTTGGTTAACCAAATTTACTGTACGAATCCTCCCTGACTGTTTAGAGACGAAGCACATTATTTACTATTTGCAGAACAGAACAATTACGAACTATTTGCACATTAAAAGCTGCTAGTTTAATGAAATACCAGATTAGCTAATAATATAACATTCAAATGAAAAAATTTTCCCCACCAGAAACCAGAACAATGAATACGATGATTTAGTTAAATGCTACTTCTTCATGAATTACCTATTCTTTTCTCTACATTAAAAAGAGGAAATTTAAAGCATAATGGTCAACAAAAATTAACTGTTCATTAAAAGAACAGACTTTCCCACCTTTATGTTACTTAAAAACACAGGACAGCCTAAGGCCAAGAATATTTATCAGTGTTCTATTGAGTATGAGAAGATCTAAATATAAGGCTTGAAATTGTTCAGTTGCAACCCATTTTGAAGAATAGAGTTCATGCCGGACAATGCTTCATCTTTCCTTGTAGAAGATCTGTTGTCTATGAAATGGAAGATCTTGAGTACCTTATATATGAAGATCCCCTCCCATGGACTAAAACCTTGTCATGGTGGAAGGGCTTGTGTGTTCCGATGACCCCTAGAGCTGTGCTGGTGGGAGTAATAATAATTGCTCCTGGTAGGGTCACCCATTCCAGATAGGTCGAAGGTTAGGAGCCAGACGAAAGGTAGTCCACGCAGCGTCTGCTCCTCAGTGAGGCGGCTGCAAAGGCGTCTGACCCTAGTGGGGTGGCCATTAAGTGATGGTGCCATGTTAAAAACACTATTGAGGAAGGCAATGGGAAACCACCTCAATTATCATTCCCAAGAATGTATTGATGGGCACTATAGAGAATATGAGTCCTGGCAACTGCGGGACTCGGCCCTCGGGCCGTCTGTCGTGCCCGGCAGCGGGGGAGGCAAGGCTTCCGTGGTCGTTTTCAAGAGAGATGGAAGGAATATATAGAAACACTGTATGGTAAAGAACTTAGGCCGACAAGGTTAGACATAGAAAAGGAACATGACGTAGAAGAAGATAGCTTAGGTCCAGGCATACTCGACCATGAAATAGAAAGGGCATTAAGGGAGATGGAACCAAATAACGCTGTGGGGGTAGACAACAATCCTGTGGAACTGTTGAAATGTTTAGGAAAATGTGGGAAGAAGACTATATGGACTGATTCGTAGTATCTATAAGGAAGGAAACTGGCCGAAAGATTTTGTGAGATCGGTGTTAGTTCCTATTCCAAAAAAAGGCAAAGGCTACATCATGTGGGATTACAGAACAATAAGTTTGATATCCCACGCAGCTAAAGTTATTCTCAGGATCATCAACAAAAGAATAGAGAGTAAAGCAAATGATTACTTAGGGGAAGATCAGTTTGGGTTTAGGAAAGGAAGAGGTACGAGTGACACCATTGCAGTCATGGCACTAATCGAGAGGAATATAGAAAACAATCAGGATGTATTTGCCTGTTTTGTGGATTTTGAAAAAGTGTTTGATAGAGTGAATTGGGAAAAATTAATGCGTGTATTGCAGAACATAGGAACGGATTGGAGGGACAGGAGACTGATCCGCAACCTGTACATGTCTCAGACTGCTCGGGTGCGAGTGGGGAATGGAGAGTCCGGATGGGCAGGGTTAGGAAGATGGATAAGGCAGGGTTGCCCATTGTCACCGGTGCTGTTCAACGTATATGTGGAGGAAATGATTAAAGAGGCATGGAAGAACTGGAGGTAGGAATAAAAGTCTGAGGGGAATTCGTAAAATCGGTTAGGTTTGCTGATGACCAAGTATTAGTTGCTCCGTCAGCCAAGGGGTTGCAAGCATTGCTGAGTGAATTGGAGGTTCAGTGCGATAAATATGGGATGAGAATCAATATTAATAAAACAAAGGTTATACGATTTTCCAGAAAAAAATAGGTGGGGAAAAAAGAGAGCAGGATGAGCAGTTTACGTATCTCGAAAGTGTTTTTGACCAATACGGTCAAAGTGGTAGGGACATAAGGAGAAGAATTGCGCTAGGCAAGGAGGCTTTCTCAAGGAGGAGAGAGTTGATGACGGGAACGTTGAGTAGGGATGTTAAGACAAAGACTCGTAAAAACTCTGATATGGAGCGTAGCTATGTACGGCGTGGAAACGTGTTCACTGAAGCAGGAGGATAGACATAGATTGGAGGCTTTTGAAATGTGGGTGTGGAGAAGAATGGAGAAGGTGAAATGGACCGAAAGGAAAACAAATGAGGAAGTACTGGAGATGGTGGGTGAGGAGAGGAGTTTGTTGAGAGAAATCCTATGGGGGCAGGAAAAATGGATGAAAGGCATATTGAGCGGTAGTGGAATGTTGAAGAAAGTAATAGAGGGGAGAATGTTGGGCAAGCGAGGAAAGGGCAGGAACAGGATAGGGATGTTGGATGGGATGAAGGGAGGAAAGAAGTACACAGAGATGAAGAGGGACCTGATGTAGATGAGGTTGCTGGATTGGGTTTTGTTTGGAGTTACAAAATGTTTATTTGATAGTTGTGTCCATCCAAAAACCTACCTTAACCGGTAGATTACCTAATAATAATATATGAAGATGCTCATTTGGAAAAAACCAAACCCACAGCTCAAGGCAAATAACAGGTTCCAAACAAAAACAAACTGTATACATATTTCTGTACAACATACTCATCTTGGCAGAAAAAAATAAGTGAAACGTTATCATAGGAAATATGTAACAAAATAATGTAATTTGAAAATTTTGAGAAGATTATGTAATGAATCACTCTTCTGGATAGATGGTTTTGTTCCCACTATGAATGATATCTGCAAAAAATTGATTTTATATTCCAGCAGGGAAGTCTCAGCATGTTATGACATAGGGCAAATAATGTAAAAGATTGTGCTGAGGGGTTAAATAAATCAGCAGCTAATGTGAGTGCAGTTCACGCATTGCTGTATTATTGTACAGAAAAACCCAGCATGCAGAACAAAGTTGAAGTTGTTTTTCCTTCCTTAAGTGTACCACCTTTCACCAGAAACACTGTTATAGTATGTATAATCACATTCAATGCAGTAGAAAGATTAATTTGTCAGAAAGAGGGTTTTAAAAATAAAAATGTTTATTCAATATCTTACAGAAATCTATTCTCTTTAAAAAATATTGAAAACTTGGTTAGTTACTATCTACGGGTGATTAAAGAAAAGAACCCGTTGGTAAAACAAAAATGTTACGTTTGCGCAGTTCAGATTATGTTTTCCTCATTAGCATGTCATCTAGTTCCTGTCTGAGTCCCAACATCATTAGGCAAATAATTATAAAATGTTTAGGCCACCTCCTTTGTGCAATGGTATGTGGGCAGTCCAAGTACCCGGCCTGACCTAGAGATAGCAGTACTTGTTTGTACTTTATTAGAAAGTAATTAATCTATGGAGGATATGTTTCAAGTTTGAAAATGACACTTTGTTAAGTATTTGTTTGACATCCAAAAATAGCAAATGGTTTCAGTGAGTTTGTGAAAATGAAGAAAATTGGTTATCATTATGTGATATAATACTTTTATTTGAAATGCCTCAGCCCAGCCAATATAAAAGCTGAACTGGATTCTACTCTGGGTGAGTCTGCTCCTTTGTTTACAACAGTAAAATATTGGGTAGCCAAGTTTAAACGAAGCCGTATCAGCTGTCAAGACAAGCATTGCATTGGTCGACCAAATGAGGTTATGACTCCAGAAATGGCAAAGAAAATCAACTTAGTGATACTGAATGATTGTTGACTGAAAGTGCGAGAGCTAGGGCTAGAGAGAGAGATGAAATGCTTTTCAAAAAGTGCAGTATATCACATATTAACTGAAATAGAATAAACGAGGCAGGGGTAGGGACATTGACTAGAATAAAGGGAGATCGAATGTATGCAAAATTGAAGAACAGTTTATTCTAGTGCACCGTGTTAGGTTTTGCCTACTTAGATGATACTAAAAAATGTATGAGTGAACATTTCTTAGAGTGTAAGAGTGGACCGTGTTCATCTAAAAACTTATTTAAATTAATAGCTAGACTACAAAATAATATAAAGTTATGACAGAAAATGTAACTCTTGATAGAATTACTACATCAAAACTAGTTAAGAACTAATTAAAAAAAGGGAATGATGCAAACCTAGATTAACCATGCCTGGTTGGTGAAATACATCCAGGAGGTCAAGAAAGACATTTTTATCATAGAAATTACCATATGTGCAGCAATCTATCCAACAGGGTTGCTTCAGGAACCCAAAACCAAACCTCATATTACAGATTATCCAATTTCAAAGTATTTAGGCAACTAACCACTCTGTGAGAATGAAGACATTGGCTTATTTATCAATTAATTTTGAATTTTTGTAGAAAAACTTTAATTCGTACCATGTTCACAAATTTTATGAAGAGTATTCCTAATTTAAGAAATTCCAAATGGAAATGCATTCAGCAATATTACTCTACAGCTAATTCTTAATACATTTACGTAAATAAACCAAAACACAGTAATCAACTCAATAGTCGGTTTGGTAGGCGATGGTAGATATCACCCAGCACTAAGCCTGATGGCGTGTGAAATTCACACATCAGGGTAGAGGGGCCAGTTATGATTTCCAAGGAGGATCTGCTGCCTGCAAAATCAGTCTAATTTGTGTGGAGCTGAGGGTGCCTAGAAAGGCTTGCCCAATTCACTAATCAGGGTAGAGGGGCCAGTGCCAGTTATGATTTCCCAGGAGGATCTGGTGCCCGCAAAATCACTCTAGTTTGTGAGGAGCTGAGGGTGCCCAGAAAGGCTTGCCCAGGAATCAAACCTGAGCCACCCAGTCAGTAGCCCAATTCTCTACCCGTGGACTACCCAAACCCTATTTAGGTAAATACATATGCTAAAAAAATATATTGGTCTCACAACTAAAAATGAAATCCTTCATATTGGGAGTTACTTTATATAATGGATTCTTGACTTTTTCAAACAATTGTTCACTAAATTTTTTGAAGAAATGGAATAAACCAGGCTACAGAGTTTGTATAAAAACTATCAGTAACAATTTTTTCCTTAAGTTCACATGAAATGCTAAGTTCAAACCATCAGTTAAGTGTGTGCATGATCACGGATCATTTTGGGATTTGCTAAGATGACAGTTATTAACTCCATTATCACTGAAAATTTGGTGATGCAAAAGATCTGCACTTAACTTGTTCCGAAGGTCTTGATGGAAGACCAAAAGTGGGAGTCGAGCGTCTCCTTGCGAAGACCTGCATTGCAATACGACGATTCCCCACCCCCCTTACAATCCAGACTTGGCACCTGCAGACTATTTCCTATTCCCAAAAGTGAAATCCTCTCACAAAGGAGACAACCATGGGGCCTAAAGCAACATCAAAGAAGTTTGCACGCATACCATTAAGGAACTTTTGGAATCCACCTACCAGGGAGCCTTCAAGTCGTTGAAAAATCACTGGCAAAAGTGTATGTTGACGCTCAAGTGATGTACTTTGAAGAATTTTGAAGCACTATAACACAACCGGAAATATATCAATTTTCCAAAAATTTTCCCGATACTTTTTAAACAAGCCATGTATACCAAGATTTCAAAAACAGAGTGGTTATTGTTCATTTGCTTATATCTATACAGTCATGCATGTTAAAGTTGCTTTTGAAAGAAAATTGTCTTATATTCTCCTACCTGCAACTGCTTTCGACTGAATTTTTTACAATTTGGGCAAATAAACTCCTGGTCATGTCTCAGGTTTTCTTTCTTCATATCCAGGCAGTAAAGATGAAACCATCCATTGCAGGAATCACACTGAACCCAGTCCAGCTCTCGTCCTATAAATAAATTAATAGGTATCATTAAACACATATCATGCATTATATCTGATGCAACTATTATTATGTATCTTCATCCTAACTGAAAATCGTAGAGAGAAAAATTAAGATATGCTCATTCCATTACAGTAATTATGACAATTGGTATTTTTTTATTAAATTAGTTACTAGGTTTTGGATGGTCAGAGCTAATACAACATTACAAACACAAATTTACTTCCCATTCCAAATAAAACACATCCTGACATTCATCGCTAATATAAGCTTCAATTCCACATTCTTCCTTCATTCAAGGGTAGGATATGGATCCAACATCCATATCCTACCCTTTTCTTGCTTGCCAAATATTCTTCCCATCATAGTCTTCAACATTCCATTTAAAATGCTCTCAATCCACTTTTTCTGTCTCCTTAGGATTTCTTCCAACAATCCTCTCTTCTCTCTCACAATACATAGTGTTTTCCTTTTCCATCCTTCTCCACACCAGAATTTCAAAAGCCTGCAATCTATGCCTATCATCCATCCTGCTTCAATGGCCAAATTTCTGCACCATACAAAACCAAGCTTGAACCTAACCTAAAATGGCATCATTCATGCCTCTCCCTTTTTTGAACCAAAATTGTCACCCCAAGTAATCATTTGCCCTGCTCTTCACTCTCTTATTGATGATTATGAGATGCACTTTACCTGCATACAAAACCAAAAATATTGTTCTGTAGTCCTTGCAACACAAGTTGTTTTTGAATAGGAACTAACACTGATTTGATGAATTCTTCTGGTCATATTCCTCTATCATAAAGGCTAGGAATCATTTCATAAAAAATATTCCTTCTGTGTTCTCAGAAACCTTTAAATGATTCCGGGGGAATGCTATCTATAATGAGTTCTAGGCAATGCTTCTACATTTCATTGCATTCCCTGTCATTCCTGTTTTCTATTCTTCAATCGGATGGTACACTTTATTATTACTAAATAATGGTGGTGTCCTTATCTTTAAAATAGTAGGAATATCAAATTGAATTTTGTCCAGCAGCGACCTGTATATTATTTCCCTGAATCTCTTGCTTTATTTTCTCTAATTTTTCTTTTCTCAACACCATTCTCACATTCTAAGTCCCTATCCTAAGTATATTGGCCCTCTCCTTGTGTATTCTGTGCTGCTGCTGTCTGTTTCTCTTTGCAAGGATTTCATTAAATGATGATTCTAGAGGCGAGACTTTGAAGTCTTGCCTCGCCCATTGCTGGGGATAACACATGACTGATTGAGCCATGTTCCCTAGTTGCTAGGACTCATTTTCATGTTGTTGTCCATCATGAAATCTTTTGCATAAATAATTTAGGTGATTTCCTGTTGCCTTGCTCAATAGTGTTTTTAATGTGACACCTTCACTCAATGGCCACCCCACTTGGGTCAGATGCCATTGCAGCCACCTCACTGAGAAATAAGATGCTGTGTTGACTACCTTTCATCTGACTCCTCCCTTTTGAATCATGGGTGACAAAGCAGCCCAGGAGCAAATATCATTGCTCCCACAAGGTCTATGGGGCATCAAAAGTATCAATATAAATCAACAGTAATTTCACAGTGTTAATTTCAATATTTTTGTTTTATGACTTCAAAGAATATGCTTGGTTTTATAAGCATTCAAATGGAAATGAAAAGTATCGAACCAACCCTCAGCCTGTCTTGGGCATCGCTAATTAGGACCATTGCATCTTCTAGATTTTTGTGTTTTAGTATAGCCCTACTTAACCCAGTGATTGAGCAAAAAAATAGAAGCATAACAAAGTATTTGCACCAAGATGCCATGATATTAGTCTCCTTGAGGGAGGTCTGCTTTCAGTTAGACAACATGAGCTGAACATTGCAATAGTGTCAAAACGCACCATAAAAATAAACAATTTTTTTTCCAGGTCACATAATTCTAGGTTAAAATTCATTCTTGGCTGATGTAAGTTCTGATTTTATTTCTTACTGACAACTAACTTCCCAAATTGTGTGGCATCAAGTTTTTGGGGCAAGAACTGTAAAGCAGAAACAAGAAGTATTTGCAATGCAATTCGAAACTTTTTAATACATAAATACAGACATGCCAACTTTCAAAAATGAAAAATCGGGAGATTTTTAGAAGTGTATCACGAAGTAATCACTTTTAATTACCACAATATTTGCATGGCACCTTAATCCCTTTATGACACTTTGCCAATTTTTAATGAATGTCACACTTTATTAACATGTTAAGCTAAGTACACAATTTGAACAGTTCATCAAGAACGTAAGAAGGAAAAATCGGGAGTCTCCCGCTTAAATCGGGAGAGTTGGCATGTCTGTAAATATATAGCAAGGAGGAATTGGGTCATCTATAAATGGAAGTGATATTTGTGTGGCATAGGACTAGATCATGTCTTTGAATGTCATTGCAGATATGAATACTTTAAAATTATTCAGCTTGATGCTAGTTATTGATCAAAATTTGTTAACTGAAAGATAAAACTTAGTCCTTATATACCTGTAGGTCTCCTACAAGGTTCAGCTGCACAATCTTCATCATTATCAGATAGGTCTTCACACACAGCTGATTTAGATTCATCAGATTTCTTTCCCTGGAAAATAAAAAAATAAACATTTTATTAATCCAAATCCCACTGTTAATATGTTTTATAAAATTGTAATTTTGGAGGAGTTTTAGTCCACTTTTCAAACTTATTACAAATACCTTTACTATCATTGGTAATTTACTGGTAAATGTAGCTTTTGGATAGACACATACTACATAACTTTTTGAATGGACACAAGCTACCAAATATTTTGTATGGACACAGGCTATCAAAATGTACAGCGCTAAATCCCAACTGCCTCTTAACAAAAAATCTGATATCCAACATTACAATAAGCCCCTCTTCAATTTCAAACACTCCTTCTTTCTTCATTTCATCTGGCAGACATGTCCTATTCTTAACCCTTCCTCGATTGCCCAAAACTCTCCCCTCTATCAGTCTTGAACATCTCATTCAAAATCAAAATCCTCTGATTCCGTCTTTCCTGCCCTCTTTTAATTTCTCCCAAGAACCCTCTCTTCTCCACCCTCATGCCTGGCACTTCCTCATTTGCTTTCCTTTCAGTCCACTTCAATTGCCTATTATCCTACTCCAGTGAGCATGTTTCTTGTGCTTGTGTCGTAAAAAACAACATTAAGTTTTGATGAGTATTTTCTTAACATCCACACTCAATGTCCCCAACATCAATTACTTCCTCCTGGTGATGTCCCTACTTCATTGACCATTTTGGTTCAGGGCACTTCCAAGATAAGTAAACTGTTCCACCTTTTCATGTTTACAAACTCCTTTTATGACTAATTAAAATTGGCAATTTTCCACAAAAACAAAAATTTTATTTTTGTGGAAAATTGCCAATTTTAATTAATCATGATATTCCACCGTATCACGCCTGAAACGTCTCTTTTTATCCTTTTATGATATTTAACTTAGCCTTTCCCTTTCAGAAGAATCACAGCCTTCATTTTTTTAATATTTAATCTTATCCGATACCTATTGCATGGACTTTCCAATGCACTCAGCAATGTTTGCAACCTGCCTTGCAACTGAAAAACGGAAGCTTGATCATAAGCAAGCCTAGCTGATTTTACAAATCTCCCAATAACTTTCATTCCTATCTCCAGTTCTTCCCATGCCTCTATCATCATTACGGCCACATGCAGTAGAACCCCTATTTTTACCCCTACACTTTTCTAGGGACTCTAGAAAAAAAGTGTAAATTGCGGGAAAATGCAAATCAAGGTAAAATTAGAATTTTCAATTTTACATGCTTAATTACTGGTGTGAAAATAACAATAAGAAATAGACAAACTTTAGAAGAGCAGCAACATTATTTCTCTCTTAAACTATCCTCTCCTCATTTATTTATATATAATGAACATACATTAAACTTGGATGCATAAAATGTGAACATATATTTCTCCTTCCTTATCAGAACATAAAATAATAAGTCATGACTTCATCATATTACACAAAAGAAAGAAAAATATATAAAAATAAAAGAAAAACGTCATTAAAATACATTTTACAGGTACCTGTGGACCCTACAAATAAATAATATATAAAGTCCTGAATACCAGAAGAAGATATTGTAAATACTCTATTTTCAATTTTCCACAGTTCATTAAGCATTTACTTGACTCAACTACCACCTGACAAGTTTTTTTTGTAAGTGTGAATAGCAAACACTTTCTTGGAATGCAGGTACAAGAACCTCTTCACTTTTACTGTCCTCTTTGTCATCATTTTCATCCAGGTTTTTTTCAAAAAGTCATTAAAAATCTGTACATTGGCTGTCACTAAATAAGAATTTAATTAGACAAAATCTGAGAATGTACAATTTTCCTGAAGAAGATTCCAGTAATTTTCTATAGTACCATCATCACCACAAGTAACTTCAACTGGAATTTCTTCATCATAATCAACAAAACATCCAGCCTTCCTTAAGCAGTTTGTAGATTCGTTAACTTGCTTCCAAGCCATTATATGTAGTGTAGGGCATGCAGTACATACGATTTCATTGCCTTACTCTTCCTACCACAATCATGCATAGATATCAATGTCTATTAAATCATTCTTTGATAAGGTGCCTTTAATGAGTAATCATACCTAAATCCAGTGGTTGGAGCTAACTAGTACAGTTTGAAGGAAAACATTGTAAACGTACATTTCTCTAGTGTATATTAGGTGGATGTGCTGGACAGTGATCAATGAACAGAAGAATTTTCCTGTTATCAAACACCATTTTATCATCCAGAGTATGAAGTTGATCCTCAAATATTTTTGAGGTCATCCATGCTTTATAATTTGATATGTATCTAGTGGGCAATGGTTTTACATGTTGGAAACACCTCAGGTTCTTTGATTCACCAATCACTAGTAGCTGAGCTTTGGACTTCCATCTTATTAATTAATCTTCCATTTTTGATTAATATGACAGTAAAAGACCCAGTCTCACCTCCATCGAGAAAATCATTTGGACTATAGCCTTCAAGAAGTTGATTCAATTCTGACATATTCTACGGTGTTGTAGCCTTTATGTCAACACTTCTAATTTCACCACACTCAGCTATAAGTTTGTACCTATTTTAAACCTATCCAAACCAACCTTTGGAGGCTGTTAAGTCTACTATTCTCAATTTTCAGGAGATGTGCAGAAGTTTTTTCTTTAGGTGATGCCAATGCCAATTCTAAGATGAATATTTTAAGATCTACCTCTTAAAAACCACTCTCAGTAGTCCTTTTTTTCATACTTTGAATTCCTAATATATTTTCTCTCTAGAGAAATGCCCGCAATGGTTAGTATGCTTCAGGATCAAAATGTGATTTTTCACTATTGTATTCAGTATAGAAGCCAGCAATCTTAGATGTTTTGCCAAACCAAAATGGATTCCATCACGAGAATCAACTTGTTCCAAAATTTTTGGTGTTCTTAATTGAAAATGTTTGGGAATTTAGATGGTACAGTGGCTAAGCAGACTGGCTTCTCACCCAGAGGGTCCGGGTTCAAATCCTGGAGAGAGCAGATCTTTTTCAGTGGTAAACTGATCCTAACTTAAGGTGCTTTGATGTGAGCACTTTAAGAGAGTTATCCATCAGTTAGATGGGATATTAACCAGCAGAACCCGTTGCATTTCAATAAGAGGTTAATGTGGACGCTAGGTTTCTTTCCCATTCATCCCTAATGGCACAAATGATCTCAGCTGTCAATCCCCTCTGCTAAACCTTCTACTATTAATACTATTAGAAAATGTTCTAATTTTCACCTCCCAACTATCACAATCCGTTTTTCAACTTAAATTTTTTTAATGAAAATAATATTATATCTGATTCAGTGTAGCTTTGATGCCATATAGCAAGTTTCAATACTTTATATATTGTTCCAGAGCCTATCACTCTTATGACTGCTGTGTTGAGGCAGTGCAAATGATCCCAGCTTTCAATCACCAGTTCTTGTGTATTTCACGTTTCATCATGTTTAGGTCTGAAGTAATTTTCATTTCTAATAATTTCAACTTATGTGCGATATCAACTTTTTCTTCACCTTTTCAACTTTCAACTTCAAACTTTTAGGAGGTTCATTGTATCTATGAGCATTTTGATCATGAATGCAATTTGATTCCTCCATCATCATTGAAAAGAGTTATGGCCCTAATTAACTAAATACATCACTCACACTTGTTTCAGTTCAAGAGAAAAATAAAAAATATGCATTTTGGCAAAATATAAATGCATTTTCCTTTATAAACTATAGGTTATCCATGCCTACAAATGGATATTTTCATTATCAGGGTATTTAGGGGAAACTACCCACCAAGTTTTTCATTGAGATCTACCATCTATGACCCTGGTTCTTCCATTGCCAACGGTTATATGATGTTGATTTTTTTTAAACTGCAGCATTTTTTAGGAACATGACACCTATGGTTAATGAGTTATGCTAGTATTTTCAAATTATGCATACATTACCACAGAAAAGGAAGATAGCGAAATGGATTTTTCAATCAGGGGTTCACTTAAACAGCATGGGCACTCTCCACTTGGCTCAAGGTGGTTTTAAAAATAAAAGAATATATATTAAAGGGGTTTACTACATACTTTAAAACATATACGAGCAATTGCAATACAGTTTGTCACTATGTTAGAAATCCTCATTGTTTAGATCAATAGAAAGTTTCACCTTAAGTACTGCTTAAATCTGACAGTGTTAAACCTTAGATGAAGGGTTCTATTACTAACCTGTTTATCACCCGATCCTTTTCTCCCTGATGACTTCATAGTCTTGGATTTCTTACAGTCACTTGTATCCTTAACATCTTCAAGGCGTCTCTTCTTCCTCTTCTGTTTAGGGCAAGTCTTTCCTGAGTTTTCCTCCTCCTAAAGCAGAAAAAAGCAAGAATTTTCAGTTCATAACATTCATTAGCATAGAGCATGATAGAAAGAAAATATAAGTAGAGATCAACTCCTCAAGCAAAAATTTTATCCCCATGCAGACTGACACTCAGTTTTTAGGCTCTCATTACAGATTTTTTCTGTATTGTCCCAAATTAAATACAATCTTTTTCTTCCGAGGAAAAAATCAGAATCTAATTTGGTAGCATTTAAAAATTATGCCTCATCTCTGTGCTGGCCACTGAGGCCACAGTATACCATCCCGCTTATAGTTTCAAAGTTTTCCAGTGTCTATATTCATAATGGGACACACCTAAAACTAACTGCTCTCAAAGCTAAAAGGAAATTAATTGTCAATGGGAATTTCATATTACCTTATCCTTTTCCATATTTCCTCAAAGAAATTTGACCATTTTACCAAATTAAAAAAATGGAGTTATTACCTTAGACTTTATGGGTATGCCCAAAAGCATATGTGTACAGTTAAAACATGATGCAGCAGGACAAACACTATAAATTAATGATAGAAAAATATGCTACGGAAAAGTGGCATATATTAGCAAAAATTTTGCAATATCATATCCAGAAGATATTTATAATAACACACTGTCCATAACCACCAAAGAGACTATCACCGGGAGACTGATTTTATTGTGTTATTTTTTAAAAAATTATAGTTTTTCATATAAACTACTCTAAATTCTTCATTTAGAAATGAATTCTAATATCAAAAATATCAATTTCAATGCTACAACAAACTTCATTTTAACCACTCATCTGGGTATGCCATATATACTCATCAGAGGAGAGTCATGAGGAGATTATTCCTTGGTGGGGATGCCGTATTATTTATGCCACACCGATTTTATGTTCATTTGCAATGTGTATGCCATGATAATGGCTTCATTAGGCAAAAGAAAACATTCTGAACCTATTGAAGAAGAAATTGTTCACATTTTAGAAGACAGTGATGATGAAAGTGCACCCATAGAGTATCTGGATGACGTTTACGTCAACACTGATGTGAGTGATAGCAGGAGTGATGAAGACTATGATCTTTCGGTGGAGTTTACCAATCAACCTGGGAAACCTTACATTTGGAATGCACGAGAGAAAGTGTGAGAGAAGTTCAGTTTCTCAGGTAAATCTGGATTGAAATGTGGATGATGAGGTTGGGGATGACATCCTAAAATGCTACAAAGTATTTGTGGATGAGAATCTGTGTACGATGATAATGGAGCAAAGAAATATTTATGCTCCTGATTCCTGGAGGCAAATGTCAACCTGAAGCCACAATCTAAGGCACGTAGTTGGATTAAGACAACAGTGAATGAAATAAGAGTGTTGCTATGAGTTCGGGGTACAGCAAGGTATTAAACTGAAACCTGATTATGCGATGTATTTTAGTAAAAGAGAAAGCATCACTACTCCCTTCTTTTCTTAAGTTTTTAGTGAAAAAAGGTTCCATCTCATCCTGAAATTTTTACATTTTGTGGATAAATAAACTTTCAATGCTGATGCCAGCAATAGAAAATTTTTAAAACTTGAATCAGTGCTTCAGTATTTGAAAAATAAATTTTCATCAATTTACTTGCCCGACCAGGCTATTGTTGTTGATGAATCTCTTCTGATGTGTAAGGGTCGATTCTCTTGGAAGCAGTACATTTCATCAACACAGAGCAGATTTGGGAAAATTTTTTTGTGCTATATGGAAGTGAGTCGGGTTATATATGGAATTCTTTTATATGTACGGGAAAGGAAAGAATGTATTCTGACAAATTTAAAGAAGAAAATGTCACTGCCAGGATCATCCTTGATTTAGGAGATAATCTTATAGGTAAGGGCATACTATATATTTAGACAATTGGTACACTAGCTCTACATTAGTGGACAAGTTATGCAAGAATTAAATGGATGTGGTTGGAATGATGGTGTAAAGAGTTGTTGTTAGCAAAATGTTTGTTTTACACTGAAAAAATAATGAAATATTTGTGCTTAATCTTCCTACAACAAAAATAGATATTTGGCCTCAGTGTGATATTGAACGCCCACAATAGGATGGACATGGAGAAATTAAATACCCAGATGATTGGTTAATATATAGGGTATAAGGCATAAAAATATTTAATTTTGGTGACTTTTTCAACTGCATTCTTGTGGCAATTTAGTTCTTTAACAAAATTTCAGTTAACAATTTTTAATCAAAAATGTTCCATGACTACAATGCACTTCCTTAAAATAAATTTTTTTTAGCAGTTACTTAATGGATAAAAAGTTACCAAAATAAGTGAACTTGAAATAATAATTTACTTACATATTAATATAGAATTATACTGACACAAAAATATACCTCAAATTCAGGAAATTTGTCATCTTTACGTGGTCTGGTCGCTTGAAGTATCCGCCAAATAAAAGCTGCTTCATCCACAGAAACCTCCAACAGGTCTCCCTCAATCATCAAGTCCTCCAATGTTTGCTGACCACTCTCACTCAGTGTTAACACTGGAGGCTCTAACTGCCGAGGTACTAAAGGAGATTTCCGACTGTGCTTTTTTCCTTTAATATTTTCCACAGATTTGGATGCTAATAAGGGTATAATACATATTTCATTAACAGGTAAGAGGATACTGTTTGAAAGCTACTTTTTAGTCTATAATAATGAAAAAACATAAGTTTCCAAAGTATTATCAAACTCCATACTGGCAACACCAGACTTTACATTTTCCAAAAACAACATTTTCAACTCATCTCACCCAATTTCCTATTTTTACAACGTTTCAGGAACCCTGTATAAATTGGATTTTATTTTCAATTTTCCTGCTATTTGTGACACTGTGTGCTGCATAAAAAAATTTTCACATTCTAAAACAGTTAATGATGTACATAATCAGTCTTTATAAAAAACTTTTTCGATTTTTTTCATAAACATACACTTGAAAAAGACAAGAGAGAATAGAAATGTGAAGTTTTATGAAGAATTTGAAATGTGGTGGGCAGCAGAGCATCAATAGTGATGGAAATGTGTACTTAATCGTGTATTCGCTGTCCACCAGGAAAAGACTTGCTATGAAATGAATACATTGCACTACAATAGTTAGTTATGCAATTTATACATTGCAAGAACACTGGATGGAGATGATATTTCACATTAGTTGCAGTTATGAGAGATGAAAGCGACTTTGACCCAAACATATTTAAGCAAAAGAAATGGTGACTGACAACTGGGATCATTTCTACTGCCTTGACACAACCGAAATTACAGTGATGGGCTCCTGAATAATAAAAAGTATTGAAATTTATTTGATTACATCAAAACTACATTGAATTTTATTTTATTCAAAAAATCTTGAAGTATAGGTAACTGTCTGCAGTAGTAAAATGACTAGGTAGGTCAGATTCTAAGTTTTAAGTTTTCTTCATTTCATCAGAAAAATAAATATTATCCTATTTGAAAACTGAAAGACAAGGTGAAAAAATGAGCATTTTCAATAGTGAAAATTTTTCATTCCCCACTACTTGCATTTTCCCATTTTTGCACTACATTTATTTTCTGGGGTCCCTGGAAAAATCCACATAAAGAATTTTACTGTAAATTCCATATATACCATAAAGAACAAAAATGATTCAACCCAACAAAAAAGCAGTTGCAAACACAACAGCAGATGTACCATGAACTTCATCCAACTCTGCTTTGATCTCTTTCAGTGTTGTGTTTTAAATATAAGTGTTTACTCACAGCATGAAACTATTTTTTTTTTCATTTTACTAAATAAGCAAAAGTTTATTGCTTCAGTTGAGAATGAAAATGATATAATGTGTGTAGTTGAAACTTAAACAGCAGTCTAGTAAGAGAAAAAGACTTACTTAAAGGAAAACTTTTTCGATAATAAAAGAGTCATCTCTTGGATTTTCTAAGGAATTATTGATGGACCCAAACATGCTCAGGACATGAAATGATTACAAATTTGGCTTAAGATCATACAAAAGAAATACCTGTAGAATAAGCATGCTCAGAATTACTATATGGAGCATTGGCATCCTTTACTGGGTCACCACATCCATGTAATGGATTCGTCACTTCTTCTTCTGAAGTATGGTATTGCTATAAAACAAGCAGTCAAGAATAAATTACTTTAAAAAACATCCTATATATCCAATGCTCTTTATAAAAATAAATGTCACATTTCATAACATTCTACTGAAAAAAGTATTATTTTCCAACAATAATGATCCTTTTGAAGTTAAAAACCAAACTTCTTTGAAATTCAAGGAACTATACTTGTAAATATTTACAGACCCTAAATTTGTTTTACAAATAGGCCACCTGTTAGGTGGAATCTTTGTTCAAAAAATTAAGGCAAAATAGTCCCAAAAATTCAAATAGTTCAGAAATAAAAATATACAACATATGAACATTAAATGAAGGTCTTTAAAACATACTCTTTAAGTTTATCAAGTTTTTTCAGAGGTGCACAATTTGATGTCAGATGTTTAAGTCAAAATTTTTTAAACAATTATATACACCTTGGCCTGGAATATACCATTTTGGATCTTCAATTTATCACTATTACTGTTTATTTCATGTAAATGAAATGAGAAGCAGTAAGGAAATACACATTCCAAGATTGATAAAATATTTTTAGAGGAAAGATTATTGCTGAAATATGGTATGGATGCCTCAAACAGAAAGCTAGGTTGGAACTGAGAATGATGTACTAGATAAACTTTTAACAACTTTTATTTCAAAAAACCAAATGCATGATTTTTTGAAAAATTTTTCAAGGGATTGTTAATTTTTTGGGCTTTCTTGTAAGGAGAGATCAGTTACAACAGGAAATCGGACATGGGGAGAAAGGGGAGGTGTCTAAGAGAGGAACCATAGACATTTTATGGATGGTCCCTTAGACAATTGAAGTCTTACATTTCAATCGGTCTTCATGAGTACATTAGATTCAAGTTCTGTTTAACATTATTATTTAACTCTTACATCATGGCAACTGACTAACTAATATTTGTAGCAATTTTGAAACATCCTTCAATCTGAATTGCCTTGATGCCTTTGGATATTTCAAGTTGTTAGACAATTTGTTTCATATAAGGATGTCATATACCAGTGGAATATTAGGGAATACACTTAACCTGCCTAAAACTTATTTTTTCAGAGTTCTTTGAGTCTTCTGTACACATTTTAGCCCAATTTTCAAAATTTGGTTGGCTTCCCGTATTATTTTACTTGTGTGCTCTTTTCTCAAATGTTGGCCAAAACACACCTAGGTATATTTAAACCTTAAACAAATGCATTTCAGTCAAGCAGTTAAAGCAAGCATAAGATTGATGTTCATAGAAAATTGAGATTAGTAGTGTGGAGAATGCATGGAATGCACGTAGTGAAACTTTATTTCCATGTATAAAAAGTCTGGAAGGATTACAATAAAAACATATTAATTAGCATTTGCACCTTACAAGCAGGTCACAAAAATAAATCAAAGAAAGTAAGAGATTATCATTTCAAGGCAAAACTCACTTTATGAGGTTTCATTCCTTTAACATGTGTCGTAAAATGAATTGTCATAACATAAGTGACTAACATATTCAATCTTATGATTAAAGGGCTGAGCATTCCAAGAATATTACTACACTCTAGTATGTACTTTGATATGCTCATTTCATTCTCTCTCGATGCTTAGATATGGTATGACCAAAGAAACAGAATCCAATTTCCTCATAATACACGTAATTGCATTTACATTTTTTCAGGATAAACTTACATAGGGGTTTGTCTGAGGGGCACTAAGACTTGAATGCTTAAAAAATGGACCAACTGGTCAAATTTTCCACGGAGTTTAAACATTAAAACTGATATAAATTTTATCATATTAAAGCTAAAGCGCATTTTCCCGTTTTGTTTAATCTGATTGCCTTATTTTCTATCAAGGTGAGCAATATCTTTACCAATTAGTACTCCTTTCAAGGTAGCCGCTCCTTTTTAATTTTGATAAATCTGAATTTTTCCAGACAAGAAATCACATGTTTCCATTAAGTTCCTCAAAATGTTACTAGATATGCCTATGAATTGCTTGTATCCCTCACACATTCTTAAATGATACTATTATATAGTATATATTTTCAGAGTATGTTATGTGAAACCTAAAAGTTAATCTGGTAAATTTGTTGAAATAATTTTGATAAATTATTAGTATCAATACATTATTAATAGTTTGCATTCAGTGTACAACTAATCTTATTTTACATTGAACACAGTTCCTTAGAAATTCATAAGCCTCACACAAGAAGTGAGTATTGACACTTCGACTTTCAGTATACAGTACATCTATCTGATAACTAATCCTGCTATTATGTATATCTATCTGATAACTAATCCTGCTATTATGTATATAGTCTTTACATAGAGGACATGATTTATTGTCAAAAGTCAATATAACTTCAACAGTCAATAACTTCCCATGAAGACACCTCAAAAATGCTTTAAACAACGGACAGAAATGCAAAACTGATAAATGCTAAGGCAATTACAAAATATTGCCAACTCCAAATTAGATATTGTTGCTATATTCATAATGGTATGATACCACTATAAAATGCTTTCATTCATTAAGTCCTGGACTAGCCATAATTCAGTAAGCAAGTCATTTTTATTCACATCATTAATGTTAAAATATACTATTTAAATATACAAGGAACGTAGCTACGCTCGTGATTCAATGTAAACAAAAAATATACTCTCTGATAATCTGACACACATATTAGACTTGGACATCCTTTGTAACACACTAAGTACATTTTGCAAAATAATCTCTTGAAGAGGATAAGCCAATGAACCAAGAGCATTCCTTTCCAGTTAATTATCCTTAATTCTCTGACTCTTCCATGTTTCCCCAGTTTTTCAATTAGAGAGCCACCCTGTTTTCCAAGCATTATGAGATTAATATGGAAAAAAATTGTTGCATATGAGTGAAATATGTTACTGTGCCACAATATATGTTAATAAACCAAAGCTGGTTAGAAATAAATCAATTTTAAAGAGTGAAATTCACTAACATTATTTATGCTTTGAGAATTCTATGACTGATATTAAAAAAAGGAAGTATGACTTTAACATGAGCCTACATTCTGATTACTGCAATGAATCACTCACACTATGCTCAGCAGCAGCCTGAGGAGGACCTTCACCACCAGCTAATCCACTCATTGAGGAGAGGGCTTGTACTCTGCAATGAAGTTCTGGGTTATTTGCAGCCTTTTTGAGCTCTGTGCTGATAATTTTTTCAGCTTTTTCTCTGACAGCTGCTTCATGCATTTTTTTGGAAAGATTAGACAATTTTTCCAAAGCATCTGTTAATTCTTTCGAGTCCAAAGCTTGACGTGCTTTGTCCTGAATTAGAAAAAAATAAATTAACAATTGTATTACAACACCAGCACAGCTCTTCCACAAAAAAATTATAATCATGTTAAAAGTTTATTTATATTTTTATCGATAGTATGAAAATAAATTGGTAAAACATATTAAAAAAATTGAGATGAAAATAATAGAATGTATTCTGATAAGAAGACAAAAATATTCAGCCTAAATTTATGTCACATAAAAAATAGTCATTTTTATGATTACTACAGGTGTCATCTCTAATTTTAATAGAAATCAATATGACAAAATTATGATGAAAACCAAGATTTTGTATTAAGGATGAAACAAAAAAAAAATTCTTGAGAAGTAAAACCTGGGCATAAAAAAATTAAGGCTAAATTAAATGTGTGACAAAAATATTCAAAATGTAGAATTTTAAGTAAGACCATACCTGCCAATTCATTGTCCTTTCTGTCAATATTTGTAGGGCTTCACCCTCAGGGATACGGATTGGTAGATCCTGTAGGCCAACCAGGAGAGGTAAAATTGCATCCAACCGTGGTCTCCTACTTCTCATGCAGCATGGGCACAAGAATTTTTCTCTGAGCATAGCATGTGACAATTGTGCTAGGGCTGTTTGTGGTTTTGTCCTATTGGGGACCTTGACAACAGGAACACAACTCCCTATTGCATGAACAAAGAGTTGAAAATAAAATTAACCGAGACCTTTAAGAATATGTGCATACTCTAAATCTCAACATGAAGTAGAATAACCATAATAAATGAATAATGAATTAGGCCAAGAATAGAGTGGGAGAATAATAATTTTAAAGCCAAGTGAAGTAATTGTAACAGATATTTTTCAGCATGAGAATATTTTTCTACATTCATAATTTTTTTGATTTTGCTCCTGGGTTGCCTAATTACAAATGGAATAATTTTAATATTGGCCTTTTCTCATATCTGCACAAGAGAACCAAAACATGCTAAACACAATTCTTAACACGGGTTAGGATTGGGATCTGAAGAAATGGATGTTATAATAGAGAAAATGTGCTTCCATGGAACATCCTAATATAGTCCACTGTTATCATTCAAAGATATTCTTAACATTGGGGCGATAAACTATACAGAGTGAAGCCACATGAATTCCTTTTTTGAAACCACTTTGTTGGAGAAAAAGAAGTTATGTAGTCACACCCTGTATAAAAATTTCCTTGACAATGGTAATCATCAGATAGACTAACAAAGGATCTCATCAGTGACATCAAAACCTATAGACATATACCTAAATAGATGTATAATATCACTAACAAGATAATCCCTCTTTACCACCGGATGATTATACCAAATATATTAATTCATCATTAGCCAGAGAAGTAATAAAATCTGGTGTTGAACCCATACCAAGAAATATCTAGCACACAAACCCATGGTCTCTCCCAATGGATTACAGACTTAATATGGTGGAAGAACTTTATGTTCTAACTCCCAGAGTTGTAATGAATGAAGATGTGATTATTGCTTGTTATTTATACTAGGAATGTTGAATGGAATGAGACAGTAAAATGCCAGACCACACAGCATCTGTAATGGAGCAAGGTGGCTGCATAAGCCCCTGACCTCTGCGAGGTTGGCATTTAAAGTGATGATGTAACTTTAAAAATACTATTGAGGAAGGCAATTGAAGACCTGAATTATTTTCCCTATGAATACAATACACCAGTAAAGAAAACAAAAATAAGGTACAGCTCAGAAAATAGGGACCTAAAATGTTAGAATGATGTTGGACGGGGATGGTACCAGTGACAGACATGGAGAAAGTAATTATAAATATGTTAGGTTTGTCAGATGAAGTAGGAGTTAGGGTATATACAGGAATAGTCACGGAGCAATTTATTGCAGGAGGCCAGTCACCATTGTCAAGCTGACTCTTTATACAGAAATGTGGGAAAAAGCATAGTGAACATACATGAGTGATAAAATTTTATTAGCAAGGATAAAAGCAGACCTGACCAATCTAAAAATAATCCAGGTGTACTCGCTGACAGTAGTCACTGGGATAAAGAAATATTTTATAATATTGCTAAGAAGAAATATTTCAGCAACATGCCAGGAATGAAAAGAAATGATGAGAAAAGGGAATGAAGTGTTGCGATAGGTATAATGACTACCACCTGGTTCCACCACTACCACAGCCATAGGTAGATTATGGAAAATGTCAGAAGATAAAGGATGACACTGGTTACATTACATTATTGATAAACACAGGTTAACCAACAGGAAAATGATGATGCTCTTCAAAATATTGGAGTACATCGAAGGGAAAACTGACTTATCAGAAACATGCATGTGAATTAGAAAACACTAGTAAACATATCAGAGGAAAAATTTGGATGGGCAGGGATTGGTGCTGGTGCTTTTCAAAGTATATGCTGAAGAAATATCATGGGTAGTGGGAAGATTTTCAGTTGGGAATTGAATCAGATGGAGATGCAATTAAGTTGGTTAGATGTGACTGATGGTTGAGGCCGAGACTTTGTGGAAATCCATTGCGAACAGGAGTTTGGAAATAACTTTGCAGCTTCCACATAAAATAACTTATTTATTTTCTACTAGTTTCGCTACACTGTAGCATCTGCAGAGTACGTTCCTGAAGATGCTACAGTGTAGCGAAACTAGTAGAAAATAAATAAGTTATTTTATGTGGAAGCTGCAAAGTTATTTCCAAACTCCTGTTAAGTTGGTTAGCTTTGCAGATAAGCAAGTAATAGTTAGGCAGTCAAGGGATGACAATTACGGTTGTGTGCTTTACAGAAGCATAACATAAAGAATTATCACAAGAATACCAAACTAATTTTGATTGTATCAGGCTTGACTACTGGGAAATTCGTCTTGAATGAAAGAGGAACACTAGTTATTCTCACATACTTTTATTTGGTACAACTAGTTTTAATGGACAGGCATCATCCCAGGCTATAATACAATGGTATCTAAGGATTATACCTATGCAATGGAACTAGTTGTATCAAATAAAATATGTGGAAAATACCTAGTATTCTTCTTTCATTCAAGACCAAAAGTAATGAGATTCATAAGAATTGGGTTGACTAAGTGAAAACATTGTATTAAGTAGGAATGCACTTTAGCAAGTAGAGCAGTTTATGCATTTTGAAAGAAAATTCGTTTAGCAGTAAAGACATTAGGAGAAAAAATGTATTTGCACTAATAGTACAGAAATGAAAAGCGGTAGATCTACTAAGGTATAACAAAAAGATGGTAAACATTAAAGTTTTGTTGAATAAGCAAGAAAGTTGTGTGACACTGAAGGGGAGAAAATAATGCTTTTTGAACAGCACGAAGGCTGGTATAAAATTAAAAAACTTACGAAGGTAAAGTAGGGTAAACAAAATAAAAAATATACCTTTAAAAAGACTATATACAATAATGTGCTAGTATGCAATTGTTTGCAGCAGGTACCAACCAATGGTTCAGCAATAACTTGAACTAGTATAATGTAACAAATCAGTATTATTAAACTAACAATATAAAAGAGAATTGGCTCACCATGGAAGTAGTCACGACACAGCTCACACTGAAGCATTCCTTCTGTAAATTCCTTCTGGCATATACAGTATGTCGCTGTGCCATTATCATTCAGACGCTTGGACATGTTTTCAGCTCGCAGAGCTTTCATGAGGATAACTTCATCAGCCTCAACATTCTGGAAATATAAAAGAAAATAGTACATGACCATTGAAATTCACATTAATTAATCCAATTCACTTCATTGAATTGAATTAATGAGTGAAATTTGAAATATTTATCCTTGTAATCTCAATGTAATCTTGGGTATGCAATTTACTCATCGTCAGAATACGTGGGTGAGACCATTCATTCACGTTAAAATTTTGAGGAATGAAAATGAGCAAATTGAGTAACTTCAGGCATGATATGGTGGAAGTACAACATAATGAATAACTGATCGTAGCACTTTTCCACTTGATAAAATTTAATTTATCAAGTGAAAAAGTTCTACAATCAGCTATTCAGAATGAATATGACTTCTGACCCTAATATGATGAAGCATCAATCAGTGACTGATAAATGGGATCATTTGCAGAGCCTCGACACAACAGATGTAAGAGTGATGAGCTCCTGAACAATGCCAAATATTGAAACTTGCTTTATCGCATCAAATCTACCCATAATCAAAAATAATTTTATTTTCTTCACAAAACTTTGAAGTAAGACAACTGATTGCACTAGTCAAATGGCAAGACACCTTACACTCTGAAAGTTTTTCTCTTTTACTCAGTACATAAAAAAATATCCAGCTTGACAACGGAAAAATAAGGAGTCAAAGGAACATTTTCCATTGAGGATAAAATAAAAATTTTGGAACAAGTTAATTTTCATGACAAAACCTGTACAAATATAGCAAAACAACTGATTGCCAACCTTAACACTGAATACATTCGTGAAAAATTGTGAATCGATTCTGAAACATGGAAGCTGGTGCAGACATTTGTAAGAAAGGGGAAATATGTCATGAATCCCAAGTATGAAGAATTAGAAGGATTACCAAATGGCTTACAAATATTAGATCATCAAATATTACTGTGAATGGCATCAACTTAAGAAAAAACACTGCACATCTCACAAAGATTGAAAATTGTAGACTTCACAGCTTCCAATGGTTGGTTTGGATAGGATTAAAATAGGTACAAACTTATAACTGAGTGTGATGAAATTATAAGGAGTTGAGAGGAACTTACTGTAGTGTCCAATTTCAGTTTTTTTTTGGTTAGGAGAGGCAAGTAAATTGCACATACATTGTGTACAATTGTATAGGCTGTGTTCATCCAAAACCTAATTTAACTGGTAGAATACCAATAATAATAATAAGACAGCACTTGTATTTTAACAAATTATAGTATACTTTCAGGTGCAAAACTTAGATACCATTTCTTCCACTGGAAAAATGCCTGCATTAATTATTATACAAGGGTGATTTTGGAAAAACACAGAAAAATACTGGATGATTTCATTAGTTAATTAATCATTAATTGAGAGGGTAAAAATATATTTCGATAAGATTGGTTGAAAAAATCTGCTTCACACACCCACATGTAAAACACACAACAATAACTATACAGCCCATAAAGGCACATACTAGCTAATGAATTACAACATTACAATGAATGGCAAGTGATCAATATACAGACATGCCAACTTTCAAAAATGAAAAATCGGGAGGACATGCCAACTTTCAAAAATGAAAAATCGGGAGATTTTTAGAAGTGTATCACGAAGTAATCACTTTTAATTACCACAATATTTGCATGGCACCTTAATCCCTTTATGACACTTTGCCAATTTTTAATGAATGTCACACTTTATTAACATGTTAAGCTAAGTACACAATTTGAACAGTTCATCAAGAACGTAAGAAGGAAAAATCGGGAGTCTCCCGCTTAAATCGGGAGAGTTGGCATGTCTGAATATAGATGTGACATTTTAGACCATGTGAGCATTCATTATAATTTACTGAGACTTGACTGTGCTCACGGAATACACATTTCAACAGTATATTAAAATTTAGTGATTTCTTAAAAGATACAAAATTTGAGTTGATCAATGCGAGAAAATGGATTAGGCCATAATGAGTATAAACATTTGAGACAAATACAAACCTTAAAGCATGTTACTAGATCCTCTGGAGATAATGGTTCAGCCGTAGGAACAAGTGGAGCCATAGCTTGAGAGGTAGATGAATCCTCTCTGCTTCGCCTTTTCCTTGATCTGAACATGCTTATTCCAACTTTTTTTCTTGGACATAGAGCCTACAAGTCAAAAAAAATCAAGTTTCAGAGAGAGACATTTGACACATTTTCAGTAATCATGCACTTTGGAATTATTGGCTTAATAGCTTTCAAGATGATGATGAAACATTATATTACTTTTGGAAAAAGTGATAATTCAAAGAGTTTATACACAAGGGTATGGAGGATGGCAGAAGATTTAAAAAATTGTAGTCCATATTCATTTTACAATAATATTACTTTAAATTTGAATATCTCTCAGTAGATGCTATTTAATAAAAACCACTGCTCATATTAATGACAATACAGATTAATACACAATATACATGCCAAAACTTTAAAACAAAGTTTCTATATAACCATCTCAAAATGAATTCTGGGGGAGCAAAATTTAAAATAAGGGAATTTTTGCCACAGGTTTTATAAAACTACTATATATATAACAAAAGAAAATAGGTAACACAACATTCAATACCTCTAGGAGAGAGTAATGGGCATGCTTTCTCAAGAATGTTGTCTCTGCCTTGTCTAGCCACATTCTGGCCCTTTTGATTAGCAGGTCCATTTCTTTTAAGTACTCAAATTTTACATGCAT
Source organism: Hetaerina titia (assembly GCA_037158775.1). NCBI lineage: Eukaryota > Metazoa > Arthropoda > Insecta > Odonata > Calopterygidae > Hetaerina > Hetaerina titia. Next base: position 69,632,041 of record CM073779.1, read on the forward strand.
TGGCCGACCTAATGCTGCCAACTTTTCAATAGTCTGGATGTATGCATAAAACGGAGAAGTCTGAAAAGGTCAAATAAAATATAAAATACACACAGGTGAATTTTATCACTTAACAGGAAATTAACCATGACTATATACAAGTTTTATTTTCAGTTATAAAGAATTAAATAACATATTTTTGTTAATTAATAAGGATTCACTCAAACTCACACAAATATCATCTAAGGACTTATTGAACAACCCACGTAACACCAACGAAAGTGAACAAAAACTGTTTGCTAAAACTCAAATAATGTATAAAATTTCATATAAAGCTCAAGTGTTCATCACTGCACAAACTACAGTTAAATCCCACATTTAAATTGGAATTTAATTTTTCCCACTATTTAAGACAATTCTGTCAGGTCTCATAATATTTCCTAATATCCTCACTTATGTAGAATCCTATATTTACATGATTTCATTTTTAGTTTTCCCATTCCCAACAACAGATTACACCAGTCAAACAGCGAGGTAAGTCAGACTCTTATGTGCTGTCCTCAATTACCCAGGAAGGTAAATTTTATCCCACTTAAGAATGGAATCATGGGGAGAAAAAAACATTTTCAAGAGGGGACAAAATAATAACTTTGACGCAAATTGATTCTCATTACGAAACCCATATTGTTCAGGTGAAAGGTGTAAGATAACCAGCCTCAGCACTGAATACAATAGTGAAAAATAAGGATTCGATTTTGAAGCACGCAAAGCTGTGTGAACATTTGCCTAAAGGAGAAAATATTGGGAGTTCCAAATATGAAAAACTATATTTATTTATTTTTCCAGAGATTTGTTGCATATTCATACACATACAAACAGGGCATGTCAGATATAAATTTCATAATTTTGGAAGAAATACAATACATATATATATATAGCATATATAAAAAATTATATATATTATTATTAGAATAAAAATACATACATATATATATAATATATGTGTGTGTGCACACACACACCAATACACTAGCATATTTACATGCTAATTGACTATGCCAGAATTGGTGCATAGTGCCAATTCCAGGTATTTATTTACAGAATAGAACATGTTATTTTTTAATAGGTTGAACAGCTATTTCCTGAAAAAAGGTACTTTTGTTTCACATTTGATTTCATGGGGACGTTTATTGAATAGCCTTAAGCCAATTACTTTGGGCCCATGAGCAGTTATCTGTGTTCTCACATATGGCTGGTGCAGGTCATTGCAGGTCCTTGTATAGTGACTATGGTAATTGTGGTTGGACTTGTACTGAGAAATATTACCCGTTGCATGCAAGATGACATTAAAATATTAATATATATGGAATGGAATAACCACAGAATCCAATCCATCAATGTATGAACAAAGCGTTTTGACTTTGTGAAGCATCTATTTATGCATTTGAGGCAATATTATAAAAACCTCACCCCCTCCCCATGTAAATCTCATTAAATTTTTTAACAAAAATCACAGAAGTTTACAATAATTAATCCATAATTGCTATCATGCATTATCTAAAAAATGAATCATGATCACTGAAAAAAGAACATCATTCAAAGGCCAAAGGCAAATATCTCCAGGATTAAATTTAAAAATTAAAACTTAGGGTACCACACTTAAATTGTTTACTGACATGCTACCTGATTCTCCCTTGATATCTTTCTTACTTGCATAATCGTCAAGATAATGAAATATCTATAGTCAGAGACTGAAAATTTTGGTCACCAAAAGCAAATATAGGGAAGAATTCAGCATTAAATATTTTGTCATTGATTTTTGGAGTAAATGTGTTAAAAGGCATCTGTGAGGATCAGTAATTCTTGCCAGTACCATTGCTTACTTTCCAATTATTTGGAACACATTATTGGAAAGTAAGCAGGGCACATTATTGCCTCATCAGTAGGATTCATCCCCAACCAATACTTGACAAAAGATTTGTAGTTTTAGTGCTTACATTAAAGTCTAATGGCCATACTTAATTTTAAACCGTTATGTATGACAAATTCACTGAAATACACTAACCTTCATTTCCTTAACTTTAGAAAGCCATTGTTTTGCTTCCTTCACAACTTCTTGCACAAGTTGGTAACTTGGCAAGTAACCTCGGATTTCTCCTGCTTCCTTCAAGAGATCTTCCAAGTACTGCAATTTCTGTTTAGCGCTAAACGGAAAAAGTACTTATTAGAAAAGCCAAATGTGCTGAAAAGCTTCTGAAATATATCATAAGTCTTTGACATAAAAATTAGTACATTTTAAAATACCCTGACTATTTGCAATATTTAAGTTCTTTACCATACAGTGTTTCTATATATTCCTTCCAAAATCCAAGAGAGATGGAAGGAATATATAGAAACACTGTATGGTAAAGAACTTAGGCCGACAAGGTTAGACATAGAAAAGGAACATGACGTAGAAGAAGATAGCTTAGGTCCAGGCATACTCGACGATGAAATAGAAAGGGCATTTAAGGAGATGAAAGCAAATAAGGCTGTGGGGGTGGACAATATTCCTGTAGAAATGTTGAAATGGTTAGGGAAAGGTGGGAAAAAGGCCATATATGGACTGATTCGTAGTATCTATGAGGAAGGAATCTGGCCGGAAGATTTTATGAGATCGGTGTTAGTTCCTATTCCAAAAAAGGCAAAGGCTTCGTCATGTGAGGATTACAGAACAATAAGTTTGATATCCCACGCAGCTAAAGTTATTCTCAGGATCATCAATAAAAGGATAGAGAGTAAGGCAAATGATTACTTAGGGGATGATCAGTTTGGGTTCAGGAAAGGAAGAGGTACGCGTGATGCCATTGCAGTAATGAGATCACTAGTCGAGAGGAATATAGAATACAATCAGGACGTTTTTGCCTGTTTTGTAGATTTCGAAAAAGCGTTTGATAGAGTGAATTGGGAAAAATTAATGCGTGTATTGCAGAAAATAGGAATGGATTGGAGGGACAGGAGACTGATCCGCAACCTGTACATGTCTCAGACTGCTCAGGTGCGAGTGGGGAACGGAGAGTCTGGATGGGCAGTGTTAGGAAGAGGTGTAAGGCAGGGTTGCCCATTGTCACCGGTACTGTTCAACGTATATGTAGAGGAAATGATTAAAGAGGCATGGGAAGAACTGGAGGTAGGAATGAAAGTCGGAGGGGAACTCGTAAAATCGGTTAGGTTTGCTGATGACCAAGCATTAGTTGCTCAGTCAGCCAAGGGGTTGCAAGCATTGTTGAGTGAATTGGAGGTTCAGTGCGATAAATATGGGATGAGAATCAATATTAATAAAACAAAGGTTATGCGATTTTCCAGAAAGAAAAAGGCTAAGCTAAATATTAAAATAGGCGGGGAAAGAATAGAGCAGGTAGAGCAGTTTACATATCTCGGAAGTGTTTTGGACCAATACGGTCAAAGTGGTAGGGACGTAAGGAGAAGAATTGCGCTAGGCAAGGAGGCTTTCTCAAGGAGGAGGGAGTTGATGACGGGGACGTTGAGTAGGGATGTTAAGACAAGACTCGTAAAAACTCTGATATGGAGCGTGGCTATGTACGGCGCGGAAACGTGGTCGCTGAAGCAGGAGGATAGACGTAGATTGGAGGCTTTTGAAATGTGGGTGTGGAGAAGAATGGAGAAGGTGAAATGGACCGAGAGGAAAACAAATGAGGAAGTGCTGGAAATGGTGGGTGAGGAGAGGGGTTTGTTGAGAGAAATCCTATGGAGGCAGGAAAAATGGATGAAAGGCGTATTGAGCGGTAGTGGAATGTTGAAGAGGGTAATAGAGGGGAGAATGTTGGGCAAGCGAGGTAAGGGTAGGAACAGGATAGGGATGTTGGACGGGATGAAGGGAGGAAAGAAGTATACCGAGATGAAGAGGGACCTGATATAGATTAGTTTGCTAGGTGGGGAGTCAAAATGTTTATTTGATAGTTGTGTCCATCCAAAAACCTACCTTAACCGGTAGATTACCTAATAATAATAATACATTTAATTGGGACAAAAATAGGTACATACTCTTCATCCATACATGCTGTGGCTTTTTTTTCCCATAACTCCATTTTGGTTAGCCGTTCCTGTTGTTGAGACATGACCGACTCTACATGTGGATGTGGTGGTAACTGACTTCCCATTGAAATTATGGTTCGGATTGCATCCAAAGTAGGCCTGTTGCTATTCTTGTCTAAATTCTTTACCTCATCTAGCCAATTTACTTGCTCCAGTTTCTGTAAAAATATTTAGGGAATTAGTTTATTACAAATTGATAACTGAGTACATGAAATCCATACCTTGTTTGGAAATTTGGAAGTGAATTACAACAATGAATTTCACTTTTACTATAAAGCTAAATCATTTACAACAAACATATGAAGAAAAAATGTAATCACCATTTGCATCAAAACCCACAGTTTTCTAGGAACCTTAGAAAGTGTGTAGATTACAGGGAAATAGGCATTTAGTCACTTTCACTTTAAAACTCACTCAATTACCCTAGTTAAGGGTATGAGTAAGAACTACACTGACAGAGATAAATATAAAAAGACCATAAATTGTGATCCTTATCTAGCTCATCAAATGCAATGTGGGCATGTGCAGAGGCAAATTTTGGATAATAGTTGTATTTAAGGGAAACTAAATTCACATGACATGCAAAAATGAACTATTATGGCAATTATTATGACAATTACAATATCAAGATTTTTTTTAAATGTTCAGGGATTGTGATTAAGAAGACACTCATCAGAGGGAACTATAAATAGTGAAATATATATTACTTAAATGTAGCACATTACATTATCCATTAGTGGTCACTTTCCCTTAGTGTACACAATTATGAGCGGAAAAAAACTCATCAATGGTGGATCATAAAGTGCTGAACATACTGTGCTATGATTTTCAAATTCTTAATCAAAAAAGTTCACATTTATGCAACTAGTATTGTATATATATGCCACTGTAGGTATCTTCTTAAAGTCATTCCAACTGTATAATAACAAAACAAAGTTCTAAAATGTCCATAAGAATGGCAGCTAAATTTAATCAGAAAAGAATATTTTTTCAAGATTATAACAGAAAAAGGAAAAGAAAAGGAGGACTGGAAATTAAATAAATAAATGTTATAAATATGAGGTTTTGATAAAAAATTAGAACAATCGGGAAGTTCTAAAATAATCTACAGCAAGTGTATTACATATTCGGGAATAACATGAAAGGTCACAGGATCTGAGAAAACTATTGACAAAAGTGGGAAAGCAAATTTTGACTATGGGAATAAGGGGTTTCTAATAATTTTAGAACTGGATGATGAAAGGTCTGTAAACTCAGCTTCCAAATGTTTGATGGTAAAAAATTTCATAAAATTAATCATAGGTACCAAATTATTTGTACTAAGAAAAACACCATACCTAGAGCATCTATCGGTACAGATTCATTAGCATATACAATTTTGAAAAATTCTTCCCAGAGCTTATTTTATTTTGTCCTTCTACTTGGACAAATGGTTTTGTTGATATTTTGGCTCAACCCACCTGCACAGTGTACGTATTCCATATGTGAATAGTTAATTATTTCACTAAGTGGATTAGTATTAATGTGTACCCAATTAGTAGTACCCCAGAAAAAATGTAATTTGAGGGTGCCTGATGCTGACACTGACAAAGAAAATAATGCATACATCATTTTGGACTCATTAATTTATTCTGTTATCCAATTCATAGGAATATTTAAAAGAACAATGATAGAATTAAAAGGAAAACCTCAATAATTGACAGCAGCACTTCTCTGATTATATTTATGCCATTGAACACCAATGGTTAAATTTAAAGGGAAATCCTTCAAAAGTATAAGACAAATGATATATTAAAAGGGAAAATTGAAATAATGCAATTGAAAATATGCTAGAAATCTAAAACCCATGAATTTATAGAGTAGGACACCATTTTGTACCCTTGTCTGGTTTCTTACTTTTCATTCATAAAAATTACCTGTTTCAGTTTTCTGAATTCTGGTAGCTCTATTGGTGCAAATCCCATCGTATTGATGCATTTTTCTAACTCTTTGCTATCTGGATGTTCTTCATTCAGCAATATGCGACTCTCTTGCTGCAACTTTAAAGTCTGCTCCAACGTTTCAATAATTATATCGGAACTTGGAATTTCACATGGTAAATTTTTCAAGTCATCTACAACCTCTTGAAATGACTCCAGACTTAGCTGATTCTGATATTTGCCAACCCTAAAAGAGATACAAAAACATAAAAAAAATATTACTAGATGAATTTTTTCAAGGTAAATGTTAATATAAATAATAAATGAAGTTTTCAAGTCCCATCCAAGTTTATTCAAATTTTCTTTAAAATGTATTAGACATGGAAAGAACCAACAGAATGTTGGCGCCAATACTTAGCTCTTAACACCTTGGGATGATTTTACATCTAACATACCTTGTATTCCATTTTACATGTGGCTCATTACATTTTCACTCTGAGTTCTTTGTGTCTGACATGCCAAAGAAGTTTTTTGAAAACACTAATGCACAAAAGTAACTGTTTAAGAATTTGAAATTTATATTTACTAGGCACTCCCACTTGAAAACGAAATTATGTGAATATGGGATTCCAAATACGTTGGAAGAACAGGAAATTTTTAGGCAACTTAAAGAACTTAAAGAATATTAAATCAGCATTTTTGGGCTAACTGACTACAGGTAAAGAAACTTCATTTCGGCTGAATATAACAATTTCTATTCAATCAAAAAACACATTCAGAGCCACTCATCCAATTTTGATACTATGTATTTTAATAATCAAAGAACACCCACATTTTTTTCAATATTCAACCATTTCTTATGCTAATTTATTACATTTTTGCAAAATAAGGAATTTAAATTTCCTCCCACTGCAAGATTGCACTTATAATAACTTCTTTGAAATTTAATTTTAAGAAGAATAGTGATTCACAAATACTTACAAAAATCTGCCAAATCAACCATGCATGTACATAATAACTTAAACATACTTTGCAGGAATGTAAATCGTCCAAAAATATTTAGGTGAATACCAAATTTGCAAAAAGTTAAACTTTCAAAAAATCATAAAGACATTTCCAGAGTGAAATAAAAAAGGACCTGCTTACATTAGACATTCACTATGTATAAGATTGTATCTATTTATGATGCCAATTTGCACAAAAACAAAGCAATAAAAGATCAAACCCTTCCCTTTAAATTAATTGAAGTTAATCAAAGGTTGTAGCACAATTATTATCTCACAATATTCCTGAGTCATTAAATGCAAAATAGTGCTCTAAATATCAATGCCTGTGTCTATTCTCAACTTATTAAAATAACTAACTGCACAGAAAAATACAGCTTTCTAACACCGTTATTGTTATTAGATTAAAAAGACATGAGATAATTTTTGCATTTGAAATTTTGGGGACCACTATTGCGTATAATGGATGTCTATGGGTGCCATCCTGAATCCCATGGGCTCACAATTATTGTTCTGTGAGTGAAATCATTAAAAATAGACACAGAAAAAGGTATGCCAAACAGGAACATTTTGCCGTTACATATGCATATTAGAATGCAAAACATTAGGTTGCGCTACTCTTAACTATTCACAGATATTGACTGGAATAACTTTGCCCTCAGTGAAAAAAAATTCTGTTAGCTCCACAATTCTCCTCTAATTTAGCATTAAAACTAAAAATTATACATGTATGTCAGCTGAAAAAAATTTAAATAATATTACATAGGCATGAGATCTAGAAAAGAAATACATACCTCAACTTCTCCTTCAAATCCATAATCACCTCAGCTTTTGTTAAACTCTTTTTCAGGTTCTGCAGAATCGCATCTGAGGGATACTGTCCATTTACTGCTTCCTGCATCAAATTGCTTAGTGCTGTGAAATCTGGAATTAAAAATTACAAAATATATCTCGTATATAAGCAGCTATGTTTGGAATTGCTAATTGCAGCCCATGATGACTTTTATTTGAGTTACTTGTGTTATCACACTCTGAAAAAACTTGATTTTAGCATAAACAAAAAGAACTTCTCAGCACAGCTAATTTCATGATCCAAGTTTGCTTATGGGTGGATATCATCAAATTCAGTGAGCTTTCAAACATCTATGCTAATGGAGAATTAAAAAAAAAAAACAACTCAAACTGGTAAAAATATGGTCATGATAAAAATGTATGCCATGTGTATTCATTAAAAAACTAGTGCTCTTAGAGGATTGAGTAAAACTTGTTTCTAGTTAAGCTTTGTCTCTCGCTATACTGCAGTTGAAGTTTCAGCTATATCCATTTTCAAACACTTCTGTCTAAAGGTTTAACACTGACAGAGATCAAAGACGGGTTGGATGAAGTTCATGGCACATCTGGCTCCTGTGTTTCTGTTTACAACTGGGCAAACAAGTTTAAGGGTGGCTGTATGTCCAAAAGGGATGAACATCAATTGAAACATCCAGCAAAAGAGACTCCCTCCCAAATGACTGAAAAATCCATGCTGTAGCTTTGAGCTAACGACGATTCAAAGTTTGCAAAATAGTTAAGGCCATATCACAAGGGACTGTTTTCAATTATACATGAAAACTTGGGCATGAGAAAAATCTTGACAAGATGGGTGTGACATATGGTCTTGATGGAGAATTAACACAATTGTACAGTAAATTTGGAGGTTTGATTGGTGTTTTCCATCATGATGAGGTTGAGGCAACATGGAGACAACAATACACTCCAGAGACGAAGGAACAGTTAAAACAGTAGCTTTCAAAAAGTGATTTGGAGCTAAAATAACAAGGAAAAATGCCATTTTCCAGAGAAAAAAATCAATTCCGTGAAGACAATGCAAGGGGGCACACCTGTTCAGTTTAATGGAAAAAATTATCAAATTGAAGAAAATCCACTATATTCCCCATATTTGGCCCTAAGTGACTTGCTTTTCTTGCTTGATATTTATTTCCAAACATGAAAAAATGACTCCGCAGAAAATGATTCACTTCAAATGAAGTCATCACTAACACCAACGCATATTTTAAGGACCTTCTGAAAATCCTACTTTTTGAATGGGCTAAAACAGTTTCCAATGATCTTTTTTCACGATTCTACTCTCTTTAAATAAACAAGGAATGTACCTACGGTCGTGAATCAATGAAAACACAAAATTCGGAGACTGTAAACATTACGTCAAGTTTACGGCCTTGGGATTTTTTTGTTTTCATGTACTCTCTTTTTTTACCTTATTTTTGCTGATGTACAAACACTTAGTTTAGTGTTTATCAATGGAAATTGTCTATGCTTGAATTAAAACAAGCGCTAGGTCATAATTCTGTCATATTCCATGCAAAACTTTCATGAGAAAAAGGCAGTCACAATATGACTAGTAATAACTGTCCAACATTTACAATCCAGAAAATGAAGAAGAGAAATATGGGTAAATAATTAAATTTCCATTTACTGTGTTTATGGTTTTTATGGTTGGTTATGTTACCAAAGTTTTGATGATGCTGCACCATTGACTGATGAATATTGGCAGTAATAGAAATAATTGATTGGTATTATAAAATCTTGGAAATCCATTTATTGATTTCATTAGGCTTTACTTATCCAAGAGTGCCATTTTGAAGAAGAATAAGTCCTTGAACAGAAGAAAAATTGATTCCTACAAAAACAATTCAGATTGCAGCACCAAGCCCCAAAGGATACTGAATGGTACTCATCTGACTTCAATTAAAAATAATGGTTAAATATAAAAACGATGGGGGAAAAAATACAAACTGAGTAACTACTAACTTCATATCTGTGATATAGCCATTGAGTCACTTGCTACCAACATTCCCCTCAGTCATCACTAACAAGTGACAATGGTCTTTTGCAAATCTTTTCTACTAAAATGGCCACTCATGTATGCTGACTGTGGAATTTTGTACTTGTCAACCTTTGCTTAAAATAAAAATCAAATGGGTTGAAAAAAAAAAATTTTACCAAAAAATTTCATGCACAGAATTGTCCCATTTTAATATCCCCTTGAAGACAATTACAACGAGTCTGCGAATACAAAATCCTTTGGATGCTATTTTCGAGATTGACAAATTACACTGGCTGGGAAGATACATACCTTGCTTCTCCCGTGGAGAGCCTTCCAGAATAGCTTTTACTTTGACATGCCATTCAGTAAATGGCTGGAATCGCTTCCTTAGCTTAAGGACCATTTCGGTGAACTCATGGGATTTGTACCTGTATCTGAAATTTAAAACCAAGAGAATAACATTGATGTAAATGTCTATTACTTATTTTGTATATTTGCAATTATTTACTACTAAAATTCTTTTCACGTTTATTATATCATAAAGCAGCTTAAAAAAGAAAAAATACTAACTTTAGTACAAGGTTGCCAGGAGGGCAATTGCAAATGTCCTTGAAATGCTGTAGACACACAATTTTTTTGTCACATTTGGAACATTTTATTGCAGAGAGAAAGCAAGTCGTCTTACAAACATCACATTGCCTCTCATCATCAGGTAACCTTTCAAATCGACATAGATCCGATTTCTTCACACCCTGTAAAAATGAAGAGAATAGATAAAAGAGCAAGGTAATAATTGATTAAAATCTTAATCACATGTTACAATCTTAACCATAATGTGTTCACATTATGTGCTGGTGCCCTTGAAATTTACCAGCCCTGTGGGGCTAGCCATTTTATGTGACACGATATTAAAGGTAAAAGCATTCATTGAAACACACAAAATTTAATATTTTTTTAATGAAATTTTAAATACCTTGAGATTATCAAGTATTCAGATTGGATGCGGCAATGTTGTAAACATGCCTCTCAATGGAGAGGAACACAACAAAAACCACAAATAAAGCAGATTTCACTACTCTTTTCCTGGCTGCACATATTCTACAAGGTCTCTGAGGAATTATATTGCTCTCAGCACTAACTACTTTCAGACATGCCAACTTTCAAAAATGAAAAATCGGGAGGACATGCCAACTTTCAAAAATGAAAAATCGGGAGATTTTTAGAAGTGTATCACGAAGTAATCACTTTTAATTACCACAATATTTGCATGGCACCTTAATCCCTTTATGACACTTTGCCAATTTTTAATGAATGTCACACTTTATTAACATGTTAAGCTAAGTACACAATTTGAACAGTTCATCAAGAACGTAAGAAGGAAAAATCGGGAGTCTCCCACTTAAATCGGGAGAGTTGGCATGTCTGTACTTTCTTTATTTTATGCTTTTTCATGTCCATCGAAAGTCTTGCCGGTGGGACCATCTTAGGTGCATGCTCTGTAGGATAAATGTGAATATTTTTCTCTAGAGCATCTAAGATGGGCTCTTCTATATCTCTGTGGCTCACCCAATTTCTTGCAACTTCAATTAAGAATTTTTATACACATTGTGTGCTCCTTTGAGCTCCACATATACCGGAAAAGAATGACATAGGGCACTGTTTAACAAATATAGCACTTTCTTTGACCACTTTGCGGTCTATCTCATTATTACATAATACATAATGACAGATATTGGTCTCCACCGTCTACTCCCTTCATATACTCATTATATTCCAAAATAGACTCAAGACTTACTTATTCTCTAGTTTTCTGTCCCTCTTCCATGATTCTAGAAGCCATGAAGTATGAATGGTAAGGATTATGCAAACCTCCCACTTGTCTTTCCATATCAGCACAAGAATATCTTTTTTTCTTTGGAATGCTGACCTTCCTATCAGTAGTTTAACTAGTTTAGTAGTTCCAGACATTCAGGAAGACCTCCTATTTACTCTGACTCTACAGCCAGAATAATATTGTTGTCCGACCAAAATAAAACATCACCACTTGTCTTAGTCAAACCATTACTGTCATTGACTTCAGAATCACTGGATTACAAAAGTAGAGCACAAACAGTTTCTTTGATAGTTATTAAATATATCACTGTTACTTGGTATTTGTTATTGTTTTGATCCGAACTACAATCAGTTCCTTCATGACTTGGGACATCAAACAAATTATCGGCAAAAACTTTGTTTAAAATACCATTTTTGCTCATTCCCCTTCTGTTCTCTACAACCAGGATTGCATAAAATATGCAATATTGCAGTAGGATGCATTTGTTTTAGGCAGATGCCCAAAAAATATTGCAAATACAGGGAATATTAGGCATTGACAAGTACTCGGAAGTCACAGAAATTTCCACCAGTTCTGCATTTATATTTTTTTAAATACCAAAGTAAAACATTTAAAATGTTATAATGTCTAGAAGAGCTACTATTTCTAAGTTTCATTTGAGGATTTGTGTCCCCCTTTTAAAGAAGACAGTAGCCAAATTATTACGCTTTCCTTCAGCTGAAATTTTCCTGTTAAAGACAAATTTACCCAGTTGATACTTCAGCACTTATCCAATTAAAACATACTTTCTCTCACATTATTGTCATAGATAACCACCAAATTTGACAAATATTATCACTAAAAATGTATGCTTAGCTGAAACAGCAAAAAAGTACAACAGGAACTTTGCACAAATGTTTTTTGCTGATTTACAACTGATGTACACACTCATTTAAAGTACAGGGTTCCTTTGCACACATAATATTTTATGGATTATTTTTATATGATTATGTCAACTTGGCTAACAGCATGAAGTTATGATTAAGACATTGGGATGATAAATATGCAGAGGATTTCTTCCTCTAGACTGGGCATAATGGCATTCCTTGGTAGCATATCTATTCCTTCAGGTGCCCCAAGTAAATGATTAGTTAACAAATTTGGTTACCTCTTAATATATACTTCACACTTTCAGGCTTCTCTTTGTGGAATTGTTTGATGCCCATATTAAATGAGTTTATAATTTTCCATAGACTTTTATTTCACAGTAAAACTCGTTTCACTAGCATGCGGCATCACCATCTGATGATGCCGCAAGATGGTGAAAAATGTACTGTGAAAAAAAAAGCATGCAGAAAATTGCAATCTCATTTAATATGGACACCTCCCAGTATGTTTACAAAAATACCAAAATTAACACTAATGTCATCACCATTAGCACATCAACTGTTATATTCACTAAATATCATGCTTATGTTTACATGAATTGTTTCTTACATATTCCAACATAGCTTTCCTTAATTTCTTCTCCTCGGTTATCATTACTTTGACATCCATGTACGTAGCCAAAGCCATTGCCAGATCCAAAGTCTCAGCTCTAAATGCCATTCTGCTCACCACTTCATCATGTGAGAAAACACAAAACCTCCGACATTTGGCATAGTGGGAAATGCACAATCTCCCCATTTCAAGCTGAAAAGAAAATACATAGCATGTTAATTAAATGCTGGATAAAAAAGGAATCAAGGAGTTCATTAAGCATTATCACTATAGCAGTAAGCTGCTTTTAACTTTAACATATTTTCTAACAAATATACTGCATGTGCAGTGCACTAATACAACAAAAAAGTTGTCTGACGCTGACCTCCAGCTTTCATGTCATCTGCTCTTCAGAAATGCTTAATTTCATCCAAGCTTTTATGCTCACGGCATACATTATAAGCATGGTTTTAATGCTTTTAAAACAAAGTGTAACTGAATATTATTTGAATTAACACTGACAAATACAGTAAGATGAACTCTAGATACTGATTATCATGATTAAATTTGAAATGTGAATTTTATCGCTAAAGTTGATGCTTTTTTTAAATTCACTTTTAAATTTAACCCTTGTCTAGACAATTATTCTTTTCCCAAAGTAAATAAAGACTGGGATTGTGCAAGTCAAAATGATAGACATGGTTTTCATGATTTAATTTTATTTAATTTTGTGAAGTTCAATTTTAGTATATCGATGAATTAAATCAATAACAATTTTTTACAAGTCAGGAGTTTCTTGAGATCCACTTACATGAAAAAAATTTATTGAGCACTGCTGACGTATCAGGAAATCAGCCAGAGGCAGAATTCGAAATTAGGCTCACTTTCCCAGAGAATGCCTCAATTTTTTGGGTCTAAAAATTATCTGCAACTTTGCAGCATTTACCAAGGATTTAAAAGGAGGGGTGATGATTGTTTCCTTATTGAGGGTCTTTTAAGGAAGAAATCACAATTTTTGGGCACACATTTAGTTAAAGAACTTGAGGCAAAACGTCATTGAATAACTTGCTGATCTACATCCAACACTGGTTTTGAACAATTAAAGGTTTCCATGGTATAGATGCTATGACCTCAGTATTTTTATCAGGTTTTCATAGTTTAGTTGACAACAGCTTACTGTGTTTGATGCCTTGGATGAACAACTGTTACTCCAGCAATTCAGCTGGCACCTTCAGGTCAAAGGTCTCTTTAAACTTGAAGATGCCAGTTGGAATGCTGGTAAGACTGTTGTTTATCCAATTCAACAAATGCTGTGAATACCCAAGAGCTGTGCAGGGCTCAACATTGACTCATTAAAAAATATTAGGCCTGGAACATCATATATAACTGAATTTTGAAGGAAATATAACTTTTTGAAATAAATTCAAAATAATTTGTACATAATTAGCAAATTAAATTCTCCAGGATACTGCATTTCTATTTTCAGGTTCTAGTCCACCTGATTACAGTGAAACCTTTATTGAACAAATCAATTTTCCCAATCCCAAGAAATTCATTATATAATGGTATCCATGGCATTTTCCTACTTACCCAATCAGCAGGGGCAAAATTAACAGCTTCTGCAAAGTTATAACCCTGGTTGAAACCTGCATGATAAGCACGAGGAAAAGTAATCACAAATTCTCCAGCATGTTGATCAGTTCTAAAAACTGGAATTCCTAAAATTTTTAAAAAGGGAAAAAGTACCTGGTAACATCATAATAAGCAACAAAAAATTATTTCAATTATTACAGTATAAACTTGATTTTACGCCACGTGCTTACACTTTTTCAAAGAGATTAGATCATTTCAGGAGTCATGACACTGACTTCCTATAACACACAGGCAAGATGTGAAACTTTGTGGGAGTTCAGACCATTAGCTGCTTATCTTGTGGATAACACCAAGAAACAAACAGCAGTCAACCAATCAGTGTTGACCTCAAGAGTGGCTAAGCACATTACAAAAACTTTTTGGAACAAATAACTTCAAAAAGACATCAAAGGGGACTGGAATCCATAAAGAGATACAATAGAAACCAAAGTTCATTAAAAATATGGTGTAAATTACAGATTAATATGCTCGGATTATATTCAACAATGCATAAACTTTACTCATGTATTTAACATGAAAGACAAAAGCATGAACAAACAGGAAAGGGTGGGGCTAGAATTACTATGAGCCCAAAAGAATTCTCAATTATTTACAGCTACATCCATTCCACTCTACATTCTGTGTCATGTGATCTTTGAATGGTAAGGTAAGTTAGCTTCTCAAAATGCTCATATTTGAGAATAGATTTTATGAACAAATGTAATGATAAAATTTAACAATAAATGATAGCATACAGGAAAAAATGACTATTAAGGCTTCTTCTTATAGCCACTGTAAGGCAAAATAAAGGGAACAGTGATGAAAGCATATTCTCCAAAAATTTACTGTATTGTTTCCTTAAAATTTTTTTCCTGAAGAATGGAATAGAACAAGCATTCAGCTTCATTTGGAAAAAGAGCTGGTAGCAGCAGGGTTCATATGATTATGAACATATACAAAATAGCAAAAAGAAAGTTGAACAAGGTTTTATACAATTCTTGTGAACAATATCATAAATAGTGAAGAGAATGAGAAAACTGAAAGAGAAAATTCAATTTTTACAAGGGTGGTCTGAAAAGTACCCGGCCTGACCTAGAGATAGCAGTAGTTGTTTAAAAAATATCACTGTACTAGAAAGTATGTAATCTATTAAGCATATTTTTTAAGTTTGAAGATGCCACATTGTTTAGTATTTGTTTGGCAGCCATCAATAGTGATTGTTTTCAGTGAATTTGTGAAGATGGAGAAAATTACAAATAAAAAGTAAAATGCAAAACTTTTATTTGAAAGGCCTCAGCCCAATTAATATAAAAGCTGAACTGAGTTCTACTCTTGTTGTCTGCTCCTTCATTTACAAGAGTAACATATTGGGTAGCAGAGTTTAAACAAGGCCATATGAGCTATCAAGACGAGCATTGCATTGGTCGCAAATGAGGTGATGACTCCAGAAACGGTGAAGTAAATCCACTAAGTGATAATGGATGATTATTGACTGAAAGTGAACAAACTAGTAGACATAGTAGGCATTTCAAAAAGTGTGGTACATTGCATAATAACTGAAAACTATGGACATGAGAAAGTTGTGTGCAATATGGTTGCCGCGTTTGCTCACACTCGAGCAAAACCAGTATCGTGAAGATGTTTCAATTGAGTGTTTAGCGAAGTTTCACAGCAACAAAGCAGAATTTTTCCACCATTTCATAACCATGGATGAAACATGGGTGTATTATTTCACACTTGAGGAAAAAGAACAATGAAAACTTTGGATTGAAAAAAGAGAACCAGCTCCAAAGAAGGCGAAGATCATTTAATCAGCAGGCAAGGTCGGGTCATCGGTTTAGTATGATGGGGCCAATAATAAATTTTCAAAATCATCGCTTAAGAGACATTCTTCCAATTAATGTAAGATATTTAATCTGTATTTTAAACTTTGCTCCCAGAGTTATTTCTAATTTTGCTACTCTAATAATTTTGATACTCAACTCAGTTTATCATAAACACATTTCCAAAATTTAGCTCTTTGCACTACACATGACTCAATTCGACCATTAATCCAACTTCATGAGAATCCCATTAAGTAGAATATTCAAAATTAGGTCAAGCTAGTGAAAGACTTCTCCTTAACCTTTTCACATTTCTCTAATATTCTTTTAATTAATCCTAATTTTTTTGTTAGCATTTTCACATATTCCCCATATATGTTTCAACCAGGAGGTCATAAGTTAGGCCACAGCCAAGTATTTAATCGAGTCTATACTTTCTATTTCGGTGCTCCTCATACAGCATGTATTCGAGAGGTAATTGCT
Organism: Hetaerina titia; assembly: GCA_037158775.1. Classification (NCBI taxonomy): domain Eukaryota; kingdom Metazoa; phylum Arthropoda; class Insecta; order Odonata; family Calopterygidae; genus Hetaerina; species Hetaerina titia. Next base: position 69,649,095 of record CM073779.1, read on the forward strand.
CTTTTTCTAAAAATTCATCAATATGAATTTTAAAAATTTAATTCTAATTGGCATGCGTCGCACCAGCATTGTATAGCCATTAGCTCATCTGCTAAAAGTACTTTTTTACTAGATTCCGGATATCTCTGTAAACCAGAGCATTGCCAGCAAATAAATGTATTGTATTGAAACCATGAGTTTATGTTGTTGACGCAAAAAAGAATATAAGAGGTCCAATAATACTTCTCTGGAGAACAGATGAAGTGACTTCTACAGCATCAGGGCTAACACCATCTATGACTACTCTTTCGTTTTGGCGGGGAGGTGACCAACTGCTAAGGTCATTTGCACCATTAGGGATGGGTGGGAAAGGAAGGGTGGAGAGAAACCCGGCGTCAGCATTAGCCTACTCTTGTCGAAAGGAGCCAAGGTGTGTGCAGTTTAACGTCTCATCCAACGGATGTCGTACTCAATCAAAGTGCTCTCCACAAAGCACCTCAAGTAGGGATCAAGATACCACTGAAAAATATTTGTTGTCTCCAGGATTTGAACCCGGGCCTTCGCGGTGGAAAGCCTGTACGTTAGCCTCCCCACCATCCCGATCCCCACTACTCTTTGTAATTAATCATTCAGGAAGTCTTTAATCCAGCCCAGTACATTTTTATCCATGCCATACACTTTTTGCTTTTACTTTACACTTTTTGAACCCGGATCCTTCGATCGAGGGATTCGGGTTCAAATCCCGGTCAAGGCTAATGACTTTTACTCTCTGAAATTATAATGCAACCATTTCAGAGAGTAAAAATCATTCGCCTTGACCGGGATTCGAACCCGGATCCCTCGATATCCGGCTGAGTGCTTTAACCCTTGAAATCTCTCTGAAATTGTTGCTTTGTAATGCACACGTAGCGGATGACTCCGTTAAAGTTACTGTATCTCCCCCAGTTTCTTGAAATTAGGTATGAGGATAAGTCTGTAATTGCTCAGTTGATCTATGTTCATTTTTAAATACACGTGCTCCATTAGCCATTTTCCAATCATTGGGAACCACATGACTACGAGGGATTTCTTAAATATGGTTTCCTGATACAGTGCTATTTCCTACACTAGTTCCTAAAATACCCGAATGGGTATTTGATCAGGACCAGAGGAGTTATACGGCTTACTATTTTCAGCAAATGTTCTATTCCATAAGATGAGATTTCCATTTTGACATCAGTTGGCGGGCACGATTTGGTATGCTATCGGAAATATTCATTTGAGACATTAGCGATCACACTTAAAATAAAGAAATTAAATAAGTTGGTCTCTTATAAACAGCTGGTTACTCTTTTGCCTTTATAGTTTTTGAATGAATCAACTGCAGACATTTCCCTGAATCTCTCTCAGATGCGAGCTAAATGCTTTTGGTTGTATTCCTTTCAAATTTTCCACTTATCTTTTTCTTATGAATTTGCTTAACACTTTCCAAAAATCCTCCTTGGCATTTACCCTAAATATCTTACAATCATAAGTGATCTCATTCCCTTCGTTGTAAGAGATATCATTCCTTATACGAGGTGTATTCTTAAAGTAAGTACCGTTTGCTTATATTTAAATATTGGCACTTCAGAACACAGTTTTGCTCCTGCAGCGCCATCTACTGATTCATCGAGAAGCTATAGCAGCATTTGTTTTGTTTCAGAAGACGTTTGCTTGTCCGTGCATGAAAACAACAATGTCCGCCACAATTGTTGATCCCGCCAGCTGTGAAGTGTGTTCTGTTATACGATTCTTGTATGCAAAAGGATTGTCGGCTGCTGAAATTCATCGGGAATTATGCCTAGTTTATAAACCTACAGTTATGAGTGAAGGAAAGGTTAGACAATGATGCTGTATTTTAAAAATGGACAAACAAATGTCCATGACGAAGAGCGAAGTGGTAGGCCCAGTATTCTGACCGATGAAATTGTTTCGCAAGTGGAACAAAAACTGCGATGTGATCGTCGATTGACAATTAATGACCTGGCTGAACAATTTCCTGAACTTGGACGCACTACTGTCTACAATATTGTTATGGAAAACCTCGATACCACACATTGCATGCAAGGTGGGTACCGAAAATGCTCACCGACCACCACAAGGAGCAAAGAATGTCCAGTGGACAAGAGTTTTTGGGTCGTTGGGAACTCTTTAAACCACCCACCGTACAGTCCTGACCTTACACCCAGCGACTACTTCCTCTTCTTGCACTTGAAACAGTGGTTCGGTGGACAACGTTTCGAAACCGAAGAGGAACTCAAGAATGGCGTTGTCGATTGATTCAACCCTCAGGCGGTGAGTTTCTATGCAGAGGGGTTAAAGAAGCTGGTGCAGCAGTACGAAAAATGCTTAGAAGTGAACGGCGATTATGTAGATAAGTGAAGTAGGTTTGTAGCTAACTAAAAGTGCCAATAAAATGTGTTTCATATGAGTATATTTTATCCTGTGACCAAACGGGCATTACTTTATGAACACGCCTCATATTTTTCCACCTGGCCTTTGACACCATAATTATTTTCTGACATACACGTTGTACTATCCAAGTTATTTGTGATCTTTCAAAAATTTACTGGGAATGATCCTATTGACTGCTGAGCCTGTGATGCCAAGAAATTGATTCCAAGTATCCTCAGTATTTCGGTGTTTACTATCTTACTCAAAGTTATCAAATTGCCTCTGTAATATGTATTTGAAGCAATTATAGTCCTATTTTAAAAAAATTAATTTTTCTTTTAGGCTTCTAATTTCAAACCACAGCCAGGGAAAACTTAGCATTGACTGCTCTGTGATCACTAATTCCTTTAATGGTGTCTAATAGAGACCTTTAAAGGCATGCTCTTTGTTAACAAATTAAGAATATTATCGCCGCTAGTAAGTGAAGTAACAATTGATGCAGGTTATTCAGCAAAAGAAATGTAGTAGCAGCTTACAGGTATGTTTGCCCTGACCCCTGTTTTAGTACTATAAGTGCTCCAATTAGTAGATGGGCTTTAAAATTGCCACTGATTAAACGGTCGCAACCATAGTTTTGGGATGAAAACCTTTTGATTTGCTCATGTAGTTCTAGTATTGAATTATTTTGTCACCTGAAAGTCTGCAAAATGTGCATACATGGATTCTTTTGGATCTGGGATTTAAAATTATATCTGTACCTGTGTTCGAATAAGGTGATGATAACCTTCGACTGGCATTTTAAACTTCAGCAATTAACTACTAGTAGACATGCTTTCTTGGCATTACTGTCATTTGAACATTTAACAAGGATTGTTTACCTTTTATTGAGAATCCCTCATAAAGTTTTCTGTTCGGTGCTATCTGATTCATAATAAGTGAACTATTGTATGAATTTCAATCACTGATCCTTACTTTATCTAAAGCTAAATTATTGGACAAAGAGGACTTTAGGGACCTACTATATGACCTACGCTCACTCTTAACCATAAAAAAGCCCTGCAGTGCTCAAATATCCTAACCCCTGTCCACCTGGTGCTAACCCTATTCACCTGGTGGCCTCAGACATATAATTAACACTAGAATGGTTCAGAGGGTTCCCATTATCTTTACTATAGTAATTGAAGATGTGAAAATAATAAGTAAAAATTCTGCTTTTCCCACAATTTGCCTTTTCCTGCAATTTACACTTTTTTTCCTAGGGTCCCTAGAAAAGTCTAAATACCTTTTCTAAGTTAAAATAAGTTCCACAGTAATTACAACTAGTATAAAAATATCACGAATTATATTTACCTTTTAGAATGAAAACATTTGGGTTCATGATGGTCACAAGCTGATGAAGAAGGTCTGGCTGAGAGTCAAACAACTCAGGAGCCGCTTCTTTCATTGTAGCCTCAAATGCTTCAGCATATTCCCCTGGAACTCCATACCATGTTTTTGGTTCACCCCTGGAAAAATGAAAAATTTTAATTATACCCAACACAATGTTACAAGTGCATATGTGATAACATTAACACAAATAAGCATTTATCATTGATGAAGCTTTATACTAAATTATTTTGAATATTTCCTTTAATACCCTTATATTTACAACATAAAATACACACGCTGATAGCTATAATATCCTTATACATCATAGAAATTATTTAAAAAGCACATAATGCATTTCCTAGCCCATTAGACTAACTTCTTTTTCTTCTAAAATGTACTCTAAAATCAGCCAGCAGGGGTACATGGGCATAAATTCAACATATAAACAGAAACCCAAGATTCCCAAGAAAAATGCATACAATTAAGTAGTTTTCCTGATTCAAGCATAGAAAATGGTAGCCTTGATTTCAATTTTCTATCTTATTACTGTTTTGATACAGTAGCAAGCAACAACAGTTTTCATATTTTAAAGGTCCTTCATAATTAAATCGCAAATGTATACAGTGCAGCATATTTAGTTTCATCTAATATATGGCACGCTGCCACAAAGCTTAATACACCCTGGGCTAATGGGGATGTCACGCCTCTGCTAATGAATACATAATATATACATGTTATGTATCTATTCTGATAAACTAGGAGCCTACAGACATTCAACCTAACAGAGTATGTGTGTGTTGTAAAGGCTAAAGGTAAAGGAATGGTTGCTTTGAATACAAATTTTTATATCAAAATAATAATAGAAACTAAGTGTTACATAAAAGTTAAAGAGAGAATAATCTCATGGAATCTTAAGAGATAAGATTATCATACAGCATTGCATTCAAACATGAATTCATAAATTATGCTTCAGAACAGGGAAACAAGAGTGTTTAAAGGTGATTCGGTCTGGTGATTCAAATTTATGAGATTCTACGATAAACAAATGTTGGCATATATGCAGCTTCTTGATTTTTAATGCAGTAAATAAATTTTCTTTATAATAAGAGTTAGCATCAAAATATTTTATCCTTTTCTGTCTTATCCAAGTGTTTTTCATTAATTCTACCCTGAAAGTCAAGATCCATGTTATGGGCCAGGAAATACACCAAATGAGACTTTGTCATATTGAAAAATTTTATCCATTACTATCTCTTGTTATTTCATGCTTCCACTGTGCAGTACACCACTGCTTATCTGAACCCAATTCATTACTACTATCACAAAACATCGACTGAGTAAACCACATCATATCCCCACATAAAAAAATTGCCTCAAATATGTCAGGAAAAAAATGAGTAAATACACAATTTAAGGAGAAATGTATGATAAAGTATGGCAGAGAATACCATGTTGTTGCATCAGTACAAGAAAATCACAGAATTAAAAGAGCATCATTTTTCTGTGAAAGTATAATTCATTAAAATAAAATATTGAAGTATTAATTATATTTATGCATGGAACTAGATAAAATAAATTGGATAGCAATATTTATTAGTTTTTAATTTCACCAGAAAAAGAGAAAAAACTGAATTATATTTGAAAGGGAAGTCATCTGTTATTAGTAGCTTCTAACTAACACAATTTAGCCTACGATTTACTCATCAGTTCCCTCAGTTTACAGATCAGTTACACAATGCTTAAGAATGTACATTAAAATAGAAATGTATACTCGTTATTCAAAAATGATTAAGAACATACAAGGTGCGACAGAACAAAACTCAATTTGATATTCTTGCTGCTTTATATCACATGTAGAGGTCATCATTGGTGGCCAAATAAGCTTGACATATGTACTGAACAGCCATAAACCTCAAAATGGCCACAATGTTGGAAACAAGTAGATATCTACATTTATTCACCATAGAACAATACATAATTGTATGGGCTTCGTTAAATATTCATGCAAAGTTACAGGTGTGTTAGATTTACATAATAACAGGCATTAAAGATTTGAAAAAAAAAACAACTTTCCTGCATTGGTTCTTTCTGTGCATTCTTGGAAAATATAAAAAAAATTATTTACAAAGAAGTCTTTTAAAATTCTTGAATTGATTTTTGATTATTGTAAGTGTACACGCTGGTCGCTTAGCAACAGAAATTATCCAGTTCTACGGGCACCCAAGATTGATGGTATATAATGTTGCTGCAAAAAAAAAATACTCGGAAAAGTCAGACAACAGTTTTAAAACACCAGCAAGGTTAACTCACTCGAAGAAATCCATTGTCAGGACAACCAACTTTATCAAACAAACTAGGTAGTTCATTTTTGAGGATCCAGGGCAATCAATCTGAAAATTATCATCGGTGAGTGAAAAGATTATGGGGGACGAATTATCTAGGAGGGCCTCTGCTATAAGTCTTACACCTTTAAAATAAGACAGATGCTTTCTCCAAAGCTGCCAAGGCAAAGAGAGTTGAACACTGCAACCTGTTTTTGCAAGCATTTTGTTTTCCTTAAAAACAATGCTACTGGATGAATCAATTTTTTTCCAATGAAATTTTTTTAATGAGAATGATACAACCAATCATAGAAACAACCGCTGGCTTGCCCATGACCCTGAAAATGTCCCATTTTCCAGAATGAAACTTCTGGCAAATGTTCATGTTCTAGGAGTTGTGTCCAGTGTGGGTGATGTAATGCCAACACATTTCTTTAACCAAGGAGAAAATATCAACAAAGAAGTTTATTTGCATGCTCTGACTAATATAATGAAGCCATGAATAGAAACTGTATTAATTGGAAGGCGGTACATTTTCCAGCAAGATGGTGCACCAGCCCTGAGGAGTCATTTGGTGTAAAATTGGTTGCTCGACAATACTGACATATTTTGGCCTGAAGAATTTGGGCCTCCCAACAGCCCAGATTAAAATCCACTGGACTACCATGTGTAGAGCGAAATCAATAGGGTCTCTAACAAGTTTAGACATCCAAACGTTGTCACTAAGAGCAGTTTTGAAACATTCACCAATATGGACCGCATTAAAATGGGCCTGAGAACACTTAAGACCAAGAATGGAGGCTGTCATTCAAGCGGGTGGGGGATAAATTGAATAAATTTGTTATTTATGATCATACAAACAACTTAGTACAAATTATTTTTTTAACATTTGCATTTTTGTAATAAAACAATATGTAGATAACTTGTTCACTTTGTCTAGATTTTTTTGCCGCACCCTGTATGTACTACAAAATGAGGGAGGGTGCCTAACAATTCAATGATAGATACTTCTCAGGAATAGAATCATTTCATTAAACAATAGTGATTATTTAGCCAAGTGTTCCAAGGCATCAACAATTAACTACACAGAAACATAATTGCAAGAACTTATATTTAGTACACAAGTTCCTTAACAAAAGCATGATACTCATTCACATGACATCTTCCCCATTGATATTGCATAAATATAGTTAAAAGAAGTTAAAACAAATCATACAAGAAATGCTATAAAATGTAGCTAGATAGGCTAAAAAAATAAGTTACCAACAATTAAGCTGATTTTTAATAAATTAATTACAGTAACTATAGATATAAAAATAAAAAAACAATATAAGATAGTTACCAGTGCAAATAATTAATTGAGTAACTCCAATGGTCTTCATTATGCCAACAAAAGGTTGAGAAGCACATTCCTACATACATCCATGGTACCTTCATTCCAGAAATATTTGCATTTATGTGACTCAACACAGATCTTTGTAATATTGGCATGTTGTTGAGATTCCACCCAGATAGGACATATTCCTGAAATCAAAACAAGAGAATGAAATGGATATTCCGCTTGAATGTAGTTAATATGACACCATTTTTCTCAATTACCTTTTCATGAGCAATAAGCGACTCATGGTTGACGGTAGGAAATCCGGAGCCCAAATCCATTGTGTGCAAGTCAGCTCCATAGAGAACTGTGACATCATGGTCAATGGATGATACCAACTTCCAGAATTCTCTCTCCACAACATGGGTCTCAACATGCTGAAAATTAAAGAACCATTTAGAATGAATTCACTTATAGTCCAGGTACATATAATTTTCATAGTAAATAAAAATCACATTTGAACACACTTAATTAGGTATTTAGTTTATAAACGGTCATTGTGTTTGCATAAAATGCATACACACAACACCAATTCCTTGTAATGTACAAGCACTTAGCTGATTACCACTTACATATATCAGATTTTTACAAAGAAATTAAAACATTATGGAGCTTTGCTCACATCATTAAAATGCTTTTATGCTTTCTATAGAATGAGAAAAAACAATTTTATTTTGGGGATGAACAAAATTAACCTTCAGTCAAAATATTTACATATGTAAATTCATTTTCTATAAGAAATGAAGGTACTAAAATTGATTCAGTTTAAAACTTGATGGCATCAGACTTGTATATGTTGAAATTTATCTAGAAGAATGAAGAATACTTGGAAAAATAATACTTTGCATTCTTCATTCCACTGGAAACAGTTACGTTACATGTGTTTGCAATCAGTTTTGAACAATTTAGGAACTATTTAATTTTGAATGAACTAAGTAATGAATTTACAAAATCACTTTACCATAGAGGATAATCCAAGCAACATACATAAATAATTCTACAGATGGCAATTTCATAAGAGTGAACCTTACTTTGGTAAATCATCTGTTCAAACCAAAGTTGCATAACGAATTCCATGGGCAATAAAATATGAAACAATCAACAAGGACAATTAGGCATGATTCTCGGTACAAAATCATATCTTTACCATTAAACACAAAAATTTGGCTAACATGAGCTAAAATGCCATATTATGATTCAACCCTAAGAAAGATTATCGCCCTAAGATTGATATTCTTGCCCATCCCACATGTGCCAATTATGTTATAACTCTTAAATTACATTGCAGAGCAAAATAAAGGCAAAAGTAGTCAGATTGTAATCCTCAGTTACATTTCAAACTGATATAGAAGCTCAAGTATGGCTTAAGACCAGTCCTGCATCATAATGAGTTCACGCTATATAAAGTGAGTATTTTGAGCTGTAATATTAAGGTGTGGTTTCTGCCATATTCGGAGTGTTCTAATGATGAGCAGAGTGAGTAAATGAATCAGGCAATTAATGGGTCAACACAATTTTCTGGAAAGAAATTTGAGTTTGATGAAGTCTTAACCAGTTTTCTGTATCATTGGAAATATATTATGACCGAAAAGTAGAAAAATTGTGAAAGAAAAGGATGATTTGCTTGGTGTTGAGCAATAAATCTCAGAAATAACTCCAGCATTCCAAACAACAAAAATGATTTCTTCCCTTCTCCTGCGGCATTAAAAATACTGGCATCTGCTTATAATCTGGCTATCTATTTATAGGGAAGGCTGCACTATGCCAATCATAAACTATTTACCATTTTTTTCACATAACAGTTAAGCATTCCCTCGTCAGAACCACTCTAGACTGTGAAATTGCTTGCCAAGTATCAGCATTAGGAAGTACATAAGTAAAGGAAAAACCATCACAACCAAGACATTGGAAAAGATATCCAGATTGAACCGCATATACTTGGAGCATTCCTTAAGCACACAAGAGGATGTATCAAAAGTGTGCAAAAGAAATCTTGAATGGTAGTAAATAAAAAGGTAGAAAATTTTCCTAAGAACCCTGACCTCAGCAACAATGTCCAAGGTAGATCATATCAAGTGCTGGAATCAGGGTGTCCACCCAAAAATGACAAAGAACTTTCCAGATTTTCCTGTCTTTAAGGATTGCCATACTCCATGAGTATAGCAATTCAGAATAATTTAAACAAAAACTGAAATTATAGAATATATATTAAACATTACAAGTGAGGAGTGAGAGTGATTCATTCATTATATAGTTCGCTACTGAGCATAGGAGATTCCAGAATGTGAAGGGGACAAGTATCCACTGACATTGAAGATTAGTACAGGCGCAGAAGTAATCTTTTATTGGGTCTTTAAATGGTGAAGAGAGATAAAAATTATGAACCATAGTGTCTACTGATTTCAGTGTACTTTGAACTACCATTCACACACACTGGATAATTTCAAATTTTTTGATAAAACCCTTTTCTCTCCATCACGAAACTTTGCCTCCTTCATTAAGTAGTAAAGAAATAATATTACAAAAAAGGAAACTTAATAAGGAAATGAACCTAGGCATGTGGTTTTTAGGTTATGCGAAAGCAATAACCAAGTCTTGGGCCACCTCAACTTGAAGACCAGCAACCCAGAAAAGAGCATAAAATGCAGTTAATATATTATTCCCTTATCACCAAGTGACAAGAGAGAAATCACCAGGGATGATAGTAATGGATATATCAGAAACTTGCAAAGCAAAGATGAGGCTAGCTGTCAACTTGCTCCTAAATGAAGCCACAGGGGCAGCCGGTATATCATTTTGAAGGTAGGCTATGTTATGAAGGTTTTGATCCAGTATTTTCCAAATACTCTACTATAAGTGAACAACTTTTGTTTGACAACATGTACATTTAGCTCACAATGGATAAAAGCCATATAGATATAATGTATAAAAGCCCTGATTCATACCAGTTAACAAGAATAAAAAGGACAGGCAGATTCATATAGCAAGCAGTATGGATTTATAAAAGAAAATGCCATGAAATTCCACCTGGTTTACAAATGTGGGAACCACAAATCCCAATATTTGTAGATGATCACTGAAGTTAAAAATAATCTTAGGATTGCAAAATGAAATGGCAAGTAAGTAGACCAGTAAGAGAGGATTTCAAATATCAGAAATCTCTACTGCAAATTTCGACACTATTTAGGCAACTAAAAACTTATTGTAAAACGCCATGAGAATGACAGCTGATCTAGCCTTGAGCTCAGATCTTCAACAGAACATTCCAATATGATATGATGGAATTCTAAGGAGATAAATATACTACAGTTCATTGCTGGTTCGGTGTGGAGATGATACCACTGCAAGTACCTCAGCATATGATACGGATGAGACTCACACGATATTAATTAAGTCATTTTATAATTACGGATAGGGATTCAGGAATACTACTGATGGCCAAAAAATAAGGAGAATGAATATTATTCAAAACTAGCAAAACAAAAAACTGAGATGATCCGGCCAATGACATTCTCAAAAATCAGAAATACAGATATGAAACTAAGACACACAGAATGTGCAATTGAGTACCTAGGATGAACCAAAAGCTGACCCTCTGGCATCAAATTAAGTGAATGGCATAAAAAGCTACCAGTACTACCACAGCATGACACATGATGTGTTGTTCACGAACATCAATGGACTGATATGAAGTAATTTCTAACTAATGCTGACCAAGACAGAAGTTATTTTGCTGTGTGAGGACATGATATGGGTTTAGTCTCTCCACAATGGAAAGTCCAGCTAGGATTCTGATGCTATGAAATTCTGCTTCTGATTTGTGGCGCTACAGAATTGATTAAAAATGTAGATAAAATTTTGAAATACAGCATATCGTTTGTGAAAATATTTCTCTTTGCTTACTCAACATTTTCCTCGTTTAAGGAAAGCAGTTTCTCCAACCATGATTGTAAACTGCTTTCTTTAATATGCAACCAAGAGTGAAAGAAAGAGAAGATCAATGGAAAGTTATATACTACTGCTAATTAACATTACAAACAATGATAGCAAATGTCCTATGAAAAAAGCATGATTGAATGGATTGGAAATTGGATGGATATGTAATTTTAGTGTGCATTGATTGTTGATAATGTAATATTATTTAATGAATTACTATTTGAATATTTTACGACAATAATGAATGAAATGAAAGCTCTTGTTATCTAAGCTATTATAAAAATAAGTGAAGCCATTACCAATATTTAACAAGAGTATAATACCAGGATAACATAATTTAAATGCCTCTGTATGTTCTGCGTGCAACCAGAGAAGGCTAAGGAGATTAGAGCATACACTCCTCCAAAAACCATTCTCAATTCTCTGTACGCATTTTTCAGCAGTGGCAGCACAAACCAGGTTATTACAGGAGGGAATGAGAATTCACACCAATAGTCATACCATTCTAAAAGCAACTGCCTATGTTCTATGTCTGCATTTTGTATCGCCACTCTTTAAGAATATGACGTTAATAGCTTCACCAAATTATTGAAAAATCCAGACTCTGGAATCTTTCAAATCCCAAAACACCTTCCAAAAAACTTAAAGTCAGAATGCTGCTACTTTAAATGGATAGCTGAATTACTCAAAACTTGTACATTTATCAAATGTAGCTAGCTAGTAAGTAAGGCTAGCAGTAGGAGGTTCAGGATGGTGAGTGATTAACAGGCCACGATGGCAGGGTTGTGTGTTATCACTGAGTACTTTTCAACATATATGCTGGGCAAATGTTAAATGTAGCACGGGAAGGCCTTGAGCAGGGAATAAAAGTGAGTGGCAAGGAGAAGTAAACAGTTCGGTTCACTAGTGAGGCAAAGCAAAAATGGTAACTGTTGTTTGTATTGTAGAAGAAACACAAAAAGCATGAAATGAGAATTAACCATAATAAAACAAGAGTAATGAGAATATTGCAAAGTAAGTACACTAAGTTAAACATTAAAGTAGGAAAGAATTAACTTAAAGAGTTGTTGGAATAGTTAATATATTTTATTAATATGTGAGTGGAAAAGGAGCATCATAGTGGCGAAATTAGGAGAACTTTGCATTTTAGAAGGAGGACGTAGTAAGAAGAAAAGAATTAATGATGAACACACTAAAGTTGTGAAGACAAAAATAGTAAAGACTTCTACATGGAGCATACAGTGGAGGCTTTCAATATCTGAGAGTGGCCAAGAATGGAAAGAGTAAGTTGGACAGAGATGAAGACAAATGCTTAAGAAAAAAGTTAGAAAAGTGGGTGAAGCATTAGATGAAAAAATGTAACATTTTTCATCTAATGCTACCACAAGTAATGTAGATTTTTAGTTACATCAGCCATGCAACCATTCTGACAGATGAAACTTAGGCATTTCTTGTATTCCAATTACAATTTGTACAAATCTAAATACACTTCAGTGTGTATTGTGTGCAATAGCCATGCACTAATAGTATCCAATTGATTAAAAATCTCAAGTTAGCAGCTAAATTCATTTTTGCTGGCAAAATTACAGTCAATAAATAAGTTCAGGTAAATAGAATGGAATTCAATATGCTAAAAAATATTCTGCTATGTTTACTGCAGCATTAAAACAATAAATGAGTGTAAAATGCCTGTATTAGAAATAACATGAAAATATGCATTAATAGAACATACTGCAGTATCAATTTACTTCAGTCACCAGCAGGGATGATAAATATTGTTCATGCAAGAAATAAAAAAAGGTGATTTTTCATGTCTGAAAGCATTTACTAATAAAACAAGTCTTCATAATTAAAAAATTGGTCTATTTAAAGGACATGTTTGCCAGATGATTTGCCATATTTACTCTTTAACTTAACATGGAAGTATCCAACTAATGAATATGGAAAACATGTATTGGTACTTACGTGAACCGGTATGTGAAAATAATTACACTTGAACTCATCTGCCATAGCTCCAAATTCTTGCAGTGTAAATACACGCTTGGATTGCGCAAATCCATAGGGTTCAGTTGGTTTATCCACAACAACGGCTACACACTTGGGGCACCTCCAATCACCTTTAAATTAAATGAAAATTAGTACATTGCAAATCGCTCAGGAAAACATTTTACTTCCAATTTGCCCAAAGTTACCTTTAGGAACAGCACTCAGGGATGGTATCAAACAAAATGTGTGGTAGCTATCATCACAACCATCACACAACAGCAGGAATGCTTCCTTATCACCCCTATTGCAGTTCACACATACATACTTGGCCAACTAAAAAATTAATTGCTCACTATAATAAATTTATATTACACTATTCATAAAAATTACCTCATGAATACAATATTTAACAACACACAAAAAATTAATTTACTTTTCTATCAATTTCATCATATTAGTTTACTGTTAATCAATATTCAAAATTGTTATGACAATGATATTTGCAAAGGAAATCAATATACAGGTGGGAAACTTACAGGGTCAACGTATTTTACTTTCTTCCCCCTTGTTTTTCCTTTAGTTTCAGCTTTAGATTTGGCAAAGCCTGCCATTTTTGGCCCTGGTCCAAAAAACTCCAACCTTTTCAGTTCTTTGCTTTTTGGATGTGTTTTAGAAACAGGATCCTAAAAAGTATATTTGAATTAGAAAAAATGCACATAGCATGCGACAAGAAAAGAAACATTCTTAAATGAAGGGTTATCACAGAATTAGATGATGTCTCATGAATACACAGATTCAAGAAAAACAAAAAAACTTACTGAAAGGCGCTTAGAACTCCGAGTTGGTTGAATTCTGGATGGCATGTTAGGTTTCTTAGTTCCAGCAGGCTTGTATTCTTTGTCTTCAGAAGCCTCACGTGTTTTCTTCCCTTTGCAATTATTCTGATCTGGATCGGAGAGAATAAAAGCAGACTCTTGGTCAGCATCTCCAGACTCCTGCCTCTTTTGGGAAGGCCCTTCATCACCATCGTCACTCCTAGAAGCCATGCGGAAATCACTACTCTCAGGCTTCTGGTCATCATCAACATCTTGTTTAATTGTGGCAGCCTCTGGATTTTCACCCTATAACAACAATTCTTATGAATGGTCATAAAACTAACCACTTAATAACTTTAGCAGTCCAAATAATATCCTGTTATATTCACTTAACTGCTCAAAACTGTGACTTTACTCAAAAGCTACTTACCTCAGAAACAACTTTATTTTTTTCAAAAACATCATAAGGATATAATAATTTTTCATAGTGCATTCTGATCAGAGGTGATTTGCCTTCAGCATCATTTATTTCCAACTCACGGGACACCATCACCCATTTATTTTTGGCACATACTGCCTCAAAGCCACCTAAAAGCAAAAAGTTGTAAATTAAATTACAGAAACAGGTATCGGCAAAATAGAAGTTTTTCATTAATTTCACCTCATACCTCCATGTCATATACTCTTACCTTCCCGGTTCACTATCTTGTGCAGGGTAAATAAATCAAGTATCTTCTGCTCAACTGTAGGTAGCTTAATCGCTATTCCTTGGAGGTACCAGAACTTAACGATCTTATCAAAGAACATAAGTTTGATCCTAGTATTAGCCTAAATAAATAAATATATTAGAATTATCAAAAAATATAGAAAAAGGATGAAATTCAACAACTAAGTACTACAGTAGGTTTACATGCTGTTTTACATATGAACTTAGTAACACAGCAACAGAAACACAGAACTTAGCAACACATTCTGAAATAGAACATACTCTAAATATCAATATCTGTTATAGTGTAACAAAGAGTTAGTCATGTCAATGGGTTGATATTTCTTTTTAAATATGTAAATATTTTGATTTTTAAACTTCTTACCACTGGCTCAATTTATGGCTCACTTACCACTGACTCTATAAAAAGGTGCAAGTTTTTGTTTTGCCATTTAAGGCCATTAATTTAGTTTACCGATTTATTCTACACCACCAGAGCGCTCAAATTGAATATTGGTTTAGATGGTTTTTAGTTTCTAAATATGGGGTAGTGATAATAGTTATCAATTAAGCTTATTTTATAATTACCTCAAGCTCATTAAGCTTTTGAATCCTTGGACTGAAAGTCAGCTTATCTGCATTAACTGCAAATGGGGGTTGCCAGTCCTGAAACATAGAAAAACAATGAAATAGAGAAACAAAAATGTCATATTCATCGAATCATTTAAAGCACCGTCATCAAAGTTCTCAGATTCTTTTATCAATAAAGCCATACCACATTAACAGATCTCGAACACACTTTTAACAAAATGTTTAATGTATAATACAAATTTGAGTATTGATCCACAATTATGATCTAGGTTCACCATTATTAGCTCTAATCCAAGAATTGTTATGTAGCAACTCTCCAAACTAACAATCCTTGGCTAATAAATACTTAACATGCTACGTATGCAAATTAATTACAAACTTTGTGATTATTTTGTAATGGTACATGGTAAAGATTTCATATGGCCATTCTTCATGCTAAAGCAAGCAATAAATGTTATACCACAATGGTTTGACTGTCTTTCTTGGAACATTTGAAGTGAATGAGCTGGGGTTTTATATTTCACAGTTAAAAATAAATATACCAACACTGGTCAGTATTTCTCAATGTCATAGGCATATCAGTAGTCATTGATTAAATTCATGGCAGAATGACTGATAGGTTAAGTGTGGCAATGTGAACCTAGTAATATTTAGACAATCCAATAGGTAAAAACATGAAACTGTCAATCTTGAGTGGTGACTACCATGCAGAGGGGTTCACCCTACCTATAAATTGTTGAGGTCAGTGACTAAACTTGCCCAAATTGAATGCACAATTACTTACTTTGAGGTGGTGTGTACAAAGGTCTTTGTCAAAGGTGTAAAAAAAGAGCCACAAGTTTTCACATTTGAGCAAAAATATGTCGAGAAGAAGAGTTTTAATCAGAGCTATCAATTCCCAAACTTTATAATGAAAGCTGCAGGCATGTCACTATCTTGTGAGAACGCTTGCCAATAATTAAATAAAGCATTTTTGATTAATAGCTAAAAACATGGAATCCTCAGCCTGAAAACTAAATAGGAATTCCATTAGGAGATAATGATGAAAATTCACAAAAGACTCTTTCAAGTGAAGTAAGAGTAGTGCACAAGCTGAACAGACTACTTCCTCAGCCTTAACACATGGCTCCAGGCATCTATATTAATATTTATAAAATGTTATAAAAATCTTGATGACACATTATTAAACAAAAGGATCAACCTGAAGGCCAGTTTGAAATATAGATGAAAACCTCACCTGTGGAGGGAAGAGTGGTCATGGATCTTTGAAATGCTAGCTCAATACTGACAACTAAATTCAAAGTCCATTTCATAATTCAAATTTCACACAACTGGATTCAACATTATTTGATTCTTGAAAAAGTAAATTTGTTTTAAGGAAAACAGGTAACTTGAAGTTTTAATTATAACATCATCAGTGTGTTGTATAATGAAAGAATTAACACTGATCAACTGTAACTAAAGTAACCCAACGCTTAAAACATAAAAAAATTCGCCAAAACAAATTTAATGAACTCGTAAAAGTACTAATTGTTTTCAGAATATCAATCCATCAAATGTGCGAAAACAAAAAATCGCACTCATGATGGGAATGTAAACCCAACAATTGAAACCATATACATCTCTAAGAAACTGGAATAGTTGCTAAGGACAAGCAGCAACAGTTGCATGGCCATGGTATAAAAACGGGAGGGTGAATGAATAGGGAATGATGAAATTAGTACATGGCAGCAACCACGAAATATAAGAAGTTCCTCCAGACAGAAATGACACTGAGACTTAATTGTTAGGAAATAAGCAACCAACATAACACAAGAAAATGGCGTCCTCACAGTCAAACGCTACTATAACATCAAATTTAACCTCATTCCCGACGTAAACTTTTAAATCTATAAAAGCCGACAACCAGCAACATATCTTAATCAACGTGAGCATTATTTCGAAAGAAACCACCAGACGCATGATGAAATAAGTATTTTGACGAGATACATATTCTTGGGTAAGTTTTCAATTAATACGATAAACATATTACCTAAGAACAACATGTAATCACCTCAACGGAGAATAAGCTGTGATTTCCATGTTTAAGGGTTTCACGTAATGAAGAGAAGGTTGACGAATATCACTGAAAAAATTTTAACAGCATCACCAACAGATATATCTACATCCCCCCTTTTTTAAAGTTATATACTCCTGTTATATTACATCAGACCTGTTATGGTAAAAAGAATGTACCTTCATAATACAAAAATTGTTAATCGCAGTAAAGAAATTATACCCATTTCTTTTTTTTTAATTAGGTTAACAAGTTAATGGAAATATTTCCATTTCTATGCAATTCCATTGCTGCCTTATTTTTCAGTACGACTGGAAGGGATCAATTTCATTGCCCTTGGCCATATAATTACTTCCAATAGAAACTTTTACAGAAGAAACTCAAAGGTTCAATCTTCAAATACAATTACACGCGGACCGAAAATACACACATGATGAATAAAGCAATAAATATTGGAGCTATGTTTTACTAGCGAACTGCTGACAATAATATACAGTACACCCCTTTATTAACCAGATCAACGGAACTATGAGCAATCACACATAGCGCAAATGGCAAATGTAATATTCATTGGGCCCTATAATTATTTAATCATGATTTATTTATTATACCCAGTCACATTATTTACATGTTCGCTGACGCCATGATGCAAACAAAACACTGCTCAAAAAACCTTGGAAAAGTCAACAAAAAATGCTTCCACAAAATGTGTTTTTACAATTAATTAATTACAAACTGCTAAGTAGGAGTCTCACACCAAAACGATCTAGATCCCTAGGTAGCGAATAATGCTATGAAACAAGCAGCCATTTTGAAAGATACCAACTGCACGTATCGGCTTAGGAGTGTACATTTCACAATTAATAACATAAAAAAATAAGCGTAAAGGACATAACAAGAAAAAAATAATGCATAGAACGGTATCTTACATCTGGCGGTATGATCTTGCATATTCCATATTTTGCTGCAACAGGCCGAATACGGTTAATGTATGCCAAAGGATCCTTAAAGTCTTCATTGTCGGGTCTAAAGACAAGAGCTTCCGGGGGAGGCGTAAAATGTATATCCCTTAGCGTTAAAGGCACACTGTCTGCCATTTTTTCGTACTTCCAGGGCACAATATATAATAATGTTTACAACTAAAGTTGTTTTCACATTGTATGAAACTCTGCACCAAATAGTTTATTATTAAATATGTCACAATTTCAATAGTTCCTTACGCCAATATGTGAAACGAAAGTTTAAAAGGCAACCTAAATTGTTTGCGATGCACTTAAACTATCGCGACAAACGCCAATAAAGTTGTATTACTCGAATGAGAACGACAACTTCGTCACGAACTAACTCTGGCACCATGTTTTTCCTTGTACCACTAAAGGCCCGCCAACCAGGTCCGCAACCGGATATTGGTGGTCGTGTTTCCGCCTTGGTGTGGTTAAATCTACGCGTAACGCCATAGTCGACCTAATGTAAAATTAAAATTAAGCATTTATTTAATAAAAATATTTATTCAACCTAAAATTAAAAAATATTTTATTGTTTCTAAATTATAAAATTGTAGGAAAAAAAGAATGACAAAGTAATATTTAATGTGGATTTAGGTCGAGTATGTCGTCGGCGTCAGGATTGACTGTTTTACTGGTTGTAAAGTGTTAGTCAAGTTGGGTGTAATTGTATGCCGTGAACTTTTTCTCGAGCTTTTTTTGGGTTAATATTAATTTTTCTCCTTAAAAATATTTTACTGCAAATGAAAAGCTAAATATGTGGCCACATACTCTAAAATACATTTACTTTTAAGATGCGAGTTTAGCCATTCTCATTCCACGAGTTGGTTGACATGCCGGCCTCTTATGAAAATGGCCGTAAGGAAGTTAATAACGATGTTGTTTTATAAAAATTGTTTGTGCCCTCGTGTCACTGCTTCTTTCAGATCATTCTTTCTTGTGTAGATAACACCTACAGTTCAAATCGTCTTATATACATACCTTCATTTATGAAAAAGTATATTGATTAGAATTTCAATTCAGTGCCCGGTTACCATTGAAGTTTTTCTAAAGATGAGTAAACAAAATGAAACTGTCAAATTTGAAGAACTGGATGAATTTCATAGAACTTGGTCCATTCCCTCGATTGAAGACCAGTTTAGGGCTCTTCCTCCTTCCAGAGAATTAGTGGAATTTTATCGTAATAAATTATCTTACTACGAAAATTATTTCAGTCGAATAACCGAAAAAGTGGAAATGTAAGTTTATTTTGTGATTTTTCTCAGATATATTGGTGCTTTCGTATTTGTGATCTGACAGTGTCTTATAATACATCATTACGGTTGAGTTAAACGTTTACATGAATACTGAATTCTTGTGTTTCCTCGCCAGAGTTACACGAAATGAAACAGCATAACGTTTTTTTATTTACGGGAAATTTGAAATTATTGATTGATTTAATTAAGAAAATGTAACATTTGAATGTTGCAAATGACTTACATTTAAAACAAAGAGATTAACTTCAGATAATGCCTACACATTATAATTACAGGTACAAACGTACATGCTTACAAGAAGGCGAAATAAGAACCGAGTTGAGACGTTGTAGTGACGAAGTTTTTACTTTACAGAAAGCTTTAAGTGACACGCAGGTCTTTTTACACCGGGAAAGAAATCGGGTTCTATCGCTGCACTCGGAAAACGAAATGCTCAAGGTAAGATTTTGACGTGGTTTTCCTACGTCCTAAAACAGGTATGCTCTTTTAAAACAATTTTTTGACAAGGTTTTTAATATTTTGATTTAGATCTTGGATAAAAAAATGATCAGCAAAACCAATCACGTCCATAACCAAACCCCATATTGTTTCACCCTCAAGAAATCTCATTCGCTACATTTGATAAAAATATGTGTTGACAGTACTAAGAAATCACTTTCATCAATCTTTTTTGGAGTTTTGGAAAGATAATATTTGTAAAATAACTTGGTAATGTAAGAATATACTAATGTTTATATAATTATTATGACAATATGTGTATGTATATTATTGATTAAGTTCTAGATAATCACAGGTAATAAAAAATAAACCAGGTATGATGGTAATCAATAACTTGCATCGCTATAACTGAATTCTTATGTGTAAGCCTGTGTTAAACATTCACTTATCCTTACCCTCACCAATTAGTCACATGGAAATCGAACTAATTAGTTCACTAAAGCTAATGACATTCTAATTGATTTTTAATGAGTCTGATTTTTTGGATTCCTGGGTTCTTTACATTTTTGGAGGTCCTTGGTTGTGTAACTGACAAGTTAAAACGAACAGATACTCAAAGGACGCCTATGTACTGACATTACTTTATGAAAGTTTAAGTGGATATGCATTTATCAACTCAAATTTTTAGTGCAAGACTGCATTTTCTGGTTAAACTCCTAATCTGGTAGCTCTTTCACTTTTCACATAGTTCTACACTGCATTGTATGTATTTCACTGTTACTCACACCAATAGCATTTGCTACAGGAATGGTTTTATGTGACTACAGTGATTTCAAGTTGTTCTAATCCAGTGCCACAATAGGTAGTTAACGTTGTATGACATGTTACCTTTTTATCTCCGTGAATCTCTTCTATTGAGCAAACAGGCAAGAGTCTAATCAGATTGCTTTGTTGTTAGCATATATCATATATTTAGCACAAGATACAGTTCTGTTAGTAATCATATGCACTCAGTAAAAAAAAATAAAAATTTTGAATGAGCAATTAGGTATGAATACATAATTGCATTGGCTTAGCCTTAGGAGAAAATTAGTGGAAGTGTTTGTAAAAATATAAAGTTTGAAACCACTTGTAGACCGTTCATTGCAGGTATTGTGTTCCATATAAGGTGGTAGTGGTAGATTTATGGAAGGAGACCAACAGCTGAGGTCAATTACACCATTAGGGATTGATGGGAAAGAAGGAATGACATATCTGGTATCGGCATTAGTGTACTCTTAATGAGAGGTGCCAAGGGGTCCACAAGGTCCCATTCAATGGACGGCGTACTCTGTTAAAGTGCTCTCCACAGAGCACCTCAAGTAGGGATTAGGGATCCCTCTTCATGATTTGAACCTGGTCTCCAAAGGTGGGAAGCCAGCATGTTAGCCAATGCACCATTTCAGTCCCCATCCATGAAAGGTGCTAAAGATTTTTTAGAGATGCATTAATATTAAATTATCCTGAATTGTTTTTAAATCACTGCAAATCATATGAGGAACTGGTTGGAGAGGCCTAGAAAGAAAACGAGAAAAATTAATTAAATTTTGTAAGAATTTTGGATAGCCAATGCCAGATTCAAGATATACAAATACTGTGATGGACCCAACAGTTGGGTATATTTAACTTTGGCAAATCATGGTTCAAAAACATCAAAAGAGCTAAAAATTCAGTGATATATAAATTCAGCCTTATTCCTTCTCCTTTTAATCCCTGTTATTTCTTGGTGTTTACCTTAATTCCAAGATCTTTGCCACTTTATTATGCCATCCATTATTGCCCCTAGCACTTCTTCTGACTTTGCCAATACTCACTAGTCAATAGAACAGTTTCTATTGTTCATTTTGCATTTTCTATTATTATTAGGTAATCTACCGGTCAAGGTAGGTTTTTAGATGGACACAACTATCAAATAAACATTTTGTGACTCCCCACCTATCAAACTAATCTATACCAGGTCCCTCTTCATCTCGGTGTACTTCTTTCCTCCCTTCATCCCATCCAACATCCCTATCCTGTTTCTGCCCTTACCTCGCTTGCCCCACATTCTCCCCTCTATTACCTTCTTCAACATTCCACTACCGCTCAATACGCCTTTCATCCATTTTTCCTGCCTCCATAGGATTTCTTTCAATAAACCCCTCTCCTCACCCACCATCTACATAGTACCCCGCAAGCCTCCGCTAGTGTGTGTGGCAGGGGGTGATTCAGCATACGGTACAAGTATAGTAAGTTTAGAAGACTATATCTAGCTAATAGAAAGCATTTTCTATAGCCTCCATTAAATTTTCTGTATAGATATTTAAAATGCTGGTGGCATACTGTCTTCCAGTGCTAATCTCTTCTTTTTTAACAGTCCTCCATATGCTTCATCACCTTAACAGCTGCAATATCAGTCTCCTACTTTTCAATTCTATATTAATTCTCTTGAAAGCTTTCAGCAGCATAGCTACTTGGTCAAGTTCTATCTCTTTGACAGAAAATGCACCAATTCATTTGCAACACACACTGCCAGGATCAAATACACCTTTCCTTTCTCAAATACAAATTTCCTTTCTCAAACAAAACTAGCCATCCCTCATTTATCACCTTTTTGTATTCTTAGCAGTAACATTGATACAGTCTTATTAACATGTCATAAAACCATGACCTAAATGCCATGTACTCTCTATATGATTTGGTATTGTACTTATTAGGAGACAAAGTCCGTGGAACCAAATTAGTCTCAAGAAAAGTTCATACTCTCCAAATTCCAGTGTTGCATATACTATTAAGTAGATTCATGAGTCTTGTAGTTGCACCAATCCCAAAGTCTGTCAGTATCTCAGTATTTGATTTCCAATTCATGATTTACCATGACTTTCCTCTTCCTGGAATACTGGATCAGTGTCTTCATGTCTCGTCTTTCTACCCTCGTTCATCATTATAACATTCCGGCTAATTTTTCAACTCCATTCCTTTGTGATTTGCTGAGAATTAAACAACTCCTCTGTGCATCTCTTCCAAACCTCTTCATTTTTTTTTTTTGCTCAAGATGATATGTTTCATGCATATCTTGCTTATTTTTCTTGGGTCTTTTTGTGTCAAACATTTTGCTGCTCCATGCATTTCATCAATTTTTTCTTCTGTTTCCTGAGTTGCCTACCTATCCAAGATTCTCACCTTCCTGGTCCGATCATTCACTCTTCTCAACACATTATTTTTTTCTGTAGAGCCTTTTCCATTCTGAAAAGGCATTCTTCTTCTTCATCTGCTTACTCATATTCTATGAGTTCTGCATGGTCCTCTCCCCATTTCCTTTATTCCTTCCCCTACCTCACAGACTTCCTCATCTAATGCCATTAATACTGCAACACTGATAGTAACCCATTCTGATGTGTCCAAGCTTCCCTAACTTGGTCTTTCCAAGTTTTCCTTGATACTTCCTGTGTAGCCCTCGTAATGTTAGTAGTTTAGGTTAACCACATCCCACACTCAAGGTGTATCTTTCTTATATGATCCAAGTGTCCTTAAATCTGCAACAAGGTTTTGGTCTGCTTCAAAAACTATTACAGAAAATGTTGTAGCCATTATGATGTTTTTGCAACCATTGGTTAAAAAAAATGAAATTTTCTGGTTCCTGGGTCAATCACTGGAAATGCACATGCCCCAAAAAGTTGGACCACTACTGGCAGTAATAATGAAACTGGCTTATTGTAGCTAGAATATAAATGTGACCAAGAAAAGCAGCATTATTCCAAGATGAGGAGATGCTCAATATTTCTGTTGTTTCTTCTTCTGTAAATGTATCTTGTTAAAGCTAACAGTTCCAGGCTTAACTTTGTGGAATTCCTTCATGGTGAGGGTAAAAAATAAGGGAATGTAAGCATGTGTCTGGACAGAATCCACTAGGCAATTGGACAATTTTTTAACTGTTAAATTCTTTTGATACATCTATACAGTTCACGAGGAAGCTGGAAGCAGACGGTGCCCTAAATTTCCTAGATTTGATGTTGAAAATAATTAATCAAAGGTTCAACCTCTCGATATGCCAGAAAAAAATGTTATTCCGACCAAATTATCCACTCCACATCCAGGCATCACCATTCACAAAGACGTACAGCCTTTCATTCCATGTTACACAGAGTATGCAATATCCTAATATCAACACTCAACAAAATGCGGGGAACTCCGCATTATAAAACAGATTGCAGTCAACAACAGTTACAGTGAAACATTGATCGACAATATGTACAACAGAAAACAAACACAGATAGCCCTGAAATCCATATATCACACATCTAACCCGGACAAGCACCAATGGCGAAGAATTCCTTTCCTTGGCCAAGACTCACTCAGAATACAACAAATACTCTCAAAAAACAATATCAAAGCCGCTTTTTACAATTTACATACTTTGAAAAACTTAATAGGTTCACCAAAAGATAAAATTGACATAATGCAATAAAGCGGAGTTTATAAACTCAATTTTACAGCCTGCAACACCATCTACATTGGGCAGACAGGGGGAACTTTCGACATTAGGATTAAGGAACACCATTCATGCTTCAGAAAGAAAGACAACAGATCACAATTTGCCAAACACCTCTTAGTCCACAACCATTCGAGTAACTTCACAATAGACATTTTACACACAGAAACGAAAGGTCGCAGGCTGAATGCTCTAGAGAAGTTGGAAATTTGGGAATCCCTTCAGTCCGGTAATCTTGAGGTAGTCAATGATATCCTTTACCCTCCAATGATATTCCCCTCTCCTTAAATTCTTGAATACCTTCCCACACTATCTCCTCCCCCACCAAGGCAGTGACAGTCGTTAATGACGGTCAGCCGTTGCAAGCAAACACCCCCCCCCCCTTTGCACCGTCTGTGTCAAATACATGGTTCGTCCGGAAAATAATTGTACTGATTTTTTCCTGCCGCTCCAGGCGCGCCCAGCACCGCTCTGACGGGCTGCGATTGGAGGGGGGTATATTGGCAAGGGACGCTGAAAAAGGCAGTCGGCTCTGAGCTGTGGTGTAGTGAGGAGCTCTGTTAACGCGAACCTCCACGCTCGACCCACGTCACGGAACGCGATGCCGAAGTTTTTGGAGCAGCGTTATTCCATCAAATTTGCGGTAAAGCTTGGGAAATCGTCTACCGAAACTGTCGGTATGATTAACCAGGCTTACGGGGAGTCAGCCATGTCCAGAAACTTGATCTTTTGGTGACACAAGATGTTCGCGGAGGGCAGAGAAGAGGTCGACGACGAACCACGGCCTGGACGCCCATCAACGACACTCACCGCCGAAAATGTGCGAAAAGTTCGCCATGTACTGAACTCTGATCGTCGTCTTAGTGTTCGGATGATAGCAGAGCAGTGTAATGTGCCAAAAACAATAGTGCACGAGATTATTAGGGACCAATTACAGATGCGAAAAATTTGTGCAAAGTTGGTGCCGAAAGTGCTCAGTGATGATCAAAGACTCAATCGTTTGGAAATCGCGACACGACTTGCGGATCACTGCAAAAATGATCCACATTTTTTAGAGAACGTTTCTGTTCCCGAAGATAAAGAGGAGTTTGAAAGGAACGCGATACGGGACTTTGGACGCCGTCAAAGAGGCCGTGACGACGTGTCTTCGAGAGGTTCCCGATGATGCCTTCGCGGGAGCGTTCCAGGAATGGGAACGCCGCTGGAACAAGTGTATCGACTCACAAGGGTCCTATTTTGAGGAATATTAGCTTAAGATATGTATTTTTTTTTCCTGAGCTCAGTACACTTATTTTCCGGACGAACCCTGTAGATCACCCTCACCTTCCCTTCGCCCACCAATGATTGCTGCACTTATACTACCACCCTTCTCCCTTACTTCCCCTAACCATTCTAATGGCTCCACTCCACTAACAATTTGATTAAGTAGTGCTGGACCTTCAGAACCTAAATAATATTAGATGGTGAAATAAAGAAGTTGGTACTATCAGCAAAAGTTACATTTAAACATTAGAATTATTGTTGACAAGTCATTTATGAAAATGATAAATAGGATTGGACCTGTGGCACTTCTCTTTTGATTAGTTGTGCCTGATATTTTATTCTGTTTTGGGTTAAGCAAACTTTTTGATACCTGTTGCTTAGTTGATGTATGTGCAGATGCATGCAGATAGCTTTTCCATTTATTGCCTCTGCAGTAGGAATTAAGTAGATGTGTTTCTGATATGTATTGTTGTTGGTATTCAACTAATTAAGGTAGGTTGTGTATGGATACTTATGTAATGATAGTGTGATAAATTTCTTTGCCTCTACTTACAAAACACAACTTGACATCCAAGACTACCATAAACCATGTGATTTCCATATACTTCCTTCCTCCTTACATGATTTCTAACATGCCTATCATTTACCTACTCCTTCCTTACTTGCCTAACATTGTCCACTCTATCACAGTTATAAACATTTCATTGCCAATAAAAATCCTCTACAGCCAGCTCTCCTTCGAATTAATCCAAACAATTCCCTCTCCTTCTATACCGTGACTAACACCTCATCATTCATTTTCTTTGTCATCCCTTTTATCATGTCCAACCTTCTCTGCGCCCTCATTCAAAAGCTTCCAATTTATGCCTATCGTCTTACCTCAATAACCATGTTTCTGTGCAGTACAAAAGCATGTAACATATAAAAGTTTTGATGAGCCATTTGCTAACATCCTTCCTTTTGATGTCCCTGACATCAATCCCCTCCTCCTTGTGAAAGCTTCTTTATCATCATATTATATATACATCGTATACATTGAAAAGCACAGTTGATAATGGGCACCATTTTCATACCTAACACTGCCTGTCCTGACTCTCTATTCGTCACTCATGCCCTAGTAGTCAGTGACATGTACAGACTGTGGATAAGTCTCCTAGCCCTCCAACCTGCTCTTATATTTTGTAATGCATTCATAAATCCTAGCCCATAGACTCTCTTGATTGTATTCTTGAAATCTACATAACAACAAAATACAGCCTGATTTTATTATATGTTCCTCTCTATTAATGACCTCATTACTGTTATTGCATCACATGTGCATCTCCCCTTTTTGAACCAACACATTAATCATCCCCTAGGTATCATTTTTCTTTCTCTCCATCCACTTCCTGGCTTATCTTTGTTTGATTGCTCAGAATTTCCCTTCTTACTTTTGGGCAGCACTTTCACTTTCCTGTAAAATACACCAATTACACCTTTCCTATGAAACCATATTCATACACTGAGTCTTTTACCATGCTTCTTTTGCTCTCTTAATTTCATGCCTCAGTTTTATTATTCAGTTAATTGTACTTTTCCCTACCCAACTTGGTATTTACATTCTTACATTTCCTTTCTTCGTTTTTATTTCAAATCACCTCGTCTGTAATCCATGATTTTCTTGTTCTTTTTCTATGGTTTAATTAATGGCATTTGATTTATCTTTTTTGATATGTTCTCTTTTTTCTTTGATTGTATCCATCTCCCTTTTCCCACTCATGATTTTCTCTACAGTATGCTGATACTCCTTTCTAATTATTATTCTTGTTAATTCTTCTGATATTACATTTCATTAGTACTAAATTATGATCTGAAGCTCTATCCATCTCCTCATAGAAACTGTGCAAATAAAAAAACACTTCTTAAATATGTTTCTTAAAATATAGTTAAACTGATATTATTATTTAATCATTCATATTTGCCTCAATTATATTTTAGATTCAGATGGCCAAAGATAGAAAGATGATAACATTCCTCTTGTCTCTCTGTGGTACCTCAGAAGATCAAGTGTCCTACCTTATTAATGAGGGAGAACCAGAGAATTCCAGTAAAACACAAGAAATCAATGCAAAAGAGGGTTTGGAATTTTCTCCGACTGAAAAAAAGTGTACTGGTATAAACTTTGTTGTTAAACTTTTTTAATTTGACAAAGAGTATGGAAGCATTTATTATTTTAAATGAATCTTATTCTTAATAGGTTTTGAGACCAATCCTAAAATGTTAGCTCTGAAGGTTAATTGTCTTGAAGCTCAATTAAGAGCATTGACAACAGCTTCGCAAGACGAAATTCATTCTCTCCATCAGGATAGGGAGGTTTTACAAATGGAGAAAGAGGAGGAGTATCAGAAGCTGCAGAATCAAATTTCAGTTTTGAGTAATAGGTAAGATAGTGTGATGGGGTGGATTAAGACCTGAATTTTGCTTGGGAGGTGGAATCTACCCTCGATTTCAAGGAAGCACTCCCAAAGTTGTAAACAACTTTCCCTCTCCCATCTTTGAAGAATCAGTAAATGACTCCTACCATGAATGTTTACGTCCTAAAAATTAACTTTTTAAGCACCTTTGTTCAATCGGTTTTAACAATTTGAATAAACTTTGTCCATTTGAAGTTTTGAAATTAAAAAGGGAGTAAAAACTAGGGTTTTGTAATATTATATTAAATTGATAAGGAATAAACAATTAAAATAGCAAATATTTCATAATGATACATGTGAAAGGAATCATTTCTATAGTGGATGAAAATGCATTTTACATCTTCTCTCATTATGTTTTTGCCAAACTTCTGTTTATATGTCGGGTATATCAGCAGTAATTTCAAGAATTATTAGGCATTCCAAAAAAATGCCAATTATTTACTTCACTGATATAGTATTAGCATGCCCAAACCCATAAGACAAATGTGATAAATAATTACATCCATCTTATCCACTCATGGAAACATAGTTTTAATATACTACTTATTATAGTAATTTTAGCTGAACAACATTGATGATTACCTCTCAGATTAAGATAAAAGGTAAATTATTGTGTTTATTTTTTAGGCTTAGCAGGGCAAATGTGAACATTTGTGAGTTGACAAGTGAGATCATTACTTTAAAAAGGAATTTTGTCAAAAAGGAGGAAAAATGGATTTTGGAGAAGGAGAGAGAAAGACAGAGCAAACAATCATGTGGGGATGTAGATGAAACACCTGAAAGATTTGAGCATAAGTCTAAAGTTCAGAAAGAGAGTATGTTTAAAGTATTTAAGGTACTTAAGTTTATACAATGCATATGATCCTTTGTAATGAAGTCATATTTCTGTCTCATACAATTTGCTTGAACTTCCGCAGAGTCACCTTCAAAACAAAGAGAAACTTGTTAAACTTTATAAAGATCAGTGTGTTTCTCTAGAAAATGAGCTTTGGGAGTTAAACAATTCCAAGGACAAGTCAACTGAAATACTACAGGTAAATACTTCTTATACCTGTTTAATGATAATTTTTTAAAATTTTGGGTTAATTTTTGTTATTGTATCCTGAGAATTGATGTTCTGTCATAGTGTTCCATGGTATATTTATGAGATTGGGATAGTGAAAAAAATCAAAATAATCATAAAGAAAAACCGTAAAATCCACTTAATGATTTATTACGGTGGTTTTCTGCACTGTGATGTCTTCTAGTGCTGAATATTATTTAGCATAGTATTTGTAGCATTGAGAACTGGAGGAATCTAAGGAAGATTAAAGTTGCTAGAAATGGGTTACAGGAACACAATTCCCCATCCAAATGATGCACAGAAGAGGGGGAGGACTCAATAATTGATTAGTCAGTTCATCTTCATTTTTCTCCTTCACATTGCCATTACCTTCAGTCCTTTCTAATTACTGGATGAAATTAAGAGATTAAAATGGTGTTATGATTTTCACAAAAATCAAGTCCCCACTCAGCTTTTTTTTATTGCATTCCAGATGTCTCTAGTGGCCTATGAACCCCTTGGCTTGTTATTAGGTTTCTCTGTAGCTAAACCTTAAATAGCCACAACATCCAGTTGGTGGAACTCGAACCCAAGATGTTGTAGTTTAATAGAAGAGACCACACACCCCTTTAGAGTGGTATAGTTCTTACTTCAAGCTCTTTTTCTTTTTAACTTGAAGTTATTCCAGGGCAGGAAGACTAGGGCTCCACGGTACTTTGTCAATGTCAATGGATGAAATAGTTACATATTGAGCATGTGAATTTTTGTAAACCATCCTAGCGCCATCATTCTCCCCATCAGGCATGTGAACAAAATACCAGTAGTGTTGAGAGGTTAAATAATGGGAAGAGCTCAATAATTTTGTTTTTAGAAAACATATACATTGTGATGTCATAAGCTTAGTAATTTCAAGTTTTATAACACATAAATGAGGACTTGTTGAGGCAGTGACTTCTGCAATTGGCAAAGCTTTTAATTTTCTTTTCTGAACGGAATTTGAAATACCCAAATTGGAGATTTCCAAGACCCAAAAATTCTTTCAAACTGAACTTTTTATTAGTTTTTTGACACCATGCTAAGATAATATGAGCAAAGCATTACAAAAATGCACTTTGCTGAGCTTAAACTCTGGACCTTAATCCCCTTATGTGATATGCCCCTCTGTAGCCTTTTGTTGGCATGTGGAATTGGTATTATTGAAGTATTTAATATACATCTGGGAAACGTTTTTGATTGTTGAAATGAGCTTCACCAGGATACAGGCTTTTAACTTTAGTATGAGTTTTTTTTTGGAAAAAAAGGGCTGGTTGACCACAAAAAATTGGCATTTAAAAAATATTTCATTGCATTCAAAATTTAAATGTTTCATCAGTTTACTTTTTGGTGTATTAACCCCCATAATTGAGGCATTTATTGTAGTGAGGTATTAGTTTTTGTATTTCCTCATCATAGAAGGCCATTGCCAATATGCTGAGCCAGTTCTCTACCACTGATTTGAGCTCATATTCACCTGTAAAGTTCCACTAGGGCAGGAAGTTTTTCAGGTCAAGAAACAATTGGTAGTTGCTAAGAGCCAGATCCAGGCTGTAGGGTGGGTGGATGAACAGTTTACCTCTTGAGTGGTATGATCAGCTGGATAGCGCACAAAGCAGTTTGGGTGGCATGTTGTCATTCATCCATGTCACTGAATGTCAGTAAGCTACACACTGTTTTAAATGGCCTGCCCTAATTTTCTTAAGGTATTGCGTTATACATCCAATGTGATTGTTATTCCTATAGTTATGAATTACATCAGTTGAATACCTTTCCTGCCCCACAAAATTGTGGTCATAAGCTAGCAGAAAATTTTTTCTTGTTTTGATAATTCAGCATGCTGGCTGCAGGTGCCAGCCCCAGTGGGGTAACATCCTCGCCTGCCAATCCAGAGGTCATAGGTTTGATTCATGCCAAGGTGGACATTCCTCCACCAAGGGCTTGGTTGTATGTAATTGTCTTAAATGAAATGTTTAAGGGTAAGGTGGTAGAAGGGACTGCAAGTCTCAATCTTTCCCAATTAAGGTGATAAGTAAATAAATATTTCTTAGTTTCATCATTTGTGTGGGAGATCCAGGTGTCATCATTAGTGTTAGTGTAGCTCAGGAAATTGCTGCTAACAATAATGTATTGTCCCAGAAACATTAAAGCTAAGGTCATGTGCAGCTTCTTGTTTGCATCAATCAGCATTTTGGGGACCATCACCTTGTCCAAACTTTATTGCACTGCAGCCTCTCTGACACAATTTCAATCAGTTTTGTATGCAAAATCTGTGGCAAACACGTCGGCAGTTCAGCACAATTACAAATATCAATAGGTGATTGAGACTGTGGCTCTAGCCTCACAATGAATGAGCCATTAGAACTCAAAATATTGCAATAACCCATTCGAATCCATTGTCCAACTGGATCTCACTTTCTGAACAATCTTCATGGCATTCCTTGCCTCCACTTCATACACATATTCAACCAATAAATTTGCTTTTGAAGTGTAGCTTTCTTCTCTAAATTTAATTTTTGAAACTTTGAAATTATGCTGCTCAATAGGCTGCATGATTTTTTATGCATTTGTTTTTTCAATTACTCTCTTATTTTGTGATATTATTGTGTGCGGTGAATTTTTATAATTGGTGGTAGATTTCAGTGCAATGTACTAAACCATGTTCTATTTTTACACCGATGTAACAGTATTTATTGTATACTCCATAGGCACAGGTGGAGAAAATTAATGAACAACTGGTCAATATGAAGGAAAAATATCAAAAGCTACTTCAGAAGCGTAACTTTGAAGCAGAGGGCTTTAAAAGTGACGTAAAGATACTGAAGGGACGCCTTCAAGGGTTGGAAAGAAAAGTGGCCAGCTATAATTACTCTGTCAATGGCCCAGAGAGAAAAGAACTAATTGTCAATGCTAGAGAGACACTCAATGCAGCTAAATGTTTGAAAAAAGAACTGTGCATGATTAAAAACAAAATGGTGAGACTTAATCTATGTCACTGATGTGCTCATGTATCTAATTGTTTTGACTTAATTTGAATAAAAAGGTAAAAAATATTGTATTTATCACAGGATGATTGGTTTGAGTTGTAAGAAAAATACCTCCTCTACAAATGATTGAATAGCAGAATTCTAGCAGAAGAATTTATTACAGCAAGAAACATGTGTTATTTACAAAAGTTTTGACAAAAATTGAGTTTTCACATTGCTAAATAAACTGGTCTGTAATAAAACAAACAGTGCTGTCACATAGTCAAATCTTTGAAAGATGCTTTATTGTATCAACAAACTAAGGATATGGCAGTGACACAAGGCTGGCTCCAAGGGTTTTAGCATTTCTGTTTTCTGTAATCACCTTTTATCATTGAAAACCGGCATTCAAGCTATCCTTCCCTCCTGCAAAACATGTAGCTGATTCAGTTAGCAATGAAAATTT
Organism: Hetaerina titia; assembly: GCA_037158775.1. Taxonomy (NCBI): domain Eukaryota; kingdom Metazoa; phylum Arthropoda; class Insecta; order Odonata; family Calopterygidae; genus Hetaerina; species Hetaerina titia. Next base: position 69,682,077 of record CM073779.1, read on the forward strand.
GAATATTCCTTGTTTCTGTGCTTGCTGAACTTAGCCACCACATTAGAGACACTTTTCATCCTTATCCTTGGATTCAGAAACATTGGCTCAACCCTAGAATCAGCCTCATGGTGACAATGCCAGTGTAAGGACCTTGCTTGCAAATAAAACCAAGTCCAAATTTTAATATTTAACATGGAGAAAGTATTCAAGTTCAATATTTTATGTACAGATGATAAAAGACAATGAATTAATGCAAACAATTTTTTGTAGACCCAATAAAATAATGCATATAAAAATGAGAAATATAGGGTAGGTTTTTTAAAGATAACAGGAGTAACATCAGCATAAAATATGGCAATTTGGTTGGAAATTCTTTTGATGTAAGGCATTATTATTTCTTCCTATAGCACTAAGCCTTAAGAATAAATCTCCAATAATCCAAGCAACTTTGATGAATTAAATGCAAGATTGAATGTGACAGTCACGTGAATGAGAGTATTTTGATCATATGATGAAAACCTATTATTTCCATATGGTACTGTGAAAACAAATGGAAAATATCCAGTTGAAAGCTAAATTTAATTGAGGCAAAAAAATGTTTTTAAAAACAACTATATCAAGGATACCTTTTAAAATTTAATCAAACTGTCAGCAAAAGTAATTATGAAAAGTACAGTGAGATAACCATTACAGTTACTTAAGTTGTTTGAACTATTTATTCACAAGTCTCAAAAATGTAATTTTATTATACCAGATATAACTGTCATTAATCAACTCCATTCTCTTGCAACAATTATTTAGGATATGCTAACTTTAATGGAGTATTCAGTGCTAAGGCCATTTGGAGAATTAGCCCTCTAGATGGCCATGCAAACGCTAAATTACACTCAAAATCCTAACATAGGCCATTTTGAAAGTTGTGAGAAAATAACTCTTGACAAAATGTGTTAGGACATTAAATATTCCCTATAATTGTCCACAAAATGACAGTGTGAGTCTTATGGTCTGAAGAGCTGGTGGCTGGCAGTTTGGCTAGTGACCTTGCAACCCCCTGCCACATGCCCTTGTGGGGTATTATGTAGATGACTATTTCATTTACACATTACTCATAATGCCTACAATGATATAATATCTCTTCCCAAATTGAATGCACTAAGTCCAGGCCTTAAATGATTTTTTAAGTGAACATTTCAAATTGAAATTCTTCAATGAGCCATCTCAAAATCATTCCACTTCAGATTCAGACATTGTTTTTATTTACTGGGGAATATGAGATTTGCATAGAACATAACTTTAAAAAGTCCAAAGGCACTACAATGAAGGGAATCATTATAACAGGAGCTGAACAATTTCAGGTGGGAGGGTAACGTCAACTGAGTAGTGACATGATGGGTGAATGGCTAGGATTGTGAAGAGTAATGGTTACATAATGGTTTTCTTATTTCTTGAATCACATTTTAATTGAACTGAATGAAAACAGCATACAACACTCAATTCCTGTAGAATTACCTAGATTTGGTTTTCCACAAGTTTTATTTTAATCTTAAACCAAAGTTGAAAAGTTCTAATAAAACTTTATATAGTGAACCAAAATGTAGCAGTGTGCTGGACATCAACAAATGCTTTTATAATATAACTTGGGTTAAGCTTAACTATTACAGGCCCAACTAAAAAGCTAACCAAAATAAAATACTATTCAGTATAAATAACTCTATCAAAACTTGTGTAATGAACTATTTCTAGGAAACCTTATGAAAACTCATAGGTATTAAAATTTAATGTTTCAAAAAATATTTCAGATACTACTAAAGAAGATATTATTTCACAAAACTTGTAGGCAAAGTTGACCAACAATTGTCAATTGGTAATTGTTAGCACATCCTTGCAAACTGTGACTGGAATGGCATTGATTTATGCTACATGGGGCAAAGGAAATAACATTTTAAAAACCAGTGCATCATGAATAAGAGTTGGTGATTGATATTGAAGATCGAGCTACCTGTCCTCCAAAGCCCTAGAAACAATTTAAATGATAATAATCTAGAGAATTTCATTGCAAGCTGAATCATCATTCTTAGCAAAATTTGTTAAAGCCAACTGCTGGGTTACAGCTAAGTTTTATAAAACTATACAGCTTTTTAAGCTTTCTATTCATTTTCAATTAACACATGGAATTGAGGGCTTCACTATGCTTGTTATTTTAACTATTTATAGTCACATTTAAAAATTAATTCACTATATATACCCTCTATCTGCTGCCACTATAATGTTGAACATGATATTATCACCTGATAAGCTTAATGGCATAATGATAGTGTGGAAGACTGGAGTCTATTGACGGTAATGAAAAATATACTAACTATTGAATGATTTTGCCAACCAAAATTCCTTTCTGGCATAGTGATTTTTAAAAGACAAATTACACTAATATTTACTATGCCCTTTTATGCTAATATCCACAAGCAAATGCAATCACAATGTCATTCAGGTACTACCTCATGAAGATTACCAAACCAACACTTAAATAACATACATTTGGTCATACTCATAGCATGAACATATGAGTAGGAAAACTAACTAACTACAATTATAGTTAACTTAAGTTCAACAATGTTTCTCCATGATAAATTCACATTCTGAAATAGCTTACACTTTTTAGATAGTGCTATGCTATTACTTTTATGATTTGAGCTTCAGCATTTTTAACAAAAACTGACTTGATTAGCCTGGAATGATCTGAGTAAAAGATAAATATTGACTTTTAATTTTCAAAACTTGGAGTTCCTGAAATCCTCAAAATGATAGTAAATACACAATACAGTCCAAAAATATTCTTGGGAATAGCTTAGCGTGAAAATAACATTACATACAAGGACTTCTTAAATGTGATTTACTAGGAACTTCACATCTATTTACCAAGTCAGGCAGTTGCCAATGCTGGTAGTCTGAGTGGACATGACAACATAAAGACCATAGTAGATAAATAACATTATGTAAAAAGTTTAGCATAGCAAAATTATTTAAATTCTGGCAATTCTCAATACAAAAATAAGAATACTAAAAACTGAACAAGTTTCCAACAGTTTTTGAAAAATTAATAAAAATTGTTTAAGGCCAATCAGTTCCATAAGGCATTAAATTTAATAAGCAAAACTTCTGAACAAAAAAGGTCTCCAATAACACACAGGTATACCTCACTTAATGAGAGAATTTGGCTCCTTGACAATAGTGCTATTAAAATGCAACTATTTTCCAGTTTATTTTAATTTGTTGTCGCAGTTGATGCATTCCATCAAAACCAAAGACTGTAACGTACTAATTCTAAAAAGGGAGCTGTTACCACCATCCATGATGAATCAATGAAGAAGTAGCCTATTTTAAAAATGGTAAAATAAGTACGACAAATTTCAAAAGGCTTAGAGCAAAACAACTTCAAAATGCACCCTTTTTTTTAAACATTATTTGTTGCTGCCTTCTGAAATATTATATACCTTCAAGTGCTCTAAAATCACACAATAAATTAAATACATTTTGTGTTTACCAAAGGAGGTAAAATTTGAAACCTTTTTGTGCATTTTTCATTTAATAATGAACTAAGTCTAGAGGCTCAACTGTTACCAGCCAACACCTGCAATATATAATGCAAACTTTCTCTGAAGTTAAATTTCTCTTTCATCAGGTTTGAATTAAAAGAGGATTGTGATGGGTGGTTTTGAAACTGGAACTTTCTGGTGAGCAAATTACTGTCAAGAGAGGCATGTATACCTGTTACATTATAAGACTGAATGTTTTTTTTTATTTTAAAAAGTTCAAACGTCTGATTACCCCTTAACAATTTTCAAATTATGACAATCTGACATAATTACTTCAATAAACCAAAACTACTCGAAGATTGGCCAAAATGTTTATTGATTTAATACATTTATGTACCTTTGTCCTTGTTCCCAAAAACACCATTATTAGCCATAAACAACTTTGAAATACGCAAATTTATATAATAAACTTCTTCTGTGTGTCACATAATCAAAAGTTGCCTCAAAAGTACAACCCATAGTAACTTTAGACTTGGGCAATATTTGCAGTGCTTTATAAAACTAAATGAGCAAAGGTGCTAATGCACCACAATATGAAATTAATAGAGCACCTTTACATATTTATACACAACAAACCAAGATTAAATGGTTAACCCTTTGGTGAATACAAATATTAATCAAGATTATACTATATGGATTTCATAGGAAAAATACACAATGCAAATCTTTTAATTCTGGATTAAATATGCATATCATACAAGGTGTTTGATTAGAACTGTTTATCACTTGTGACAAAATAATTAAATTCCATATGAATATAAGTACCATCTACACAGTTAAATAGCCTATACATAGAATAGAAGCATTACCAGAGTAAAAATGTAACTACCAAAAACTATAGAGAGTTTAAAAATGAGTTAACTACACTTGGAATTTAAGTTACCTAGCTTCCCTGATTTTGATATAGAATAAAAATGATCACAATGAAACTTTTTCAAACTATTGGAATACTTCCAAGATCACACTTGACTTAACAAAACACATGACATCCAGCCAGATTAAAAGATTTTGTGCTTTTTCACATTCTTCACCTTCATTCTAAGATATATGTTTCACCAACTTGCAGCATCATCAGGTACAAATTTCATGTAGCTAGCATTTTCAAGGTACATGTATCTCTATTATATATATGATAAGGACCGAGGGGAGGCTATGGCTAGGGGGTGAGATGCTGAATTTTGTGGATGGAGGTTATTTGGATAAGGGAAGAAAGTGGTGGTTGTGTTGTGGTTATGACATGGCATTGGGCTGGGGTTTTGAATGCCTTCAAGGGTTGAATTTTGTTTTTTCACTTCAAGGTGTGTTTCTCAGAAAGGAGTGGGGAGGGTTACAGGTACAATTCCTCATTACTAAGGGACATGCTAGAGACTTTAAAAGTACTTTCTTATCTCAATTTGATCCAGACCATCTGTTTTTTATCATTTAGGTAGGATGCTGAATTCCTGGGATGACATTGGTTTGTGGTAGTATTCTATGAGATTTTTTTGCAAAGGAGGAGTTGGAATTCTGAATTTTGTGACACTGCTTGTGTCTCAAAATTTCTCCCTGTCTGACCGACTAAGAGATTTGACTATCACATTGGTTATAGTTGAAACCATAATAATAACTAAGTCTTGATTTCATCAATAACAATTACATAACTCTTATATCAAAAGACCAACCTTTATTTTTCAAACTGAAGTGAAACATTCATTGTCCTAGTTAGAGATTTTTTGAAAAATGTAGTGAATTGTTTCCACTATATTTATTGATGTTATTTGCCGGTGGACAGGGACCAACTACCAGTTTGATTTCTTCCTTAACTACTCTAACATGCTCCTTTTGATTATTTCCTTGCCCATGGAAAAATATGTCAAAGGTACAATTAAATTCTTTGACTCATTAGTTAACATAAGGGAAAAGAGAAACGAGTTTTCAATTTAAATAATATTCCCCCATACAGATCAAATAATTCTCAATGGTTCCACCCAACATTTTTCTCACAAATACAGTCCTCCACTCAATGATCCACTGCCTCCTACACAACCATCTTTCCCCCAAAATTGTCAATACTCATGACAATAATTAATATAGCCACCATCAAAGGGTAAAAATGAATCTAGTTGAAAAAATACTCAATACTTTAAAGAAACAAAAAGCAATGGCCATAAACAAAATTTCCTCAGCACAATCTGCAGAATGGAAAGACTTTCCAGATGAAGTGGTGCTCGATCCCATTCCTGGGAGACATTTCCTAAAGATTTTCAGTCATCTACCAACCTTGCTCAAAGCATATGCAAAGGTTATCCATCTCTTACTCTCTTCAAACTCATTGCTAATGGTAAAGACAAACAGGAAATACTGCTCACAGTAGGTATTTATAAACTTAAATGCAACAGTTGCAACATCTCTTATGTCAGTCAGAGAGGAAGTAATTTTGAGAAATAAGCCAAAGAAATTCTAGGTGTCACAAAAATCAGAATTCAAACTTCCTGTTTCCAAAATAACTCATTGAATACAACCCCAATAACATTTTCTCCTGATATGCTGCATATCCTCTCTTAAGGATTAAAAATGGACACACTCAAGCAAATTGAGATAAGAAGACACCCCACAGACCATAACACAACTTTTTGTTATGAGTAAATGTATCCGCAACCCTCCATACTCATTTCCAAGAAACTGACCATGAGGGGAAAAAAACAAAAAAACCAATCCTTCAACACACCCAATCCTAAACTAAATTATACCAACCATCAACTTCAACATCCAACCATTCCTCACCCCCCCCCCCCGACTATAACCTCCCTCCTTCCCGTCCCAAGCATATCTATTCTAGAGCTGCATGTAAATGGAATATGTACTTGCTGATGTAAAAGTTGGCATCTTAAAATAAATTCTGTGGAAAAGTACAAAATCTTTTAATGTGGATACCAAATACTTACACAAAGTGAAGTCTGAAACCATAGAGTAAACACAAATATCTATATTAACTATATAAATAAACAACATAAAATGGGGCAACTTAGGAGGCAATCCCATTCATAACTTTTTTTTTGGCTTGGCTAATTACTATTTCAATTAAATTATATTGCATAATATAGTGATAGGAAGGACCTAATGAGGATTAAAATGTTCTAGAGTTCCCACACTGAAAATATACCTTATTAATGCACTCTACGGTACATTGATTTGATTAATTACTGTGCACACTTCAGATAGAAAAAAAGATTAAGTTTTTTATTACAGACAAAATGAAAGCAAAGTTATAAAATGTGGGCTCTTATTTAATAGTTTCCGGCATTTGAGACAATCATTCTATGTACCCAAAAATTCCAATTTATGCTAACTACCACAATTTAAGGATTTACTTGGATTAGAAAACCACATCCCTAACTAAACCCTTCATGGCAAAGAAACTGTTTCTCTTCTATTTAATTAAACGGGAATCCCTAATATATTATAGCACAATTTCTAGTGAAAAATTTCTAAAACAAGTCTACGGTGAACTCCTTACCGTTTTGAGTTGATTTTAAACTATTTCAATTTTTTTATATTTACCAAAGAATCAAGTTAGGATCTCCATGATTTAATTCCAATGAGAATTTCATAATATGATCACTCCAATTACTAACTCAATTGATAAAAAGTAATGCCCTTTTGCTTGTAAAAGGATTTCATTTTAACAATGAAAATGTAGGGTGGAATAATTAAGCCAAGAGTTCACAACCTGACATGATCATAAAATTAATGTCATCCTTAAAATTTTGATCATATAAATTTCAAGAAACTGCGGGAGATGCCGCAACAGTAACTTTTAACTGAGTCATCCGCTATCATGCATTTCAATACAACAATTTCAGAGTGTAAAAATCATTTGCCTTGACCAGGATTCGAACCCGGATCCCTTGATGTCCGGCAGAGTGCTTTAGCCAGTTAAGTTATCTAGGCATTCTCTTAAAGTCTCAAAGTCAAAAGTTACTGTTGCGGCATCTCCCGCAGTTTCTTGAAATTTGTCTAAGGTATAAACAACATAAGTGTTTCAAATTGGCTTTAACCTCGTGGACTATGGCATGTCCCCACCACTACGAATGCCTGTGACATTGTATGCATGGTATTTCGTCACAAGATCTTGTTCCTTTAAAAGCCCAAAAATTTCAGAGTTTAAGAGGATGCCTAGATAGCTTAACTGGCTAACTCTCGGCTGGACATCGAGGGATCCGGGTTCGAATCCTGGTCAAGGCAAATGATTTTTACACTCTGAATTTGTTGCATTGATCATATAAGATAAGAATCACATATCACCCAATCAATTAAAAATAAAATCAAGATTGTAATCAATTGTGTAAATGGATCAAAAAATATCTAAAGAAAGAAGGTAAAACTTGCAAAAGCAAAATCCTCATCAGCTAACCCATGCTCCAAATGCACAACAAAAAGACATATTAACAAATTGAAGGAAAGATCTGATCACTACGAGATTTTCATTAGATAATGTAATTACTTCATTGAAATGCAAAAATGGCCAATATTCATTTGCATTTTGATAAATCTAATGTGAAAATGGAAGTCAACTTTGGATTATCAGAGTTTTCTAGTATTTATCCATCTTCTTCTCTCCATTGGCCTGAGTAACTAAGAATTCATAATTTAAAATAATTATAACACTTGAATCCTATACATATATGCATCTATGATTTTTCATGTATTGTAGCTTAAATGGCATAAATTCAAATGATATCTTTTAACTATGTTAACATTTTAAAATGTTTTAGTGTAACAATAAAATGCCTTTAATATCTCAAAATGTGTCCAGTGGTTCCCACCTGACAGAACAAAATAACACGTGAACTCTTACATAGTAGCAGTGATCAAAGGGTGTTTTAATTTGAGCCCCATGCTTCCCTCCCTTTTTCAGAGGGAGTCCATTATTCTAATGTGCTTCTGCGACTCCTAAAAGTCAAAAGTGTGCAGTAATATTTCTTGTAACATGTGAGCATTCTTAACTATACCCTAAACACAATTATTTAAATCAAATATATTTTGATGAAAAAATGCTAGTTTTTCCTTTTTAGAATGTTTCAAAAAGCTATACTGGGTGTCCACCACTTTTGATTTAGTTAGCAAGGTGGATTGGTTAACTAGTACACAGCAAATCTAACTTAAGAGGTGAACTGTTAACTCCATGAACTGCCATATTATTTACCATGTGGGCTATCATTCTGCCTTCTTGACTCTAAGCACAGTGATTAACAATATTACAAAAATTATAAGCATAAGAAATAAAAAATGTACTGGATTCACCTTTAATAATAATATTCTCTAAAAATTAAGCGGCAAATACAAGTATTCATGTACAGATAAATGAGAAAATTTGGCATCCCTGTTGCTTGGATAATGTACCATGGTACCATTAAAATGTGACACCTGATGCTAATGTCATACAGGTGCCATCCTAATGTACCATGCACCAATTATACCATTAAAATTCTCATAACTGATACAAAAAGTGTCTGATTTAGTGAGGACGTTCAATATATGACTAAATATTTAAAAAGCCAGGATGCATTATGACTCTCAAGAACTAATTTAACAGCAAATATTAACTTTCCTGTCCATTCCAGGGAATCCAATAGTTTATGTTTACAGTTTATTTAATTTACAATACTGGATTTTATGTAAAATGTTTCCAGAATTAGTTCCTACTCTGTTCCAATAAGCAATATTGACAACATTTACAGCAGTAGATTTTATCCAAAGTTACCCCATTTTACAGTACATTAAGTGTTGAATGAACACATTTACAATTGTATTTTAGAATAAAAAAATAAAATAATTAATCCTTGATAAAGACTTTCAGGAGGTGATGCATTGGAATATATGTATTTTGACTTTTGAAGGAAAACATTACGACTGTTCTACTAAAGATAAAATGCCAACCAGAAAATACCAAAATACTTGTCAATCACTTGGCATGGAAGAATAGTAAATGGTATCATATACATGTGAATAAGTTGACCTTGGCTGGAATGAATGCCTGACTACATTCAGAATGGAAGTGCAATTGGCCAAGTACATATGGAAGTATAAATGAATTAGTAATTGCAAGATACTAATCCTTGGGGTAAGGCCACTGAATTGCATAACATAAAGCTACCAGCCACAGAATATTTACCTTCCCATTGTTAATAATAGCGGAATTCTCTGCTGTTTGGATGACTCTATTTCACAGCTTGAAATTATAGGTATGGACAGACAGCAGGCATGCTCCAGGAAAATTATCCACTAACAACAATTAGCAATTGGGGAGGGAGTTAAAAGGAAATTGTAAAATAAACTCAGCAAGAACAAAACATGAGAAAAGAGTTGGGACCATGGCAATAAGTATATGGTGAATTATACTGTTACGTTAGATTTCAGAAGATTCACTCTGTAATAGATATGAAACCTACAACAATATTCCTCATGCAGCAGCTCCTGAACGCAACTATTATGACTTTTTAACACTTTGAAAATCTGTGTTTCAAGTTTTTCAACTAAACCACTCTCCTCCAAAAATTGACATCACATTAATTTCACAAATACTTAATTGGAAAAAGATTTACATTAATTTGGAGGAGTTATTATAGAGTACTTTTCCATAACTTTAGAATCTCAGTCGGTACATAGAAAATACAATGAAACAAGCTTAAGCAGTGGTGACTGGCTCATTAACACCTTGCCTGAGTTTAAACCATGCTGTTTCCTTATACAAGAACCACAAATCTGAAGTCCACAAGAAGAAGTTCAAGAACCCAAGTAGCTGAAAAAAATGCAAAACAACCACGAGTTCAGAGATAGTAGGAATTGGGGGCATGGTAATAGAAACAACATATGTCAACCAGAGTAAAATAATCAGTAAGTTGACTGTTAATATGATTTTCTTTTAACCTATATTACACCTTTGACCTTAGATTTAATTGTATTCAATAATATCTCACACAATGAACAATACTTTAAATTCTCTAATCCAAAATATGCATAGGGGGAAAAATAGCCACAGAATTTGTAAATTGATTTAAAGCTACTCTCACATTTTGTGTCAGAATGAGTCATTTAGTTTTCTCATTTATTAAATGTTGGATAATGTTCCCATAACCTTTATACTAACCTCTGAATAAATTTACCTTAGCTTATGCCTTAGTAAATGAGAACTTCAGAGTTACCCGGAGAGGTGGTTATGATACCTTTGATATAAAAGCTACCACTCTTACTGAGAGTGACTTCTTCTATTCATAGGTTTTAATCATGCACTAAAAATATAAATATTCACCACTGGTTTGGGTAAAAGTTACTCCCTTACTAAGTTAATTAACTTATTTTTCAAAATAGCAACAAAAGAAAATTGAGGAAGTTTGTCCATTATTATTTGATTTAGTTACCATAAAAGTACTCAATATTCAGTGCATAAATACACAGTTTTAAAAATAATCCTTTACCCTGCTGCAATAAAAAGATATTTAACTGCAAATTCTTTATCAATTTTGTTCAATGTAGCATAAATTCAGTAATTACTTAAAATTAAATCTCCAAATCTCTATATTAATTAAAATTAAATCTCCAAATCTCTAAATTAATTAAAATTAATTCTCCAATATCACTCTTTGATGATGACAACATCTCCAAGAAAATTGAGAAGGAAAGTGATTTTGAAGGCCTTCAATGGGATGTGAATATAATGGCTGATTGGGTAGTAAATAAAGGGACAGGAATTTTAACAACAGTAATTTCATCCTTTTAGTAACAAAATAAATAAATTGCAGAATTACTATTTTTAGGTAAACTTATCCCTAAATATGATAGTTGCAAATTTTATACGAAACTTTAACCAAGGAGTTATGGTGGGAGTGAAAATCAAGGACATGGCTAATCAAGCTTTCAAAACACTGCATTGGGTGATGACAAACCTGCTGGGGAACAGTGCGACTACTAAGGAAAAGGTATATATGACCCTGGTAAGACTAAATCTAAAGCATTCATCAATAGTGCAGAATCCGCAAGTAGTTCATATTATAAAATGAGAATATACAAAAAGGCATCCAGATAAGTACATATAATGGAAACTGAAGGATTGCCATTGTGTCATAAATGTTACATGTACTGGGCTAGAGTATTTACAAATTAGGAGAAAAAGAAGCAGACTCTATGGAAAGTCCCACACACTAAAGGGAGAAAAAGTATGGGGAAAACTAAGGAAGGCTGAGGAAAAAGCAAATGTCAAGGAGAGGAATAACCATCAACACCAGATGAATATTTGGCCATATAGGACTAAAATAAAAAAAATGTCATATCTCAATAAAACCATTGCACCTTGGAATTCTTATCTGCAGAGTTGTTTAAGCCATTTCCAAATGATGGACATTTTTATGAAATTATGCAAAAAACTTTAAGATAATTTACATTGTCATAGCAACAAGATACCTTGTTCTTTCTTGTATTTCTTTTGTTTTTTATTTTTATTTAAACACAACTGATGGTGAGGCACAAATGATCTTTGAATGTGAATTGTTTGTTTGTATGTAAGTTAACATGTATGTTATCACCTGTACCTTATAAAGCCAAATTTTAACATTTGCAATAATAATAACAGACTGGACACCACACTGCTCAGGACAGAAATTATCAACTGTCATAAGTGACACTATATGCACTTTCTATATCATCTCAGAACAATTCTTTGCAAGTGATTAAGAAAAATTAAAAATTCTTACCACTGAAATACTAAGCCTTGAATAATTTCCAGTTTGTACAATAGATTTAGGATATTGCTGCTGAAGTGTCTCAGGATCTGTGACCATTTTCAAGCCAGTTAGTCCATTAGCCCAAGCAGCACTTCCAGATAGCCACAAAACAGCAACAATGGTGGTAAGGGCAAAATCCTGCCAAATAAAATGATTAGACTCGATTAGCATGATTAATAAATGTAGGTAAGATTAATAACTGCAAAATAAATTTGATGAAATAAGTCTCCATCCAAACACACCAAAATCTTGTTATGTCACAATTAAGTTTCAATGAAATTTTGTCATCATTGGGAGTAACTATAAAATCTTTGTATTCATAATTATGTAGGGTAGCTAGAGATGGGGCATTTTTAGCATTGCTAACAGGAGGGGGAGACAATGTGGCAGAAAATGTGTCAATACGGGGAAGAAAAAAATTCTGGTAAAAAATGGTAATTCTTTCAAGACTTGTTTGTTATGATTCATTATATTTCAAAGTTCACTTTCTCCATGTAGCACTATTTCCAGGTTGTCAATATGAGGAGAGTGTTGAAAGAAGATAGGAGGATGAGGGGAGTCGTTCTTCAGGTGATTCAGATGAGTAAAGTTCAGCAGTGGGGATAGAAATGGGCACATTATATATGACATTTCCTGGCCCACAGGACATATTTTGTTTTCTCAAAATGTGTTCTAAAATCAGTTGGCATCTCATGGGCTGGGGGTATACAGGGATAACTTAAACCTATAAGCACAAGCCAATTTGCCAGAAAAATACTTACTATTACGTATTTTACCCACATTTGGTATAGAAAATGGTTGTCTTGATTACAAATTTTGATAATATCACTGTTTTGAGTCAGTATTATGCAGTGAGTTTTCATGTTTTATAGAAAGTACTTCCTAAAAAAATTCTCAAATTAATCTTAAATTTGTACAATGTAGCCAGTTTAGTCTCAAAATGTGGTGTTGCTAAGAAACTTATTACACACTGGACTAATGGAGATGTCACCCCTTGGCCAATACATACATACATTGCATCCCTACTGATAAACTTGGAGTCTACAGACATTCAAACTTAAGCCGTATGTGAATATCGCAAAGGCATATAAAATGGTTGCTTTGAATAAAAATTTTGATAATATCAAAATAACCACAGAAATTAAGCATCACATAAAAATTTAAAATGATAATAACCTCACAAGATCTTAAGAGAGAAGACTGTCATTTAGTATTACATTTAAACTTGAATTCATGAGTTCCGTTTCAGAACATGGAAAGAAGACAGCTTAAAGGCATTTTATCCTAGTGATGTCAAGTTTCTGGGATTCTACAACGAATACATGTTGACATATATGTAGTTGCTTATTTTTTAATGGAACAATCTTCTTGGAATAAGTGTTAATATCAAAATATTTTGATCCTTTTCCTTCCAGAATGTGACCCACATTTATGCCAATAATCCTCAGAATACTTTCTATTTATTATTTCAGAAGATGGGACATCTGGAAAAATGTTTTTCACATTGAAGTAAACCAGGGGGGCATTTAGTGAGGCAGCATTTCCTTTAATTTCACCAGGTTTCTATAGATGTTTGGATTACCTATTTAACTGAAATATTTATCACTTCTAATGAATAATTTTAATTTACTGGCCAGCTAGTATGAAGATGCACACATGCTGGACATAATAGATCTAATTGGGTTGCATGTCATGTGTAGTTTCATTAAGCTTTGGAATGTCCTGGGGGATGATTTATACCATTTCTTAGAATGTTCTCTATGAGATATATACCCCTTGTTCAATAAAAATTTTGTAATACTATGACAAAGTTCTTTAAATTAACTCTTTATATTCTCATTGTCTGTGAATACTACAGCCTTTCTTCGACAAGGATAACACATTTACACAGAATTTGTCCTGGAAGCACTTAATTACGTGGATGATGGAAATATTTGCAATTTTCACTACGCAATATTTTTCAAAACAAGCAGGTGAAATGAATGTCATCCTGATTATGTGGATAATGTACTTGTAAAGGCAAACTTCATGGTTATTAGTTTTAATTCCCCCACAGGAGGGTTATTAAATTTCTGTCATAGATTACACTAAGAGGGCTTCAATTAAAATAGTAAATAAACACTTTGGCATAACGTTACTGAGTCATGAAACTCTGTTATTTCATGTCCAGAAATAAAAGAGCCATTAAAAACTAATAATGAGTTACATGCACATTGAAGTATTTGGACTTGGTCAGAACACTATTATCTCAGGGAAAGTTTCTTCTCTTCCTTACATCATTATGAGTTAAGCAACCAAATATGTAGCAACACCACTGCTAGGCTAACAACAGCTCAAAATTTGCATATGCTAAAAATCAGCAGATTAAAATTTTTTTTTGGACAGAAGGAACTACATGAGAGATATTTTCATGCAATCACCTACATATATTGCAAGCTACTATTTCTATATGGATAAACAATACACATTTCATTCATTGACTAAAACCTAGCATAGTGCCTTTTTTTACAAATACTGGAAAAAACCTGGTTTTAATTGGAGAGACAACCCACACAAATTAAGTAATAGGATGATCCCAGATTAAAAGAAAGGTACATATACATACCGTCAAAGGAATGATTCCTTTACTCTGGTACATAGCATCAAAAAGTACATAGAGTATTATAACAGCAATGGTGTATAACATAGCAATAACACCTGTGGCAACAAAGAATTCTGCATCTGATGAAAAGTTGCCAAATAATTGTATTCTCATAGTAATGTTTTCAACAACTATTTCCTGCACATTATGGTTCAACCTGCAAAATAGCAAAATTACAAAATTCAATGATAAGTTTAATGTCTTCAAATACCCTTAAGTGATTATACCCCTCTTACCTACCTATAAGGATATTCTATGTCAAATTCTGCTTTATTATCAGAAAATGTAATTTTGACATAACTGACAAACCCTGTCGTAGTTGCAAATGCACAAATTGAAAATATCTGAAAAAGGCAATATTGCAATTATTGGATATGATCAAAATATGTTCTAGGGACAGTTGTATTAAAAATTTACTTACGAAATGAAAAATTCGCATCACACCTCGAGGTTCTTTAAACACTGACAAGTTAAATGCTAGTGATGTTCTGATGGCCTAAAGAAAAATAAAGAGTAAATAATAGAACAATGCAGTTGGTTTCAACAGTATCATCTATGCAACAGGGCCATTAAAACTAATTATAATGCTCAAAAGGATTGTCCAAATTTTGATCTCAGAAAGCTTATCTTATTTCCCTTGCTTATGTCTAAATTATGTATTTGTAATCAATTTTCAGTCAAATCAACTTCCCAAGGTGGTAGACATTCATGATAAAAGATTTTTATTTTCAATGTGGAATTTAAAATCTAAAAATAAAGAAATTACAGCTGTAGCTAATATATCAGAAACCTTGGGCATCAAAGATTTAATTAAATACAATCATGAAAGATTATTTGTGTTAAAATTTGAAACACCATCTTAAATAAGTACAATTCAAAGTCAAAAACAATAATAATTTGATAAAATGACTTAGCATTACACTCCAGAATCTAGACATTTGATAGTCACTGAATCTCTTCCCAATGTGAAGGAATCTACAATGATCAAAAGCTGGAGGCAACAATTAAAGTTTCCAAATAATATAGGGACCAAAACTAATTCACTGGCACAAAAATTAGAATTAAATTCTTAATACAAGAGCAAAAGGTAAAAATTACCTCTGTATGAAGTGTTTTCATTTGTAAAACCAAAATAAACAAAGAAATAAGTTCAAACAGTGGGTGTGGTTAGAGAGAAAGCTTAATCATTTTAGTAAATAACAATAATAACAACCAGTTTAAGTGAAGCAAACATTATTATTTATATTAGATATTCAAAGTAAGTTAGTGACAGTAAATATTATTTCAAGGTACCTGATAAGGTGATCCTGTGTTGGGAGGAGGAGGCTGCAGGTAAAGATGAGGAAATGTTATGTCAGATATAGTAATTAATACAGAAAGGAAAGAACAAAATCATAACAAAGGAACATGCATATTCATTTTCAAACAAGGCATTATATAGATTTTCCATCAGAAATAGCTAAATATGGATCAATGCATTAGAAGCCCCAAGCATCTTGCTAAGCCACCAACATTAGTAAGACCTGGATCCTTCTTAATCCTGCTACTTCAACCTATTCTTCTTCCTTTAACCCTGAGAGGCATTAATGTGAACCACTACAATTTACAAAATATTTTCAACTTAAATGACTACCTTTACCCAAGATAGAATCAATACTGTCAAAGTGCCTATTAGAAAGCATAAGAACTCCTGACATGCGAATATCAATGCAACAATTTCAGAGTGTAAAAATCATTCACCTTGACCGGGATTTGAACCCAGATTCCTTGATTTCCGGTCAACTGCTTCACCCAGTTAAGCTATCTAGGCGCCCTCTTAAACTCTGAAATTTTTGGGCTTTTTAAGGAACAAGATGTTGTGATGAAATGCCATACATACAATGTCACAGGCATTTGTAGACATGCGTGATGCATCACAGTCCACAAGGTTATAGCCAATTTGAAACACTTAGGTTAAAGCCCCCAAAATTTCAGAGTGTAAGAGGACGTCTCGGTAGCTTAAATGGCTAAAGCACTCGGCCGGATATCGAGGGATCCGGGTTCGAATCCCGGTCAAGGCGAATGATTTTTACTCTCTGAAATTGTTCCATTATAATACACACATAGTGGATGACTCCGTTAATAGTTACTGTTGCGGCATCTCCCGCAGTTTCTTGAAATGAACGGTTTATACATTAGACAAATTTCTAAAAACTACGGGATATGCCACAACAGTAACTTCAATGGAGTCATCCGTGAATCCTGGTCAAGGCAAATAATTTTTACAATCTGAAATTGTTGCATTGAAATGCATATTAGCGAATGACTGATTTTGAATGGTGATGTCAGAATTATTTTGACCTCTAGATACATACCTATAAAGAATTTTATTCCATAGTTTATATTGTAATAACCTCCTTGGGTCAACATAAATCCTGAGCTCTCATAAAAGGGCAATAAATAAATATCATTATAACAAGTAAACATTTTTTCAAGCCTTAACAGTCTTCCTGGAAAATACTTTTCTTTTCACAAAATAAAAAAAATGCGAACACTCCAATGTTTCCGTACTATAAATTATGTATAAGAAAGTGGTCCACTATTAATATAAGTGAGTCTAAGTGCTCTCAATCCAGTTTAATTTGATGTATTCTGTTCATTTATAATAAGCTATGCATGTGTTGCTTTCCTCTGCATCTTGTTTAAGTCAGAAATCAGGCCCCACACCCAAAGACTTCATGCCTGTACAAAAAATGTCTTCAGCAAAACAAAATAACATCTATCATTAAATTTTTCACAAGTATTTCTCCACTAGCCAATTTCCTTTCATTATGTTCTTCACAACAAAAGGATAGAGAGTAAGGCCAATGATTACTTAGGGGATGATCAGTTTGGGTTCAGGAAAGGAAGAGGTACGCGTGATGCCATTGCAGTAATGAGATCACTAGTCGAGAGGAATATAGAATACAATCAGGACGTTTTTGCCTGTTTTGTAGATTTCGAAAAAGCGTTTGATAGAGTGAATTGGGAAAAATTAATGCGTGTATTGCAGAAAATAGGAATGGATTGGAGGGACAGGAGACTGATCCGCAACCTGTACATGTCTCAGACTGCTCAGGTGCGAGTGGGGAACGGAGAGTCTGGATGGACAGTGTTAGGAAGAGGTGTAAGGCAGGGTTGCCCATTGTCACCGGTACTGTTCAACGTATATGTAGAGGAAATGATTAAAGAGGCATGGGAAGAACTGGAGGTAGGAATGAAAGTCGGAGGGGAACTCATAAAATCGGTTAGGTTTGCTGATGACCAAGCATTAGTTGCTCAGTCAGCCAAGGGGTTGCAAGCATTGTTGAGTGAATTGGAGGTTCAGTGCGATAAATATGGGATGAGAATCAATATTAATAAAACAAAGGTTATGCGATTTTCCAGAAAGAAAAAGGCTAAGCTAAATATTAAAATAGGCGGGGAAAGAATAGAGCAGGTAGAGCAGTTTACATATCTCGGAAGTGTTTTGGACCAATACGGTCAAAGTGGTAGGGACGTAAGGAGAAGAATTGCGCTAGGCAAGGAGGCTTTCTCAAGGAGGAGGGAGTTGATGACGGGGACGTTGAGTAGGGATGTTAAGACAAGACTCGTAAAAACTCTGATATGGAGCGTAGCTATGTACGGCGCGGAAACGTGGTCGCTGAAGCAGGAGGATAGACGTAGATTGGAGGCTTTTGAAATGTGGGTGTGGAGAAGAATGGAGAAGGTGAAATGGACCGAAAGGAAAACAAATGAGGAAGTACTGGAAATGGTGGGTGAGGAGAGGGGTTTGTTGAGAGAAATCCTATGGAGGCAGGAAAAATGGATGAAAGGCGTATTGAGCGGTAGTGGAATGTTGAAGAGGGTAATAGAGGGGAGAATGTTGGGCAAGCGAGGTAAGGGTAGGAACAGGATAGGGATGTTGGACGGGATGAAGGGAGGAAAGAAGTACACCGAGATGAAGAGGGACCTGATATAGATTAGTTTGCTAGGTGGGGAGTCACAAAATGTTTATTTGATAGTTGTGTCCATCCAAAAACCTACCTTAACCGGTAGATTACCTAATAATAATATGTTCTTCAGATGTGTTTTCCTTACGCAAGGTCATAGTTTACTGAGACTCCAATGTGTTATACTAACCTTATTTCTATCCAATCCATAATACACTTTTCCAAACATACAATGCTACATATTTTTTCAGACTTGGTTGTAACTAAATCAAGGACAAATATCATCGAGATGACTAAAAGAAACACAAAATGCATTTTATTTCTTCAATCTAAGCAGATAAATGCATCATAATGTGAAGTCATTTTAGAAAAATTGCAATTCATTTAACTAAATTAATGAGAGGTAAGGGTTGATCTTATTTCACTGAAGAATGCCAGAGGAAGGTGTGAAGCTATTGTAGATGCATTTTGCCATTTCTATAAGATTCTAATGAAATAAATATACACATTTAGCAAACAAAGTCTGCATAAAAATACATCATTTCTAGTTTGGGTTCATATAGGAAACTTTAAAACTATCCAGTCTAATATGAGCAGTTTTAGTTTGCATAAAAATATTCATCCCTATAATTTTAAACTTCTATGGATGGATAACCTCTCAATGTTAACATTAGATAGTACCGTGTGATTCAATCATTGACAGTTAAAAATGCATAAATTCAACATAGAGAGAAGAAACTTCTTTTGATTTAGTTTATTAATTAAATTTTCCGCACTAATATGGGATTGAAAAACAATATACTTAATATTTCTTTGCCAGTGTAATGGGAATTTAATTTACTTTCCAGCAAATATTTACCCTGACATTACAACTTTTGACCCACTAATCATCATCCATACTAACAGGTTAACATTTCCTTACTGTGGATTTTTACTCAACTTAAGAGAATTACATAAATCATTAAAGAGTTAAATAAATGATGGTCTCCTCCTAATCATAAGGTGCACCTTATTATGCCACTCTGGATGGATAGACACAATGGTAAAACATTTGCAGTAAGACAAGTTATATATTATTTCAAAGCATGCACTACATTTGAACAAGGAGCCCAAAACAGTACACATAACATAGATTATTATTTTTGAATTAGTAAATACAGAAATCGAACAAGAATATACTTAGGAAATTATAAATAGGAGTAAACTATCATTGAACTACACCCTCAGCACAAAAAACAAAAGAAAGCTTAACTATCACAAAAAATATGCCCAATGCCTTAATAGAAAAGAATTTTTTGATTTGGAGACAGAAAGAGCCCATAAAATTACGTCGAACTGGTTGAAAAAGGAGTTAGTTGAACATTATCTGATTTATTTAATAATTGCATCATAAGAACTAGTTGCTGATCGCTATGACACATGTGATTACATTTCTCAAGATAATTACTTTCCCATTAATGAATGGAATGTTCCACATAAGGGAAATTCTTATTTGGTCAGATCAATATAATTTAATGGCTCAATTTATTCATCTAAACCTCCAATACATTCATTGCTTCAGTGTGATTATACAATCAACAAACTCCTTAACTGCATTTTTAACTCTCATACAATAACCCAGCAGACCTTAAAACTAGATGAAAATTTGTACTATCTAGTAAGGCAAACAGATTGAATCAAACTGGTAAGAGGGGATTATGTCACAAATATTGTTCCATCTGCTAGCGATTACAATCAATACAATTAGAACTTAGTACCACTTAGTTAATTAATTTACAAAGAACACAGAAAACAATTGCTATTTGAACACTTTTTCAATCTCTCTTACACCTTACATTAATTAAAAAAGTATTCATGCAGCAATGTCTCTGCTTTCAAGTATCAATATGTAGCAGGTACATATGATTATGTATTGCAATTTTTTTAACAAAAGAATCTTAGCCTTACACAATAATGTTGCAAACCAGATTGAATATTTACTACTTCAAAAAGAAACTATTTTGGTAAATATACTTTTCAAGTCGGCTCTGATATATTGATTTATTTCTCCTTTGATTAAATTATTTACAAAACATTTTAAATAAACAGTTACTTAGTTTTAGAGGAACTACTAGGCTATGCTATTGACATAAACATAAAACTAAATAATGATCACAGTAAGCTTTTTGCATGCCACTATTTTAAAAGAACAATGAGGAGAAGATGCATTTCTATGGATACAGCTAACCTGCCAATTCCTATGGCCACACTCATTTTCTCAAGTCTCTGAAGCAACAAATACACTAGGATGACATTTCCAGGAGTCAGTTGCAAAAGAATGACTGAACAAATTTCAGCTTCATTGAACTATTTATTGAGATAAAGCAAGTTCATTGAAGTTTCAAGACATTGTTCACAGTCAATAGTGCTGAAATTAGTCATTGAATTCTTTTCAGAATTTGGTCACTCAAACACCCTACTTCTGCAACCAAGTACAATTCAAAATTTCCAACTTATGCATAGCTTAGCATTACATAGGAGTAGAGCACACAGCTCCTGATCTTAAAAACATGACGATGGCTAGATATTTGCACTATGCCTAACTTAGTCTAACCATACATGCCATAGACTCCTTTTATCAAATACATACTTCCCTATCCTTACAAAGAGCACATTTATAGGGTGCGTTCCAAAAGTAATGCAATTTTTTAAATTAACTTAATTTATTGAAGAGATTTGCACAAACACTAAACATTTCATAAGTACTATCCTTGGGTCTCTACACATTTTTTCCAGCAACTCTGCTATATCCAGTACATGCCATGGAAGGCATCTTCCGGGACCTCTTGCAAGGTCTTCATCACGACTGATAGGATCTCTTCTACTAACGAAAAACTGTTTCCTTTCAAAGATGCCTTAATCTGAGGGAACAAAAAGAAGTCTGCTGGGGACAACGTAAGGACTACTGGGCTGGGACAGCGTTGGCACCCGGTGTTTGGCCAGAAACTTGTGGACTCATTGTGGAAAGGCATGTTGTCATGATGGAGTTGCAAGGTAGCAGAGATGTCTTTTCTTGTCCTGATGACCCTTTTTTGGAGTCTTTCCAGCACATCCATGTAGTAGGCAGCGTTAACTGTCTATCCTTGAGGAACAAACTCCTTATGGACCACTCCTTTATTGTCAAAAAAGACAATGAGCATTGTTTTCACTTTTCATTTGCTCATTCTTGCCCTTTTGGGCTTGGGGGACTGGTTGGTGTGCCACTTGGAGCTTCAGCATTTTGTTTCTGGGTCATATTAAAAAACCCAGGTTTCATCACCAGTGATGGCATTGTCTACATAATCAGGTTCATTTGCAACACGTTGCAAAAGTTCACTTGAAATTTCTGCTCGGTTGGTCGGTGTGCAGACAATAACTGACATCCTACCACTTTCACAAGTTGGAGAGCACCGAGGCTAGTTCCGTGGCAAAGCTTAGTGTCCCGCCCACCTACTCCAAGTAGTTGGATCCCACTTCAACCAATAGGAGTGACGTGGGAAATTCAATTGCATTAGTTTAGGAATGCACCCTTTATATCTGTGCTACCTTCCATATACTTCATGAAAGTAAAAATTAGAGCAAATGGTATTCCCATAAAAGATTCAGAGTCATGTGCTTAATCATGAATGTTTCAGGCTGATGAAATTTGGGATTACACTTTGTAGTGCCTATGATAATTAGGCAAATTGATTCAGAATATTAACATAATTGTCTCACATTGTTCAATTCATTGTTATGAATTATTTTTCTTGGGGGAAATAGCACCATACCTGACTGCATACAAAGTGTAAAACCTAGTGTGGAAAAAAATTCAAGGGCTAGAAAGAAAGAAGACTGAATTGAAGATTAAAAATTGAAAGACTAAATAAAAAGTTTGATTTGACAATTCCTATTTTGCGAGTCAAAGAAATGAGATGGAAGATTAACAGAACATAAAAATAACTCATTACTACCATCTAATGGCTTAATAACATGCTACTCTTATTTCGATGGTTGATAGAAATGCTGCCAGGGAACTATTAGATTCATTTTACATGTAAGCCTCGTAATTCTAATTATGATCTTCTTCCAGCTAATCATTCAATTTTGCATTTGAGATTAAAATTTACCTCAGCTCTCTTGCAAGTGGCTTCTCATAATGAAGACATTCTCATCACAGAATTTGTACAAAAATGGTGATTTAATGTGTACACACAGAGAAGATGCCTGTTCTCTACAAGTAAAAGGTATATATCTCCAAAGAACTATAACCCTCTCAGCCTAATATAAAATGAACATTAAAATTGATCCCACCATCATTCTAGTGTTAGTAATACATGCTATTTACAAGCAATTAAGTTAGCATGCAGATCAAATGCATATTTAGTTATGAAAATTTTTATGGAAACACTACGTCAGAACATATGCAATATGTACATTTTAAAAATGAACTATTTGGATAAAAAAGGCAGCAAAGAAATTCTTGCAGTAAAGTGTACACCCTTATAGGGTTGTCAGAATAATTTCCTTGGAGATTTAACACATAATAGCAGGTCCTTAATTTATACTGAAGATGCAACACAAAGTGTAATAAGGTACATTGAAAATTTAATTTTTTAACAGCAATAACTCACTACTAAATGAAAGATGGCAAATGAAAATCATTCATTACCAAATGCCATATTGTTATTGAAATTTAGTAGATATATTCCATGGATGTGTTACAACATGGTCCCATGGAATGGATGCATATTTTATAACTACAAATCATATCCAAAATAGATTTAAACAAAATAATGTAACCCTTGTAAAATGTTCAACTATCTGTAACTTCCAGCATTAAAGGAAAAATTGAGGGAAAACTATGTTTTAAGTAATTCATTAAGGTAATGAATATCAAAATTTAAGTGTGAAATATTCTCAATTAACAATTCAAGATTTTATTAGCATTTTCAATCCATTTAAAATAACATAGAATTCTATATAGGTGGTGATGTCACTGTCATCAACACCCACATATTGGAAGTAAGCTGCAGAAGCCTATTAAGCAAATATAGTAGGCACATATGTAGCAAAAGAGTTCATTCAATGACACCATGATTAAAAGCATGTGAAAAATAGTTGTATAACATTTATAAAATAGTGAGCATTCTGAGAAAAACTTCAAAAAATATTAAAACAGAAAGAAACAAATAATGCTTAATAAACTAGGACAAAGCAAATGAACATTAGTCAAAACTTACACCAAAAGGAATTGAACTACAGCAAAAACATGAGAATAAATTCCATGCAAGCAGAAAATAACTGAAGTTCATGATTAAAACAGTAAAACCAACCGAGGTTATTATTATTATTAAAAGGCAATCTACTGTTTAAGGTAGGTTTTGGCACACAACTACCAAATAAATATTTGGCGACTCCTAGCAAAACACAATCCAGCAACCTACTCTTCATCTCTGTGTACTTTCTTCATCCCGTCCAACATCCCTATCCTGTTCCTGCACTTTCCTCATTTGCCTAACATTCTTCCCTATATTAGTATTCAACATCCCACTGCCGATCAATATGCCCTTCATCCATTTTTCCTGCCTCCTAATGATTTCTTCCAACAAAACCCACCATACCTAGTACTTCCTCATTTGTTTTCCTTTCGGTCCATTTCACCTCCATTCTTCTCCACACCCACATTTCAAAACCTCCAATATACTTCTATCATCCTGCTTAATTGACCACGGTTCCGCGCCGTTAACTACGCTCCATATCAAAGTTTCGAGTCTTTTTCTTAACCTCCTTACTCAACGTCCCTGTCATCAACTGCCTCCTGTGAAAGCCTCTTTACCTAGTGCAAATCTACTCCTTTCGTCCCTGCTTCTTTGACTGTGTTGGTCCAAAACAATTCCGAGATACGTAGCTCATAGTTTTTTCCCTCTTATTTTAATGTTTAACTTAGTCTTTTCCTTTCTGGAAAATCGCATAACCTTGGTTTTGTTAATATTGATTCTCATCCCATATATATCGCACTGAATTTCCAATTCACTCAGCAATGCTTGCAACTCCTTGGCGGACTGACAAATTAAAGCTTGATCATCAGCAAACCTAACCGATTTTACAAATCCCCTGCCAACTTTCATTCCTACCTCCAGTTCTTCCCATGCCTCTTTAATCATTTCATCCACATCACCGGTGATAATGGGAAACCCTGCCTTACACCTCTTCCTAACACTGCCCGTCCAGACTCTCCGTTACCCACGTGTAGACTGAGATATGTACAGGTTGCGAATTAGCCTCTTATCCATCCAATCTATTCCTTTTTTCTGCAATATACTCATTATTATTTCATACGTCGACGCAATCTAACGATGATTAATGACGATGAATTGATATCCGAAGCACACGCACTCCCATGGTCTTCCATCGAACACACAGAGAATGTAGATGATAAGGTTGAAATCCTAAATATCCTGTTAATGTATCTCCTAAACAAATTTGCACCTGAGAAAGTAATTCGAATCTCTAAACCAAATGCACCATGGTTAAACTTAGATATTAAACAATCGATGGCAGCGCGTGATTCAGTCTTTAGAATTTTCAAAAAAACCAACGATCCCGACGCATTTAATAGATATAAGTATCTCAGAAACAAAACTAAACAGAAAGTAAGAAATGCCAAAATAAATTTTTTCCAGTCTGCCACAAAACCCAAAAACTCACCAACTGATCTATGGAAAAAACTTAAGTCGAATGGCATTGGTAAAACTAAAGACCTTATTCTTCCCGCGCATTTATCTCTCGATGCATTGAATGATAGATTCTCACAACCACCTAACACAATTGTACACGAAATTAAAGATCAAACCTTAAAGATGTACCATTCAAGAGCAGGAAATATGAGCAATGCCACTGAAGAATTCAAATTCACTCCTGTAACCCAAACACAAGTATACTCTTCCATTAGACGAATCAAGTCTAAGGCGCAAGGTTCGGATGGACTCCCTCTTGATTTTATCAACAAATTAATCCCAATAATACTGCCTTACGTCACTAACATCTTCAATTCATCTTTCTCACAAGAACGATTTCCCAACCAATGGAAATGTGCCCTGATTAAACCAATCCCCAAAAAGACCACTTCTCAAGAAGAAAAAGATTACCGCCCGATCTCCTTTCTCCCAATCCTCTCTAAAGCCTTCGAAAAACTTGTACACGAGCAAATGGCTGATTTTCTACAGCACAATAATATTCTTGACCCATACCAATCTGGTTTTCGCAATGGACATAGCACCACTACTGCATTAGTCAAAATAACTGATGATATACGACGCTCAATGGACAAGAAGGAGGTATCAGTACTAGTTCTCCTAGACTTTAGCAAAGCTTTTGACTCATTAGATAAGGATATCCTCGCAGCAAAAATTAAGTGCATGGGCTTTTCTCCCTCTGCTATTAACTGGATTACATCATATCTTTCTGGTCGGCAGCAGAAAGTAATCAACTCCGACTCATGCTCTTCGTGGGCAAACGTATCAAGAGGTGCTCCCCAAGGCTCTATTCTCGGCCCCCTGCTATTTTCCTTATACATTAATGACTGTCCCTCTATACTTCACAAATGCAAATATCACCTCTACGCGGACGATTTGCAAATCTACTTACACTCTGACATTAGTAACTTGCAAAACAGCCTGCGGCATATTAACAATGATCTTTCACATCTCAACAACTGGAGCAAAACTAATTTCTTAAGCATAAATCCTAGCAAGTCACAAGCAATTATAATTGGTTATCCAAGAATGTTAGCATCTATAGATAAAGATCAATTGCCGACTTTACATATCGCAGATGTACCCATCCCCTATTGTGAGGTGGTCAGAAACCTAGGTTTAATGATAGATGAAAAGCTCTCCTGGTCATATCACGTAATTAAAATATGTAAATCAGTCAACAAGTCTTTATTTCCTCTGCTAAAGCTGAAACACGTGATACCCACATCTTTAAAGAAACAGTTAGTGTCCACCCTAATACTACCGCACTTCGATTATGCTGATGTAGCATATCAAGACCTTTCCCAAGAGCTTTCATTAAAACTTCAGCGTTCCCTCAATTCATGCATTAGGTTCATATTTAATTTACAAATTTCCGACCACATAACTAATTATATAAATAAACTATGTTGGCTAAAACTTGACTCTCGTCGCCTCCTGCACACACTAACCCTTCTATATCAAGTACTGAATACAAAAACGCCATTATATCTTACAGCTGATTTTCGTAGTCTCGACACAGTACACACTACATACACCCGGGGAAGCCACAAACTCGTCATTCCTCATCACCGAACAGCCATATTCAACAAGTCATTCACTGTTACTGCCTGCCGGGAATGGAACAACATCAAATTAACCACAATACACGCACTCTCATTGTCATCGTTTAAAAGGGTACTATACAAGACAATGCTCACAACCCAACAATCGAAATGACAAGACGCACGTTTTTAAACAATACAAGACGTTATTTTTATTTTTTTTTATTTTGTAAAATTCTTCTTCTTTTATTATATTTGTCTACATTACTTATATTTTACAGTTTTTATTTATATATTATTTGTCTGTAATTTCATTTGCATTTATTTTATTACTCCCTTTATATTTTAATTTTTAATTTAAAATTTATATATAGAAACACTTCTTGTAGTAAAACATTAGCTATATCTCAGTAGGATTTCGCAGGTTTTCACACCCCCCTTCCTGTGTGGGTGCTTTCCTGCATAATTTCAAGTGTTTCTCACATTTTATGTAAATGATATTTTAAACTATATATGTATATGTAACTTGACGAGGGGTTAGGTGGAAGAAGGGACTATCTCAGTCTCAATCTCGCCCCAATAAAGACACTTTATTATTATTATTATTATTATTAGTTTTCCCCAATTCACTCTATCAAATGCTTTTTTGAAATATACGAAACAGGGAAATATGTCCTCATTGTATTCTATATTCCTCTTGATTAATGATCACATTACTGCAATGGCATCATGCGTACCTCTCCCCTTCCCAAATCCAAACTGATCATTCCCCAGGTAATCATTTTCCCTACTCTCTATCCTTTTGTTGATGATCCTCAACCGAGATAAACAACAAAAACTAATAGAGGGAAAACATTCAGACAACTAGAATCGTTCCACAGCATGAACAAAGGTTTGCCTTAAAAGCATGTAAATTTCTCCGCTGTACTTTAATCACCAGAACAGGGCTCTATTGGATTTGAAGAAAATACACCTTAAACAGCATAAGGCAATGCACTAATTGTAAAGTTGATGGAAAAAATTTTCATTTTTTGTTAAATTTCAGGTGATGGGGAGTTAGGACACATTTATAAAGCCCCTACCCATTCGAAATATTTCCTTCACTAATTCCATATACCCCACATGTTTAGTGCTCTTTAAATTTAATGTTTGCTCACTGAACAATGTGAGGAGGCTTCTTCAAAGAAGTTCATATTAAAATTTCTTCGGCAAAAAATTGCTGAAGAAAAACAACTGCCACAAACAGCAAACAAACTTGTTTAATTGCTAATAAGGAACAAAATAATCCAGACTGAAGAAAAATGAGTTATAAAACAAATTGCCGTCACTAATAAGGAATTAGGTAAAGATAAAAATTATCAAATTGTAATTGGATAATGAAATTTCAAACAGGGCACAAAAAATTACACATAAAGTAATAATGAATAGTACTTTACCAGGTGATACAAGTTAAAAAAGACTTAAATAATCACAGTTACGATAGACAATGTAGTTTATACTAGATTAGCCCAAGAAAGAGACTTGGTGAATGAAGTAGTTTGGAGATGAGTGGCAATGTGCACGGGAAACCAGTGTGCATGGGAAACTAAGCATTAGTGATGTCTCTTGTTGAAATTGATAATTTTGCATTATGGTCAGAATTTTACAATACGGTTGATTCTGTGTGATAGCATGGTGAAATGTACAAGGAAATCTGAGCTGGAAGCTCCTAGTTTGCTCTGAGTTTATATGGCATGGTATTTGAAGGGTTATGATTGTAACTGGTCATGCACCAGTGATTGAGATAACTGAGGAATCAGGGAAGCCTAAAATAAGCATTTGTTGACCATGACATTCAGATGGTGGGGCCATTTGGTGACCCTGTAGAAATTACTGTGAATATAATCCACTTTTTTATCCAATGCAGATTTCACTCAGCAACTTCCACTATTTTTCAAACTTTATCAAGAGTCTGCATATCGTCCAACATGGTTTCAGGCGTTATTTTATGGAATCGGTTCATTCTAAAGCGGATAAAATAATACTTTGTAATTCCACAGATTTATTTCACAAACACACGACCTGGGTTTCGACGTACAACGTCATCTTCAGACCTGAAGATGACGTTGGACGTCGAAACCCGGGTCGTGTGTTTGTGAAATAAATCTGTGGAATTACAAAGTATTATTTTATCCGCTTCATCCCTTGTCTCAAAGACCAGGTTTCAGATCCATATCATGCTACAATCCAATTTTAAGTCTTTTCTTTACATATTTAATAGTTTACCTGTCATTAACACCCTTTCACTCACAAATGCTTCTGTTGTCCATGATGTACATCTTTCAAAATCCCAGCTACTACACCCATTTTCCATCAAATGATTACTGAAATATGTAAACTGTCCCTAATGTTTTAGTTTTTTCCCATTTACTTTAACATTTAACTTAGCCTTATTACTTCCATTTAATTCCACATTTAATATAGTGCATAGTGAGTCGCCAACTTGTACTGAGCAGCATGAGTAGAATATACCACCACCACCCTATGAAACTTCTGTTCCTGTCACTCATTTTTCCATATCCACCAGATATAGGTATATTCCTGAAACTTCTTTGCCAAGTCATAGAGTAGTATTCATACGGCATTTGTCAAAAAAGGGTTATTTAATAGGCACATGCATGGATTAGTCTCAGTATTTCATGCAATCCATCATTCTTGCTCCTTGTAGGACTAATTTCTTTGTAGTGAATCAAGTTTCATAATTCAGCAGAAGTGTGATTTAAAATTGTTTCTTTGGTTCTTGCATAATATTACCATTTAGATACCGTTTGAATGTTAAAAATTGATTTGGGCTACTCACATAATAAAACGGACCTGTGCAGCTTAAAACTCGCATTAATTATAATGTTCATACTTCAAAATTATGGTTAATACTAACAAAATGCAATGATAGTTTATAATAATATTTTGTTAGGTCATGGTCTTTTGTAGATGCATTATCTGTACCCCAAACTTAAACCCCAATTTGAGGATGCAAATTTATTATTAATATATGATGCAGTAAAGATGTAAAACTCTAAAATATAAGGCAGCAGGTTCATGCCTCTACTTATATCTTTATCTTAGAGAAAATGTTAGACAGCATGAAAAAGCTTTTGAACAAAGCTTGGAATGTCTTCAGTAAAACAAATACGCCCACAGCTTGGAGGTTCAAACAAATGTAACTGAAAAACAGGGAGTGTCTGCATTAATATGTAAGAGCTTTCATTAATGATAGATTGCTTACATTTTGATTGCAGTCTTTTCACACGGAGTACTTCCACCAAGGAGTAGCAAAGGGTCCATTATTAATGCATGTAACTTCATTTGAAATGAACTAGGAAGACAAAAGAAGGTGATGGTGACAGCTATATTTGAAGAATAATAAAACAATTCAGTAAACTATAAAAATAATGATAGCACATAAACATGCAAGATAAGGAGTAGAAGTTGACAATGTCATACAATGTGTGCTCCACAGTTATGAGAGTGCATGGAAAATCACCACAATAAAGACAGATATATAAATAACATTTATCAGCAGCTAGTTAGACATTGCTTACACCATCTACAGGGCACTGAACATCATTAGTTCTAGAAAAGTTCCATTTATTTGTCATGTTTGCCTAGCCTTCCACTCTGACCCTGAACCAAAATGAGACTTTTACATTAAAACCTACTTAAAATCAAAATGGAAAAATAAGTCTCCATGAGATGCAAACTGCACTGTTCTAAAAAATGAAACAGTTTGAGTGAAGCTGAGGGTGCCTAGGAATCACAACCGGGTCTCTTGTCAGTAACCCAACAATCTACCACTGGACTACCATGTTCTCTCATTCCATGGTACATGAAGGTAAAAAGAAAAATGATAAAAGTCAACTACAAGGTAGATTTAAGGTAAGTAAAATAATTTCAAAGACAAAGGATGTTTAAAAATTGATGAATTTGAACAAGTAATATGTTGTCACAAGAAGAGGATTAAATATAATTGACTTTTGATATAGTTCTTGATATGCGATACTTGATTTTTGAAATGTGTTAAGGGTTAATTGAGTTTAAAATATTATAAGCAATGTATGTTTTGCAGGGGAGGTGTATCATGCTGGAATTTATGTAAAGTTAGTACCTTTAAAACAATTATAAAGATGCATAACATTTGATTAGCTTCTTTGGATCATGCTGGAGTTTCATGCAATAATTGTTTCTTGTGAACATATATTACATTTTAGAGGGGCCATAGTGGTCTAAAATTAGGTCTTCATAAAAGAATCCAATCAAGAAAAAATAAATGAAAATTATGGAAAGTGAATTTTTACTAAAACTACAGTTGTGGAAAAGTAAGCAAATGACTATCCAGTACATCTGCTATAATAGGGGGGAACGAACCCCATTGGTCTCTCTTAAGCACAATTACACTAAGAAAAATGGCAAAGACAGTGTATGTATTACAAATAGCATTAAAAAATCGTAATAAGCTCCCCTAACCCAATATTGCTGGTTTGAGTCAAACCATATTGATGGTTTCAGTCAAACAAAAAGATGTTCCTAAATCACTCCACTGTTTCCAAGAAATAACTTCATTTTATTATTCAGATTTTTGGTAAAAGTTTAACGGACTCTTTCGATGGATTTTCTTGCTAGAATACCCAAGCATTAAACTGAGACTAAATAAGCCCTGTTTTTGCAGAGTGAAAATCATTTATGAAGAATATCACTTTGTAATTATATTTCAATGCGGAAAAGTCAAACGAAATGGAAGTATTTTCCTACTATTATATGCGTTGTTATTGAGTCCGCAATCTGAGGTCAATGCCTTAAACTGTGTGCCCACACAAAATGCCTTGAGGGTAAACACTCAACCTGCCAAGTTAAAATCGATTCCAACACGAAATGATTACTCACACGTCAGTACTCTTTTTATACGTACAGTTAAACAAGACAAGGCAGAAACCCAATAGAGTAATAACTCTCAAAATTGAGAGAACTAAGAGTAACAATTTTCACAAGCGGATGGATGATGCTCAAATAAAAGATAGGAAATGAAAAATGCTTTGAAATTTCAGCTACCCCAAGCAGAATGAATAACTTGATAAGATAATTAAAGCTTAGAAAATCATTAAAAACCACAGTCACCACTAAAAAATAATAGCGTGTCATTTAGAATTAAATTGCAAATTACCCATTAATTCAGCAATGTGTCGTGCAAACATCGACATAAAGCTTTTATCAAAGTTGCCTGAATTGATGTCATAAGCTAATGCCATCAGTTTACATACTACAGTAGTACATATGCTATTATAACTTATTGCAACAAAAAGGGCGAGCTTCGACTAACGCGCAAAGTACAATTAAACGAAGTGCACGCGGTACAACCAAAAACTGGATGGAAATAAATCACAAGAACGAAGTTTTGAAGGTCTTACCATTCCAGTATCATACTGAGTAGGCATTGGCTGGGAAAGAAAGGTATTCCAGAATTATTTTTTAAAAGTACGAAAGATGTATTTACATATCTCCAATGCAAAGCAAGTCAACCTGAATTGTTCTCTCCTTACCTGAATATCGTTTTCATATTGAGTTTGTCCGGAAAGCTAATCAAATTTAAAAGAAGGAAAAAAATGATAGTATAACAACTTACTCTCAATGAAATTCAAAGTAGAAATATAAATCTATTACAATGACTCTATTTTTGCCTAACACATTCATTTCTTTCACCTTCATACCGGCAAAAACACTTTCAGAACACACACTTTTATATGCAATGATTCGGATTGAGTAATAATAATGTTCTACATCCAGAATAGACAGTGAGATTAGTTTTCATTGTATAATCATGCAATTTACAATCAATAAACAAAACTGTTGAAATGAAAGAAGATATTTCACATTTGCAATATGCCTCCTATCTGAACACCTTGGGTCCAAATTCGAGATAGACAACTAACTTGAAAAAAACCGAAAATGTTGCTATAATCACTACAGAATAAGTAATTACCTGTGTTGAATCCATTTTTCGAAGACTCTACCACTAACGAGCCACTCCTACAACCTGCGATTTTATTTTTTTCTCGGCTCTCAAGCCAATTCCATGGGCCAGCAGTGGAAATAACGCTCGCACAATGTCTCGAATACCTATCGAAAACAGGTCACTAGCGCCACATCTTACGGCATTTGTGGCGAAAAGGAGCATTTGTTTGTAATCAATGAGAATCAATGAATTAATCGTAAATTATTCGTGTGGCAAACTTGAAGAAAAAGCTCATATAATGTCTTCTCTTAGGATGATTTCTTCCATTTTTATGTTTTGAATTTCCACTCCAGAAATTTCATGAGTTCTCATATTTCAGCTCTGATCGAAAGACGAAACCGAAAGGAAGAGACGGTTTATTTAGTGTTTATTATTATGAAGTAATCTACGGGTTAAGGTTGGTTTTGGATGGACACAGCTACCAAATAAATATTTGGTGACGCCTAGCAAAACACAATCCAGCAACCTACTCTACATCAAGTCCCTCTTCATCTCTGTGTACTTTCTTCATCCCGTCCAACATCCCTATCCTGTTCCTGCACTTTCCTCATTTGCCTAACATTCTTCCCTATATTAGTATTCAACATCCCACTGCCGATCAATATGCCCTTCATCCATTTTGCCTGCCTCTTAATGATTTCTTCCAAAAAAACCCACCATACCTAGTACTTCCTCATTTGTTTTCCTTTCGGTCCATTTCACCTCCATTCTTCTCCACACCCACATTTCAAAACCTCCAATATACTTCTATCATCCTGCTTAATTGACCACGGTTCCGCGCCGTTAACTAGAACTCCATATCAAAGTTTCGAGTCTTTTTCTTAACCTCCTTACTCAACGTCCCTGTCATCAACTGCCTCCTGTGATAGCCTCTTTACCTAGTGCAAATCTACTCCTTTCGTCCCTGCTTCTTTGACTGTGTTGGTCCAAAACAATTCCGAGATACGTAACTCATAGTTTTTTCCCTCTTATTTTAATGTTTAACTTAGTCTTTTCCTTTCTGGAAAATCGCATAACCTTGGTTTTGTTAATATTGATTCTCATCCCATATATATCGCACTGAATTTCCAATTCACTCAGCAAAGCTACAACCCCTTGGCTGACTGACAGATTAGAGCTTGATCATCAGCAAACCTGTTTTTACAAATTTCCCTCCAACTTTAATTCCTACCTCCCGTTCCTCTTTAAACATTTTCTCCTCATATACGTTGAACAACACCTGTGATAATGGGCTCCTGTCCCTCCAATGTATTCTTATTTTCTGCAATATACTCATTAGTTTTTCCCAATTCACTGTATATAATGACTTTTTGAAATCTAAGAAACCGGCAATTACATCCTGATTATTCTTTTGTTCTCTTCTATGGTCCTTTCTGTCAGTGACATAAATGCAGTCGAACCTTTTACAACGAGCATAATTTGTTCCACAATCTTTCTCATAAGGCGGTGGCTCTTTCGTTTGGTGAATTCTACTCCTATTTTATGCAATATACCCATTAGTTTTTCCTAATTCACTCTATGAAACACCTTTTCGAAATCTATGAAACAGGCAAATATATCTTGATTGTATTCTATATTCCTCTCAATTAGTGATCTCATTTCTGCAATGGCATCAAATGGAGTGTCTCTCTCCTTCCAAACCCAAAATGATCATTTGATAAGTCATTATTTGCCTTGCTCTCTATCTTTTTGTTGATGATCCTCAGAACTACTTTTGCTGATGGGAAATCAAATTTATTGTTCTGTAGTCCTCACATGTAGTAGCCATATCTTTTTTGGGATAGGAATTAACACTGATCTCACAAAGTTTCTTGGCTAGATTCCTTTCTCACATTGCTATGAATTAGTCCATGATTCTTCCTCCCAAATTTTCCTAAACTTTTACTTAGTTCTACAGGAATGTTGTCTACCCCCATGGCCTTATTTGATTTTATCTTCCTTAATGCCCTTTCTATCTCATGATCGAGTATGCCTGGACCTAAGCTATCTTCCTCTATGTCATATTCTCTTTCTATGTCTAAATTTGTTAGCCTCAGTTCTTTACCATACAGTTCTTCTATATATTCCTTCCATCTTTCCTAGTTCAACTAGTACAATAGTAGTTTCCCTAACTTTTAGCACAGAACTTCCATTCTTACTTCCCAATAGTGATTAAACCTTGCTGTATAGCACACCAATTTCACACCCCTACTCTGCAAACTTTCCATGTCCCCGCACTGTCTTTTCCAACTTGCCCCTTTTGCTTTATTTGCTGCCCATCTAATTTATTATTTAACTCAGTACTTTCTTTTGCCTAAATTTGTGTTTACATTATTGACTTCTTCCTCCTTATGATTGATTGGTGGCATGTATACCTGAACAATGGTCAAGTTTGTTGATTCTACTTCTATCTCTACTGGTAATATTATATCCATTGCTTGTTCTCTATTTATTATGCTTTTTCCTACTTCTTTATGCAATATTATGGCAACCCTTCATTTGCTCTCATCCCCACTGCTGTATATTATTCTATCAGTATCAATTCAGTAATCCCCACTATCCTTCCATCTCACCTCGTATAAACCTAAAACATCTGTATTACCTCTTTCCATCTCTTGCTTAATATTCTTTTATTTGCCTGTCCTCAACATTATCCTAATATTCCAAGTTCCTATTCTAACTAAATTGGTCTTCTTCTTCTGCGACTTCTATCCCACTGCCATTGGTTTTCTTTTGCAAAGGTTTCATGATATGACATCCATCATTATATTTTTGGGCATAATAATTGAGGTGGTTTCCCATTGCCTTCTCAATAGTGTTTTTAACATCATCCAAAGACAGTGACACCATCACTCAATGGCTGCTGCACTGGGGTCAGATGCCTTTGCAACTGCCTCACTGAGGAACAGACTGCTTCATGGATAGCCTTTCCTCTGGCTCTTAATCTTCAACCTATCTGGCATGGATGACCCTACCAGGAGCAATATCATTACTTCCACCAGTACAGCTCTAGGGATCATTGGAATGCACAAGCCCTTCTACCACATCAAGGTTGTAGTCAGTGGGAGGGATTATTTACTGTATAATCTTGTAAATGGTAGTGATGATACTAAAAAGTCATACTTTGATAGGATCGACCTTGGAAAGCATTGATATTTGTAGTCATGAAAATAGCATTGCTTAAGTGTATATTGTCTAAAAACTATTTTGCTCCATTCCCTCCAGTTTTGAATGCATGCTGAAGTTAAATTAACAGGCCAGTTGATGGTAATCGGGTTAAAATAATAAGGGGGAAAACTCCAATGGCTGTAAAATTTTACGGCCATTGGAGTTTTCCCCCTTATTATTTTAACCTAGAGGCCGTAGAGCTCTTGATTTCTTGCTACTGCAATCGGGTTGTCATAGTAAATAGTTGGATCTTATCCTGTTAAGTAATGCCTATCAATTAAAATTGATTTTTCTCACCCATTAATGAATGCTGTCAGCAGATTCTAAATCTTTTGTGTTTTATAAATTTAATTCATCAAGAGAAACCAAAATTGGTCATTTTTTTGTTTATTTCCTGTCCCATTTAGAAAAAACTCCTGAGCACCCAGATTTTGGACTGTAAATGTTTTAATTTCAGGAGCTTACTTGATTGCAGCTTCATCGGGTGCCAGAGCAATGCCAACATTTAAACTGTTAAATATTGGAAGGATGTCTCTTTAGCAATGATGTTGAAAATGTGTTATTAACCCCATCATGCTACAGTAGACAAGTTCATGTCCATAAAATTTGATAGATTAAGTGCAGATCAGATGTCATTTTTCCTAGGAATGATAAAGGATCAGAATAAAATAATGTTTATCTGATCATGCTAGGAGGTAAAGGTGTTTTGAGTCAAAGAGTAGTATGTAATCACCCCCTGCTGCAGACCCTGGTGATGGTGTGCAGGGTACCAATAAAACTAAATTAAAAAATACAAAGTTTTGTTATTACAAAAAATCAAAACTTGTGAATTAACATCTGCCTTTAAGGACACTTTTCAAAGTAATAACCGGTGTTATCATAAACAAAAAATAAATACAATAGGAGTCCCTTATGATCAAGCATAACTAGGCATATTAAAAAACATTGTTATGAAATCTATAGCATCTCAATTTTGAAAATTTTACAACATGTTCACTATGTTGATAAGTAACACACACTTTTGCATATTTCATTTCCCATTATTTCATTTGTAGTCTTTATTAAAAAACATATTCCTGAACCTTCCAAATTTAACTTTTTAAAATAGATTTATGAGGACTTCAGCAAGTTGTTTCTTTGAATGAAAATAAACACTCATTTAACTATTTACTTGTATAATAATATGGATATGTGTTTGATCTATTTATTTGACCAGATTTTAAAGGTTAATTGTACTCTGGTTCATAGCAATAGACACTGGGTTATTGCCCAATTCAATGTCTGATGATTTCACATATTTCACCTCTTTGCAAAATTTTGCAGCAGCATTGTATTCTGCCTCTGTAGTTGCTAATATAGCAATACTTTCATTCTGAGAACAACAAGATAAAGGACCACCTGCATACTCTAAACACAGTAATCAACCCAAGGTCGGTTTGGTAGAAGATGGTAGAGTTCACCCAGTACTAAACCCGATGGCGTGTGAAATTCACACATCAGGGTAGAGGGGCCAGTTCCTTTCCCTGTGCCAGTTATGGTTTCCCAGGAAGATCTGGTACCTGTAATCACATGGCTTGGGTGGAGCTGCAGGTGCTGAGAGAGGCTTGCACAGGAATTGAACCCGGGTTCTCTGGTCAGTAGTACAAGTCTCTACCCCTAGACTACTGCGACCCGCCACCTTTGTATATTAGCACATGTTCAGTGGCACTTTAATGACTGTTTAGGTACATATTCTGCATAGCCTGAATCCAAAATGTTTTAAGTTCAACAGCATTACTTGTTTCGTTAGGATAGATTAATATCAAATCCTCTGTACCCGTATGTATTTAAAAGTCATATTCACATGTTGTTTAATGCATTCTTTTTGAAGTGACTTCACAGCATAAATTGTATAGGGTCTTTTTCCTTACCTTGCATAAAAAACTTATGTCTGCTTATCTATAGGGTATATTTGATTCTTCTTTTTATTCTTTTTGCATGTCACAATTTATCTTGAGGCACTATTGGTGTAATAATTGACATTCAGGCTGTCATATTGTATTTTTCAAGTTCTAGTAGTCTATTTTGCTTGGTAGATAAACACATCATTTTTCATAATTAGAAAATAACTTTGTGTTTTACACACTAAATTCATATATGGCACAATGGGATTTGCTACACTGTGCCTTATTTATGAGCAATATAGTAGATGGAAATCACTTTATCTCCCTTGGGAGATGGTAGGAAAATTAGGGGTAGAAGGAAAAGAGGGAGGGGTGAGCTGATTTTTCTCATAGCAACAACGAGCCCAGAAGGGGAGTATAGGAGGGGAGTGGGTGGGCAAGTGCATTTAGTAAGAGCTAACAAGGAGGGAAAGCATAAGTAGGAGTGAGGGGGGTGTACAGGAAATTAGGTTTTGAGGATGCTCAGGGGCAATAAGGGTGATATCTTTTCAAAACAAATTCATGACATATGAAACTATTTTTGTCTCCATAGATAGCAATTTTTCATTTGCTCAAGGGTGTCCATTTTTTTTCCTTTCTCCACTTTGTGCAATATCTTCTCCTGTATGTATCTGCTTATATGTCAATGATGACCAAGGGACCTCATTCTCTGTGCATCAAAATTTTCAACAGGCTTCCTATTAGTTTAAAAAATGAGCGAGATTTATAAAAAGAAATTGTTAATGTCCTTGAATAAAAATGTTTTTACAGTATGAATGACTACATCAATTCCGAGTAATATTGAATTTTATATTATATGCATAATTATGCAAGTAGGTGTAATTTTATTTTTTCTGGCTAGGAATTATTAAGTTGCTTTTCTTCTTGATGCAACCTATATGAGTACATAATTTGTGATAATCTGTACCATACTATGTATTTGTCAATTAGGGAAATAAATTATATATACCTGATGATGTTATGCTATAACGAAACCTGGGTTGTAAAAATTAAAAAGTTTATGTGGAAAAGTAAAGTGGTTTGATTATTAAAAGTCAGTAAATTATAATTATTATTCTGAAGTCATAGCTTTAGTCATTTTCAAACAGCTACTTGACTAAACTGGACTTTGAGTTGAAATTTGTGAAGCACTTTGGCCATATTTGGAGTGCTCTGCCAGTTTGATCAATGTCTATGTTACAATTTCCTGTTTGACACTTTAAATTTTAAACCCCTGATTGATAGAATGAATTGTTTTTATCCTTGCCGAATGTGATAAGCTTATATAGGTTCAATGGTGTGTAATGGGTAATAATTATAACATTGGTTAATTTTGTTTTGGTTCTGTGTACCAGCCTTCTTTGTTAGTCATTTTGAAAAGGGTTGTGTATGATGGTTTTCAGCTGGTTACTGAAATTTTTATTGAAGAGTGGGATTCTGGTCAGGTGATGAATCATTGAAGGGAAGGATTTGTGCTTTTGGGAATGTTAGTGGAAAGAACCAGATGGCATTGCATGGTCTGTGTATAATGATTTGTGGCATATAAAAAATTCACATTGGCTGCCATATATTGATAAGAGAAGGTGCAACACACATGCCTCAAAAGATTGTCATCTGAATTGAAATGGTTACTGCCTGAGGAGTCAAGAAAGATTGGACAAGGAGGGGAAATGGCACTATGAAATAATTTTTCCTACCCCTAACCTGGTGCTC
The DNA here is from genome assembly GCA_037158775.1 of Hetaerina titia. Taxonomy (NCBI): domain Eukaryota; kingdom Metazoa; phylum Arthropoda; class Insecta; order Odonata; family Calopterygidae; genus Hetaerina; species Hetaerina titia. The sequence goes on from CM073779.1 coordinate 69,722,129, forward strand.
TACCTCTGAACTACCATGACCCATGGGCTACATGTATCATATAAATTATTGTAATGGATCTAGTTGCTCTTTCTCTAATAGTAGAACAGTAACCATTCCTGTATGACTTCTACACAAACTGTACACAAAATATAATCGTTGCATGTGCTTATAGCTTGTGGTTTACCTCCAAGTATTTTAAATGATTTCATAAGATTACTGAAGCTTAATATGCCAATTTATTCTAACACCATCATGCTTTATCTTCAAGGCTTCTCCTTCAGCACTCATATTAATACAAACCATGGTTTTGTTTCCCTCCCATGGACTACAACCTTGGCATGGCGCATGATGGCCTTGTGCATTCCGATGACCTCTAGAGCTGTGCTAGTGGGAGCAATAATAATTGCATCTGGTAGGTTCACCCATGCCAGATAGGTTGAAGGTTAGGATCCAGATGAAAGGTAATTCATACAGCATCTGTTCCTCAGTGAGGCGGCTCATTACATTTAAAAACCCTATTGTGGAAGGCTACAGGAAACTACCTCTATTATTAATCCCAAGATTTTCATGATGGGTAGTATACAGAAAATGATTTCTGGCAATTACGGGACTCAGCCCAATCAGTTTTGTTTTGTACCTGGCAGCAGGATTGGCTAGGTTTCTGCAATTGTCATATCATGAAATCCTTGCAAAGCAACACCAGCAGCAGCAGCACAGAAGACCCAGAAGAAGACTGAATAATTGAATAACTTTGAATGTTAGGACAATGCTGAGGACAGAAAAATTACAGAATATAAATTGACAGATTACAGAACATAAAGTGACAGGGGGAAATATAGATATTTTAGGTCCATGCATGATGAGACTGAAGGATAGCGGGGATTACTGGAGTGATACTTATAGAGTAATATACTACAGAGAGGATGAGAAGCAGCTAGGAATTGGCATAATATTAAATTAAAAGCTATGAAGAAGCAAAGAGCCAACATAGAGCAAGCATCTGATAGAATATTAATAGTAGAGATAAAAGCAGAAACAAACAACTTAGTTATTGTCTAAGTACACAATCAGTTAGAGGACATAATTGTATTTGTTCCCACAGGACACATTTGATAGTAATGGGGGATTGGAATGTAGTAGTAGGTGAAGGAAGAGATGGTGATGAGGCGGGGGATTATGGTTTAGGTACAAGGAATGATTGTAGGGAGAAATCAGTTGAGTTTTGCAAGGGACAGGGGTTAAACATCACCAAGAGTTGATTTAGACATCATAAATGGCATAGGTATGCATGGAAAATGCCTGGTGACTCAAGAGGAATAAGTTATATTATATTATAGTTAAGGATAGATTCAGGAACAGTGTGATCAATTCACACAGCTTCCCAGGAGCCAAAGCGGACTTAAACCACAATTTAGTTGTTGTAAAGTGTAGCATCCATTTCAAAAAGATAAGGCAGGGACAGCAGGTTAGTAAATGGAGTGTAGAAGCCTTAAATGGATTAACAAGGAAGGAGTATCAGCAGGCTGATGAGAAAATTATGGAGGATGGTAAAGAGCTGAGTACTATAGAAGAAAAATGGGAATGCATCAAGAAAGGGATACAGAAAGCCGTAAATGAAACTATAGGAACCGTTAATGGGGAGAAGTTGGGGAGCTAGGTTAGGAAATGTAATGTAGAAGCATTAAAAGGATCAGTAGGCTGTAGAGAAAATCAAGAATGAGTGGAAGAAGCTGAACACTATCAAGGAAAAATGGAAATATATAAAAAAAAGGGACTTTAAAAGCAGAAAATGAAACTAGAGGCTCTATTAATAGGAAAAGAACAAGAAAATCAATTATTATGGATGAGATGATTAGAAAGATAGGAAGGAAATGGAGGAATGTAAATAGAGAGCTAACTAGAAGGTAGTACGGTGAGTTAAATAATAAATTGAAATGGGTAATAAATAGAGCAAAAGAAGCATAGTGGAAGATACAGTGTAAGAGTATGGAAAGTTTGTGGAGGAAGGATGAAATTGGTGGGTTATACAAGAAGGTTAAAACACTATTGGGAAGTATGTAGGAAATATCTGTGTTAACAGGTAAAGAAAAGTCAGAGAAAATACTAGTTGAACCAGGAAAGATGGAAGGAATATATGGAAGAACTGTATGGTGAAGAACTTAAGACAGCAAGGTTTGATTTAGAAAGAAAATATGACTTTGGGGAAGGTAGCTTAGGGCGAGGGGTACTCGATGATGAGATAGAAAAGGCATTAAGGGAGATGAAATCAAATAAAGCCGAGGGGGTAGACAGCATTCCTGTGGAACTAAGTAAAAGTTTAGGAAAATGTGGGAGGAAGAGTCTTCCTGGACTAATTTGTAGCAATGTGAGAAAGGAATCTAGCCAAAAGACTTTGTGAGATCAGTGTAAGTTCTTACTTCAAAAAAGTTAAGATTAAATCATGTAAGAACTACAAAAAAAAGTTTGAATTCACTCACAGCTAAAATGGTTCTCAGGATCATGAACAAAAGGATGGAGAACGGTGCAAGGCAAGTATTTACTTAGGTAGTAATCAGTTTGGGTTCAAGAAGGGGAGAGGCACCCATGATGCCATTACAGTAATGATATCACTCATAGAGAGGAACATAGAATAGAATCAGAATGTATTTACCTCTTTCATAGGTTTCAAAAAGGCATCTGACAGAGTGAATGTTGAAAAAGTAATGAATATTTGTGCAGAAAATAGGAATAGATTGGAGGGATAGGAGGCTAATCCATAACCTGTACATGTCTCAGACTGCTCAGGTGTAGGTGGGGAATGAAGAGTTTGGATGGGCAATTTTATGAAGAGGTGTAAGGAAGGGTTGTTCATTGTCACCTGTGCTCTTCTATGTAATTTATACACATGAGGAGGAAATGGTTAGAGGGGCAAGGGAAGAATTGGAGATATGAATGAAAGTCCAAGGGGATTTAATAAAATGAGTTAGGTTTGCTGGTGACCAAGCTTTAATTTGTCAGTCCGCCTAGGGGTTGCAAGCATTGCTGAGTGAATTGGAAATTCAGTGTGATAGATATGGGATGAGAATCAATATTAATAAAATAAAGGTTAAGTGATTTTCCAGAAAGAAAAAGGCTAAGTTTAGCATTAAAATAGGAGGGCAAAAACTAGAGCAGATGAAACTAGAACAGTTTACGTATTTCAGAAGTATTTTGGACCAAAATGGTTAAAGTAGTAGGGATGTAAATCAAAGAATTACCTTAGGCAAAGAGGTAGTTATGTAGGGTGTGGAAATATGGTCACTAAAGCAGAATGATAGACGTACATTGGAGTCTTTTGAAATGTGGTTGTGGAGAAAGATGGAGAAGGTGAAATGGATCAAAAGGAAAACAAATGAGGAAGTCCTAGGTATGGTGGGTGAGGGAAGGGAATTGTCAGGAGAAATAATAAAGAGGCAGAAAAAATGGGTGAAGGGTGTGTTGATTGGCTGTGGAATGGGAAGGGAAGGATTAGGTTAAGGATGTTGGATGGGATCAAGGGAGGAAGGAAACACACAGCAATGAAGAAGGACTTCATATAGAGTAGATTACTGGATTGTGTTTTACTAGGACACACAAGGTATTAATTTGGTGGTTTTGTCCTTCCAAAACCTACCTTAATTGTTGGATTACCGATAATAATATTTATTTGGTTTCCTACTTTCCAGGGCAAAATTAGAACATGTATTTTTTTACTTCTACTATTTCTTTAGTAAATTCCACTTTACCACCATGTTCAGAAACTGCAGTAATAGAGATATTCCTAAAGAAGTGTGGTACATAAGGTATATTCTTTAAACTATGGTTTCTAATTGTATTAAATTTTCCTCCCTAGTAGTGATTTCATTACTGCTCTAGCATCAGTGCTACCTCAAACCTTTCTGAATCTTAACTGATCACCCCAGAAGCAATCATATGCCCTCCTATCCATCTTCTCATTAATGATACTAAGTGCTAATTTTGTGGTTCCATTATCCTCACATATGGTTGCCTTTTTCATTATTGGGATGGGAACTAACACTGATCTCTCAAAATCTTCCAGCCAAATTCATAACTTATAAATGCTACAAATTTGCCATTGAAACCTCTTCTCTTCAATTTTTCTTTTACTTTTAAGTTGTGTTGTGGAGACATTATCTATCCCCATGACTTTATTTGATTTCAATTACCTTGATGCCCGGTCAATCTTGCCATTACTTTACCTGGAAGCAAGCTATCCTGATTTATATCAATTCGCTCTCTGTACCTAAGCATGCTGGCCTAATGAGTGTATCACATAGCCTCTATATATTCCTTCCAGCTGTTTTTAATCTTTCCTGGTTTAATTAATATTTTTCCTGACTTGCCTTTTATTTTTAGCAGATCTTCAATTCTTACTTCTTGACAGTTCTTTGAATTCCTTGTGTAGTGCACCAATTTCATCCTCCTTTTTACAAAAAGATTTCCATATTCTCACACTGCATTTCCCACCACACTTCTCTTGCTCTGTTAGTTTCCCACCTCAGTATATTATGCAACTCTTTGTAGTGTCTTCTACCTAATTCTGTGTTTGAATTTACTATTTGCTTTATTTGTCTATCTTCCTAGTCATATCACGGTTTTCTTTTCCTATTTATTATAGTTTCATTTTTAGCTTTCAATACCCCTCTATTTCTATGTTCCCATTTATCCTTATTTTATTATATTTATTTTATCCACCTCCCTGTCCTCATTCATAATTCTTTCTACAACTTGATGACATTTCTCTTTTTAGATAATCCTCTAAAATGAAAAAGGTATCCTTGCTGCTGGTTTGTATGGCATTGTGAAAAACTTGATAGGAATTTGGAAAATATTTTCCCAATTTGCTTTTATCCAATAAATGCCATTATTAATAAAGAAGTTGTAGTATTTTATTAAGAAAATATTGATATGAAAACTATAAATAGTTGCTAAAAATGAATTTTATATCCAATCACTCCAATGCTACAGCAATCAGCAATAAATAAATAATGGTCATAAGCATAAGTTGTATTATAACTAATGTTATACCTTGATACAGTCCCAAAAATTGAACCATTATTCATGCCATTATACTGATTTTAGGCCAATGTTGGAATGCTCTAAGGGTGTCTTTAGGGTATTTAATTTGTGTGTAATGTCTTAATTATTTATTCAGGAGATTCAGGAAAGGAAATTGTAGCAATATTGTTAAGAAACCATTGCACTTATATGACATTCAAGCTGCCTCTGAAATTTCTATTCTGTATTTGTGAAGTAAGTACTACAATTGCCTTATAGTAGAAAGATTATTCACATTACAGATTATAGAAGCCATTTTGTCGACTGGATTAGGATATATAGAATTACAGAGATTAATCCAGGTGAGGCATATCACTCAATACATTTACATTTACCTTTCCACTAACCAAATTGTTAGTTCAACTAGTGTAGGTTTGGTTGGTACTGTATTGTAAAGAATTCATTCCTTATACATTTTGATAACATTCCCCATTTTTTAAAATGTGTATTTTCTGATGGTTTGTTTGATAAGAGCTTCTAGCAGTTGGAGAACTGTATGATTGGGATTCTCATTGAAATTTCAGGGAATGTTTGTGTGCTGCATAGGATGTAGAGATATTTTCCTGTAAAAAGCTCATATTACAAAAATCCTAAAATTGTCATGAAATAGTTCTAGAGTAAAATGATATTTGAAATCATTTGAATAGTGTATTACAACAAATGAAAAAAATAACCCAAGGGCCATTTTTCCATAACTACCCAGTTTTGTTGATATGAAGATTATTTTAAATAACACCATTAATTACCTATTAATCACCTCAGTATTTGGTATCTTAGAATATGTAATGTAATATTTCATTCTATGCTGTAACATATATTAAATTTGAACATCCTTAATATAAAATTTCTACACAGAGAAAGTTGCAAGCACCTTAGCTGCTTATGACCACAATATCCTTTGCATTTGATAACACAATAAAACAAATTGATCCTTTTGTAACACATTTTAAATGGCTCTCAAAAAAAAAGGAACTTCCCCATGGCTAGCAAAAAAGGAGTTTTAAATGAAGAGTACCAGAGTAAACATTTTGTTTTATCTTAGTTTACCATTATTAAAAAAATACTTTCATTTTATTGATATGAGCACATTCATTGAAGATAAAAATGTCCAGCATGAAATAAAATTTTGCAAAGTGAGGCCATATTTTGAAAGCTTAAAATGTCATTTGAACCTGGTAGAATTGGGAAAATTTCAGCCGTTATTTAATTTTTGGTTGATTCCTTTCAGGTTACTCTTCCTCAAAACAGTGCATACAAATAAAGGTCCTAAGTGGACAGTAAAATATCAAAAATGGAAATTATAACTTTTTTTTGATAGCTAAAAATGGTTTTCTTTGCATAGGAGTAGTTGAGTTGAAAAAGTTACCTGGATGTCAATTTAGAATTTAAAGACCCAAAAAAGAAGGGAGTGGGAAGCACAGCTAAATAATGTAACTAACAAGGAAAATAAAGGCAATTAAATGTTTTTATGACAGATATGTTTATGTTTTATCCAATTAAATTGGAGGTGAACTATTAACACTCACAAAAAGTTGATCAGTAAAGAAGAAAACTCAAATTGAAATTCTCATTCTAGCAGCTATTTATGGTTATAGCACAATGTTTGTGATTGGAGTGGATATGAACTAAATGACAGTTTCTTTGTATGCATAATAAACAGGTGGAGTTATTTTGCTTAAAAATTGTTTTCCATTCCCTAGGCATGGTGGTAGTGAATGTCTGGTTACAATAATAATATTATTTTAATGCATGGAATAGTATTAGCTATGCTGGTAGGCATAGGTGGAGAAATTTGTGCCATTATTGGGTATTAAATTTGATATTTTCCTTCAAATTTTTGATGCTGGAAAAGATTTAGTCCCAAACTGTGGAATACCGACTTCACTAATTAATCTTTGTACCATGTTCTAAAAATAATATTGAACTACATAAAATGATAATTTATAGTATGATCACATCCCTCAAGACTTTATAAAAACTAAATTTGAAACTCAAATATCAAAGAAATATATGGAATTATTTTAATTAAACATTAAGTAATATTATGTCTAATTCAAGAGAAAAATTGTTATTCAAAATCACAACATCTGATTTTCAGATGCATTAATCTTTGAAATCAAAAAACCTCTCTAGATTACTCATTATCTACTACATATCACATTGGAGGGGGTTTTTATCTGTCAAAAATACAATTTCTGGGTGCTAAAATTTTTTTAATGATTTATAAGAATTATATATACTTTCTATGAAATTCATTTTTCAAATTACCAAGAGTTTTGATGACTCACACAAGGCATTTATGCTGAGAGTGTCATTTTTATGTGTTCATTTAATTGATAATGTTAATTTTCAGCTCTATTATTTAATGTTCAAACAATAATGTACTATTAAGTCATTAATCAACCTTTTACCAAAATATTTGTTTAAAAGTGCATATACTGCAAATTCTAAATTTGCTCTTTACTGCATATTGCCAAATGGTTTGATAGAGTTCGTGGTAACCCAATATAATTATGTTCACCGTAGAAAGAAATGAATTAAATTTCACAAAAGTAGTTTATTCCCTTTTCTTAAAAAATATTATAACACTAAATGTTTGTAAAAATTAAAAATCCTTTGGAAAAAATGTGAGGTGCAAGGAGTTAAAAATACCTACCATGCTTACAATCTCCTTGAATGAAAAAATTCAATAACATTGTTTCAATGCCAGATGTTATTGAGTTATATATTAATGCAAGAGATATAAGAACATCAAGCTTCTATGATCCTAATCTCAAGAGAATAGTGGATGTGTTGGGAAGTCAGTTCAGCTGTCCATACACCAAGATATCCTCTTGCTGTCTTATGAAAAAATCTTCTTAGTACTTTCAAACCAGCCCTAGAAACTTCTAAATTGGCTAAAATATATGATTAAGACTCCTCTTATTTTACTCTCTTCTTCCCACTTTTATTTATACAAGGTTTGAGTGAGTACGACATCCATCGGATGGGACGTTAAACTGCGAACCCCTTGGGGCCTTTCGACACGAGTAGGCTAATGCCAACACCAGGTTTCTCTCCACCCTTCCTTCTCCATCCATCCCTAATTATGCAAATGACCTTAGCTGTTGGTTGCCTCCCCAACAAAACTACTACCACTACTGAAAAGTTTCCGACCTTTCAAAGATACAAGAAATTTTTTCTGAAATTTTCTGAGCCTGAAACTTCTCAGACCACCCATGTGTATAGTATTACTATACTGGTGTTACTGAAACTGGTTAAACTATTTCATTCAGAAATGGATCCCACCAATTCATATTATTATTATCTACTCTCGTAACTATATATGTGGAATAAAAATATGAAAATTAGTGCAAAATAGTTTATTATTAAATATTACATTAACTTCAAACATCTCTTATGCTTATTCATTGTGTGTTTAATAATTAGTTAATTTGTTTTAAAGTACATTTTGTGCTAAAATAAATTCATAGAGTACATAGAGTAGTGTCAGGATCAAAGTAACAAAATAAATTAGGTTTTAATATTCATAAAACAGTATTTAAATAATGAAATAAAGAATATGCGTCACAGATGTGAAGTTTAATCTGCTAAATAACAAATTTCAAAACTTGAATCTTTGTGATAGTTTTAAATTTTAAATAAATACATCATTAACACTCATAAAAAGTCTTGGTTAGTAAATATTAACAATTCAGTCAGCATTTTGATGCTTGATGATGGGGGTCCATTGGTTTCTTTAAGATGACAGTTGTATTCAATTGACTTGAACAGTTGTCAGGTATGAGAATCTAGCCTGAAGACACTGGAATTGTAAAGTTAAAAATTATTAAAACCTATTGGCTATTCAGAGAGCAGGGACTGACAATATCTTGGCAGGGAAGGTCACTCCTGTAGTGACTGCATAATACTATGTTGTTCACTACAGAAAGTTCAACACCAAAGATGAATTCAGATGACTTCTAAAAACAACCACCAATTCATTTCCATTGACAGTGCAGTCCTTACTTCAATATAAAAAACAGTATTTGGAATCAACTATGTATAGTTCCACAAAAGTTGATAAACACCTTAAAGTCATTGCATTAAAAATCAGTGCCTAGTTAATAAGGCAATGGAACTAGCAATTGTAGCTGAGGTTTGAAAAACTTCATTTATCCTTTTATGAGGACATTGGATGGATGGCATGGTGAAATTAATACCAGGTTTTTGTGATAGTGAATTTTTGCTCCTGGAATCACTACAAGTTGTTGTCAATTATGTTAAAAGGACTTCAGTGCTTGATACTATGTCTCATGATGTACAGAACCTCAAAGCAGAATAATTTGTATGAATTTGCAGCAGTGGATTACTTTGTAGTTAACATTGATTTTATTTTGCTGACTCTCCTTTGTATCAATTACTGAAGGATGCTGTCATTGTTTTTTTAGAGAAATTAGGCAAAGGAAAAAGCAAAGGCAAAGATTAGGCAAGGCATGGGCAAAGATAGCTCCCTCTCAAGATATAATTATATTATTTCACTGATGTCGAATTCACGATGGTGCGGTGGCTAACGTAGTGGCTTCCCACCCAGAGGTCTCGGGTTTGAATCCGGGATCAGGGACGGAAGATATTTTTCCGTGGTTCAATTTTTCAGTTTATTTCCCGGTTCCTACTTGAGGTGCTTCTTGGAGAGCACTTTGAATGAGTGCGCCTTCCGTCGGATGAGACGTTAAACTGCGGATCCCTTGGCGCATTTTGTCAAGAGTAGGCTAATGCCGACGGTTTTTCTCCACCCTTCCTTTCCCATCCATCCCCTATGGTATGACCTTAGCTGTAGGTCGCCTATAAGCTACTGCTACTATTCATGTTGCGCGCATGAGACCGGCCCAAAGCGGCGGGATTTGTGAGTTGGTGCTGCTATAGTATTTAAATACCTTGTTTTTGATGCAACAATATCATTACCCTCTAATACAATTACGCTCTGAAAGTGTTGACTTGTTCTTTGTATTGAATTGATCATTCGCCTTGACCGGGATGATTTTTACACTCTGAAATTGTTGCATGGAAAAGCAAATTAGCGGATGACTCTGTTAAAAGTTACTGTTGCAGCATCTCCCGCAGCTTCTTGAAATTTACCTTATTTTTGATTGGAGACGCTCATCAGCGTAACACCTATGTGCCTAATCCATGTTGCCCGCTACTCTGTGGCGCCCCATGCCGGCCGCCACAGGGTAGCGGGCACAATGGATCTCCTGAGATGTAAAAATAGAAGAATTCGATCAGGAAAAGATAATCTATTCCGCAAATGCCTACGCGTCTCTCATGACCCCTGCACATGACATCACGGTTGCACCAGAACACACAAGGATCAATACTAAAGTTGACAATGATGCTGGACCCTTTGCTTTACAAGCACGTAAAGGTTTATTGCTAAATTACTTCTGCTCTGTACACGTGATACGAGGGTCATCCGGAAAGTAGTACCCGTTCGTGAAATAAAGACACAAAAGTAAATATTAACAAACATAAAAAATTTTATTTGAAAGAGGATACTTTAAACTACTTCTCAACATAATCTCCAAGCAAATTAAGGCATTTGTCATAACGTGTGACAAGTTTCTGTATTCCTGCTGCATAGTCCTTCGCCGCCAGCTCATTGAGATACAGGGTCACTCCTTTAAGTTCTTCATCGCTGTCAAATCTTTTTCCTGCCAAAAAGTCTTTAAGCTTTGTAAAGAGATGAAAATCTGAAGGGACCAAGTCCGGGCTATACGGTGGATGGTCGAAAGTTTCCCATTTGAATTGCTGCAAAAGTTTTTGTGTTATCCCAGCTGCATGAGGCCTGGCATTGTCATGAACGAGAATGACACCAGTAGACAATAGACCTCGCCGCCGATTTTGTATTGCCCGCCGTAATTTCTTTAATGTTTCACAATACGCATTGGCATTAATAGTGTCTCCACGGGCCATAAAATCAATAAGCAATACACCTCGTCGATCCCAGAAAATGGTTGCCATGAGTTTCCTGGTGGACAGAACTGTCTTGAATTTTTTTGGTTTGTTTGGTGAATGAGCATGATGCCACTCCATTGACTGTCGTTTACTCTCAGGTGATGCATAAGAAACCCATGTTTCGTCACCAGTAATTATGCGAGTCAAGAAAGAGTCTCCTTCATCAGAATAACGTCCCAAAAACGTCAGTGCTGCAGCCATACGCTTGGTTTTGTGCTCATCTGTAAGCATGCGAGGGACCCATCTTGCACAAATTTTTGCATAATGCAGATGGTGTTTAACAATTTCATGAACAATTGTTCGAGAAACATTGGGAAAATGCTCACAGATGTCATCAATTGTGACGCGCCGATCGTCCCTCACGAATTCGTCAACTGAGCTCACCAGTTGGTCTGTAATGACAGACGGTCTCCCCGAACGCTCATCGTCGTGTGTGTTCCCCCTCCCCATGTTGAAGTTGCGACACCACCGCCGAACAGACGACTCGTCCATTACATTGTCTCCATACACCTCCTTTAATTGGCGATGAATATCACATGGGCGAACGTTTCTTGCATTGAGGAATTTAATCACTGCCCTCACTTCACAACTGGCGGCGTTCTCAATTTTTTTAAACATTGTAAACAATCACAGAAACAACACAGGCAATGCTAGCGTCACGCAACTTGGCTCAGAGAAGGCAGACAAGCCACTGAAGCTATCTGACCTCGTCCAGCGGCTACTCGCGTCGTCAGCACTTCATGCGGCACGAACGGGTACTACTTTCCGGATGACCCTCGTACTTGCATTAGTGTTATGCGTATCGTTGCACCGGTTGAACGAAAATAAACTTAATTTGGTTAAGAAAAATGTCCTCTACTATCAAGACAATGGAAGAGCACGACACTTGCGCGGTTTCGATGGCAAAAATTGTGGAATTAAAGTTTGAACTACGAGGGTCATCCGGAAAGTAGTACCCGTTCGTGCCGCATGAAGTGCTAACGACGCGAGTAGCCGTTGGACGAGGTCAGATAGCTTCAGTGGCTTGTCTGCCTTCTCTGAGCCAAGTTGCGTGACGCTAGCATTGCCTGTGTTGTTTCTGTGATTGTTTAAAATGTTTAAAAAAATTGAGAACGCCGCCAGTTGTAAAGTGAGGGCAGTGATTAAATTCCTCAATGCAAGAAACGTTCGCCCATGTGATATTCATCGCCAATTAAAGGAGGTGTATGGAGACAATGTAATGGACGAGTCACACGACGATGAGCGTTCGGGGAGACCGTCTGTCATTACAGACCAACTGGTGAGCTCAGTTGACGAATTCGTGAGGAACGATCGGCGCGTCACAATTGATGACATCTGTGAGCATTTTCCCAATGTTTCTCGAACAATTGTTCATGAAATTGTTAAACACCATCTGCATTATGCAAAAATTTGTGCAAGATGGGTCCCTCGCATGAAGAACTTAAAGAAGGAGTGACCCTGTATCTCAATGAGCTGGCGGCGAAGGACTATGCAGCAGGAATACAGAAACTTGTCACACGTTATGACAAATGCCTTAATTTGCTTGGAGATTATGTTGAGAAGTAGTTTAAAGTATCCTCTTTCAAATAAAATTTTTTATGTTTGTTAATATTTACTTTTGTGTCTTTATTTCACGAACGGGTACTACTTTCCGGATGACCCTTGTACCTACCTCGAGGATAGCTTCAAATTAATTCAAGGCGTAGAAAAGGCGTGTAAAAAGGCCAGCCATTACCATAAGTAGTAGAACCGGTTGAAAAAAGGGTAGACTATCCCAAAACTGGTATACGAGAACTGATAAATCTTAAAAAACAAAAAAAAAGAGAAAATCTGCAGGCCTAGACAAAATATAAAGCTGGTGTTGTGTCAAGTACCAAAAGAGGCGGACATAATTAATTAAACCTTACACATGGCTCTCTATTGCCACTAGTTTTCGTCCATCCCTATGTTCTTTTTACACATTCAATGAAAAAGTATATATTTCGCAGGACGATTAATACTTCAGTGCAGTCAGATGTAATACTTAATAAACTATCAATTTATAATCTAAAAGTAATATGACTACACTAATTAAAATATATACTAAAATATTTAAAGGGGGACGAGAATATTTTTACTGGCGCGTAATAGTTGGAGTATTTCCCTTATTTGAATAATTTGTTTGAAAATAATACTGATTTTACCTTACATAACTTATGTTTCACCATGCCCCATCATTTCCACATCCATGGTTTCCTCATGACTGGTTGTCGTAGCCAATGCCCATCATAACGTACGCTCCGTCGCACATAGAGTCACTCGAGATCTTCGGGAAACATTGCATCTGGAGACAATGTGAATGGGGATACCATGCGGAACTTTGATTCAATTGCAGGATAGTTCATACTAGGGTTGAATTTCTTTCTTCTCCGGAACAGGTAAACCTTCCTGTGATCAACCCCGAGAGGCAAAATGTCCTCGTACTTATATTTGGTATTGGCCCTCCTTTTTGATGTACTGCCCATTCTCGACACTATGGGGGCATTTAGTAAGGGTTGAGAGTGCAGCGGTTGCAATTCCCCGTTCTCGGTTACAGAGTTCATGAAAATAGCTTTTGATCCGTTTATTACAAAGAGTCGAGTTTCGTTAGGAATTATTTTGGGAAGTGGCTCCGTCTGACCGACAAAATAATGACATCCCTTCGTCACAGCGTTCTTCAGAGTGGTCATTTCAGCCAACCAAAAGTCATCAGATGGTTTGAGTTGGGTTTTACAATGCTTCACCATGCACTTCAAATCTAATCCGGCTTTGAGGGCATGCACTAGCCTGCAAAAGGAGCAGGTGTCCTTGTGGTCCGGGACGATTGAGCAGCAACCGTTTGCCATGCATCTGTACCTGCATCGCAAATCCGACGTCCTGAAGAGGAACTCACGGCAATCGTTGCAGGTGGCTATACCATAGGTGAATGTAGTTATTCCATCACTACACACGGAGCAGCTAGCCATGTACAACTTTTGTATCACTATTTGTTGGCCTTCAACGTCACCCACCAGAAGATTCTGTTGAAGACTGCGCAAATTGTTTGGGCGTTTAACTATCTCATTGCGACTGTAGTCTTGGGAGCGAAGTGGATGCCCCATGGTGAGTTTTAAGAGAGACTGAGGGATTTACTCGTTCACTCACTGAGCTGCGTCATCAGATCTCAACCCCCTCTCCATCTGAGACGTCTGAGAAGTCGACGATGACAGCGCTCCTAGCTTCGCCGTTTTTCGGTAGGAATACGAACGACTGGATTACTTTTAATTGTGGTAAAACTTTATCAATTTACACGTACCAAAAATATCGTATTGAATCACTTGTAATAAATATGTTATGCCGCAGGCAGTGCTGTAGAGATTCCAAGATTAATTATTAAATGGCATAAAAAAGGCCCTTAAGCAACTAGTGAAGTAGTTATAGACGAGCATCAACGCATAATAAGTTTAAACACCTCTATATTTAGGCTTTACCAGCCATTCTTATATCATTATACGACTCGAGATTTCTAAATTACATTTCCCCAGACTTAAACTTTTTCCTTTGCCTTACTCGTTTAAGTGATCTGACAGTCACTAACTTACCTAAATTTTTTCATCTCGGTTACAATATGTTCCAAAAAAATCGGGGTTACAATTATAAGAAAAGAGTTGGAAGTTTAATCTTTATGAATTTAAGCAACTAAACGTAGTTATGCATTCGGTGCATCAAACGTAATTAGATACACATTGTATCAGACAATTATATAAGAGCTTTAATTTATTCTTAACATTTCTTGAAAAAGGCGATTTTTCCCTCATTTCATAAAATATTGTACCCTAAGGTAATAAAATACAATATTAAATAAAAACTTTGGTTACAACTTTTGAAATAGAAAATTCGAGTCTGACCTGACTACACGCCCTAAATCGTCGCGTCTCCTTACTGGCGTCCCCTCTGAATGCATGAGACATGGGCTATAAAAAATATTGTACACTCCATGACTGAAGGAAAGGGGAATGTGACATTGTAATCTGAGCGCGAAATAGTTATTTAACTTGCTTAAGAGTAAACCTAACATAATCGAGCTTAAACGCTTCTTTACCAAGAAGTACCTCAGGCGCATAAAGCCATGGGCCCATCGCACGAGAATCAACGCATTTCTTAGGGTAGAACATGAGGGTTGAGGGGGAGTAAGTGAAGAAGGATGAGTGAGACGGTGAGGAATGATTGGAGGGAGGGGAGAGCGGTGCATGTAGAGGAAGGGAGAGCTGTATTGGAACCAAGGAAGAGAGGGGAGGCGGGAAGGGAGGGTGGCGGCGGTTGAGGGAGGCAGACTGAATGGTGGCGGAATGAAAACTTGGAGAGGTGGGGAGGATGAGATTTGGGGGAAGCAGGGGAACAAAAATGGACGTTCAATTTTAGTTCTGGGGATTGGAAAGATGCAATTGTGCTAATATTCGCCGAAATAATTTACAATTAATTTGGATTTGATTAATGAAGACAGATCCAGCCTCATACTAAATACAAATAACTTGCAAAATTGCATTCATGCTTAAGATTCCCTTCCTGTAACGGCCAGCTGTTTTCCACAAAGTTATGATTTTCAGACAATTGTAAAAGAAGGATTCATTTTTCCGGTCCGCATTTCAATCCGGAATTCTATCTGGTCGGTATTGCAATCCCCACTATCATACTCCTTTGTTACCAAAGTAAGTAATTAACTATCTTCTATTTCGGTGTATTTATGAACTCTAGTTACACATTTCTAAACCTTGAACAGGTTTAGTTCCACTGTAATGATTACACTTGCCAAAAAATATAAGCTAATATTGCTAATAAATTATCAAATAAACAATCCATTTTAAAATTAGCTACATTTGTGGTGGCGAAGTTTTGTACTGTGGTGCATGAAAACTAAACGACAGCTGGTCCTGAAAAAGCAATTTTATTCATGCCATGAGTATCATCTCCTCACTCTGAGGATCATGGTCCCAATGGGCTGAGTATCTTTTATGGCTCCCTACTTCCACTGCTACTGTAGACAACTTTCAGTACTTGATGCACCTGACGTCATAAATCCTCCACCGTTGACCCTTGACGATTTTTGCCGAAAGGCTGCAAATTCCCACGACAAGTATCTTACTTCAGTTCCTCGCATATAATTCTTCATTCTGAACCAAAGGTATGAGGTTGAAGGGTGTGGTAGAATTAACTTACCACGTTCCATTATTACAAGTTATCAATCAATTGGGGTGATTTTGATATGAGGCCAGAGCTAACATTTAACTGAGTCCTAGGGCTTACTTTTATTTTCCTTCTATCGTATTCCTTATAATTCATTACAACTCAAGAAATGTCACCTGATAAAGGTTCTTCTTTTCCTTATGGCTATCGCTCTTTAATGCCTTTTCGTCTTCTGTTCCTCTGTATGATTCTTCATTCGCCAATTTTTCTACCGCTTTTATCGTAATTTAAAAAATATGTTGCAACACTTGCATAACATTTATCATTTTGGAATGTTTATTTTCCTTCAGCTATAGCGTAATTAGGGTGCATCACTAAGCTCGTGTCCAGCATTGCGGAATTTTAGAGGAATGCTAGCTAGCTAGTTAGTTTTGCTGAGGTTAGAGGATTCCTCGTGGTGCGTGGCGAAGCGATAGGAAGGAGCATGAGAGGGGGGGTTGAGGGGTGTTTGGAGTGAGATGGGAGGAAGTAGGCGACGATAGGGGGAGCCAGAAAGGAGAAGAACGATGAGCTCGGGTGGGACAAATAAAGAGGGGAGAAGAGAGACAGACAGGAGAAAGTACAGGCAAGAAGATAGAAGAAATGGCGTCTGGAGGCTAGAGAGGAGGAGAGAAATTTTAGAAAAGAAAGGTGTGGGTTCGAAGGAGTCGCTTGGCGTCAAGGAGCGGCGGCCATCTGCCTGCGAATCGAGTGGGAAGAGAAGGCAAAGGGATCGATAGTGAGAAAAATGATGTGGGGAGAGATAGGTGCTTTGAGTAGAGGAGGGAATATGTGGAAATGAACAAAGTTTTGTTCCCTTATTTTATCAATTGTGACTTTGTTTTATTAAATGTAAAAACTAATGTAGACTATTTATGAGTCTTTTTATTCCTGTTATTTTTTAATATTATAAACATTATTCCATGTTATATGGTCCGATCGCTAAATTTAAAATCGGTACCTGCTGACAAGCCTAAAATGCTTACCAGGACTAAATCAGTTTATTCATTATTTATATATATGTTATTACTTAACTCTATATAAAAAAATTGGTTCAGGTAGGTAATGGGTATAGACATAGTCTATAAAAGAGCACAGCGATACGTTCCCTTCCTTCTCATAGCAAAATAACACCTGAAATCCAACACTACAATTGTCCTTCTTCAATTCCGACTTTTGCTATCCTCCTTTTAATCAACACAACATGCCTATCCTCTTCCTGCCCCTTCCTCGCTTTCCTAACGTTCTCCTCTCTATTAAAGCCTTAAACATCACAACGCCACTCAAAATATCCTCATTATATTTTTCCTGCCTCCTTTACATTTCTTCTTTTAATCCCCTTTCTCCCCAGCACCTCGTTTGTTTTCCTTTCTTTTCCGTCCTTCTCCACTTCCTTCTTTTCGTTCCTTTTCCGTCCTTCTCCACACCTTCATTTCAAACGCCTCCAATATTCGACTCTCGTCTTGGTTGAACGACCATATTTCCGCGCCGTAAAATACTACTCACATTATAAAAGTTTTCAGGATCCTTATCTTAATATTCTTTGGGTAAAATCTTAAAATCAACGTTCATGTCATCAATGCACTTGTCCTTGTGAATTATTTTTTTGCTTGTAGCATTTATTCTTCTTATTTCCCAATTTCAATGAAAGTTTTAGTCTAAGAAACTCCACCTTGCACTAGTTTATGAACTCCTATTTTAATAATGCAACAATTTCAGAGAGTAAAAATCATTCGCCTTGACCGGGATTCGAACCCGGATCCCTTGATATCCGGCCGAGTTTCAGAGTGTAAGAGAAGGTCTCGGTAGCTTAATTGGTTAAAGCACTCGGCCGGATATTGAGGGATCTGGGTTCGAACCCCGGTCAAGGCGAATGATTTTTATTCTCTGAAATTGTTGCATCATAATGCACACATAGCGGATGACTCCGTTAAAAGTTACTGTTGCGGCATCTCCCGTAGTTTCTTGAAATTTGTCCTATTTTAATGTTTAACTTAGCGTTAATCCTTCTGGAAAACCATATGACCTTTTTTGTTTGGATTGTTCTTATTTCATGCTTGAAGTAATGACTTTTAAATTTACTAAGCAAATCTTGCAACCACTTTGCTGACTGGCTTACTGTAGCTTGATAATTCACCGATTTTATGAATTTTCCACCGTCTTTTGTTTCTCTCGTCAGTCCGTGACACGTCCATTTAACCATTTCCTTCACAAATCCCTTTTTAAGCACGGGTGATATGGGTACCCCTGTATTACCCCCTTCCTAACATTGCCCATTCCGACTCTCCATCCGTCCCTAGCAACTGATCATGTCTGAATTTAGTTTGAAGCATGTACGAGTTGCAAATAAGCAAAATTTCCCTCCAACATTTGCCTCTTTTCTAAAGTACATTAATTTTTTCTCCCAAGTTCACTCTATCGAACACCTCGAAATCTAAGAAACAGACTAATACAACCTGATTGTACTCCTCTTCCCTTTTTGAACCCTTCCCAGGGAATGTTGTCTATCTCCACGGTCTAATTTGATTTAAATTCCCTTAATGACCTTTCTATCTCGCCAGACTATCCTCTAAGCTCTCCTTTCACCATCTTGTAAAACATATCGATTCCCCATTCTCTAGTAAACTTTCCATTTCCTTCATATCTTCCATCAGCCTTCTTCCCCTTTCGATATCCGTTGTTGATATGCTCTCATCTTCCTTCTGCTCTGCCTGTCTTCCTGGCCTCACTCTTAAACTTCTGTACATTCTCCTGGTACATCTTTCTTTTCGCCCTGCTTAATTCTTCTACATTTCATTAACCTGGACTTCTTCCATCTTTTATTCTCTTAAATCTTACGTTGCACTAAAATAGTAATAAATTGTAGTCTATAACCCGCATCGCCTCCCGAGAAGCTGTGTTAATTAATTACGTTTTCCATAAATCTGAGCGTAACAATAATATTTCTTCATTTTTGCGTAGAGTCATGTGTGCTGTTTGACCATAAGGTTATTGAAGAATTGGATTGAGATTTTCTAAAACAAAGAAAAATGTTTAGTGGAACTATATATATAGTTATCGATAATTTTCGATATAAGGTGGACATTTTGGAGTCTTTTGAAACCGTATGGTGAACACCTAAGTGAGACTTGTTCAAGAGCTTCCAGGCCATTTGCATCCCCGGCGTGGCGACTATCAACGTCCTGATTGGCTACGCTGTCTTCAACGCTGCGAAAACGGACGTGTTTACACAAAGCTTTATTGTTTCCAACGGGTGAAAGAGACGCTGGATAAATCGCAATAATATGTGTGGTTTTATGAGGCTCAACGCTGCTTTGTTCCTTGCGGTAATTTAAGTTTCTTATTCTAAAATTGGAACGACTGTTGTCTGCAGCTCAGTCGTAAACATTGGTCTGGGAATGAAAACGGGTAGAGAAGGGAGAATTAAGGGAACTATTGCATAAGAAGGGTATTATCTTTTGAGATACCCGCTGCTCATCGGTCAGTTATTCATTCGACTCATATGTACTTGCAATTCAGGCATAGGTGTACGGCGAGGTATTCGTTCCCTTTTTTACTGCTTTACAATAAAAAGGGAATACTCGTAAAAGAGGGAGCGAGAACTGTTCTTGTACAGTTGGGCAGCGGCCAGTGAGGAGAGAATAAACCGACGGGGGAATCTGTGTCTGGCATCCGCCTGCACGTGGCAGGATGGCGTAAATCTCTCTCCCCCGTTACATGGCAAGCTTTCTTATTTTTCGGATGCTATTTTAAACCGGATATTGGCGCTTGTCAAGAAAAGAATTTTTTCGAAAATCGTTCAATCTATCTTTACGGAATATATGGATTTCTTCATTTTTCACCCACTAAACACTACAAAGGAATGGATTTGAAGGCAACTGTGGTCCACACATTTGCATTTTGGCCCAAATTAAAACGAAAGTTTTACAATTTTAAGCAGGTGCATTGTGTGAGTTACCGCTTCAGTAAAAGTGACTTATAACATGGCACCTAAGGTATTTGTATAGATTTTTGTCAGCCAATTTGTAGTTCCCGAAAATTACAATAGGTGAATAAAATACAGGTAAATGCTAACAATTATGAGGCCCTTAAGTGAACGAGGAGCAATAAATTGTTAAAATAGCCTTGACTACCAAATGTAAAAATGACTGTGTTTTTAAAACGAAGTACTGCTTAATGAAATAGAGGATACAGGTATCTATGAACCATGTTAGTTGATTAAAAAGATCCGCAAAATGTGAGAAGCTGGGGATTAAATTAAATATTTACAGTTCATGAGAGCACATTTATTTGAATTTACTATTATTTATTACCTTTTCGCATGATTACCTATGTATTTTTGAAAACTAATAGCAAAATATGGTTTATGTCCTAGTTCCAGCTACTTGACCAGTAATTTTTCCACTTAATTCTCCAAAAACCTTGTTGTTTATTACAATCAATCAGATCATTGAAAGTTTTTAAAAAAACTACCTGCTCGTCCATAGCAATTTTTCATAGCCAAAGCTACCTCATCCTGTATTTTATCTCCTTCGAATCACTTGTTATTCTCTAACAGAAATAATACGTAAACTCCCATAATGTCATAAACGTGGGATCTCCAATCTCTCAAACCTCTTCCCCTGATCGCCGTGCCTCTCTCGCCGACGCCTCCTCTCATATCTCCATCTTCACCCTAAACACCTCACCAGTCACTAGGCCTTCGCAGACGTGAGAGCAGCTACCACTAAGCTTCCGCACCACCACGGCGAAACACCTGTTACCTGCGCAGAGTTGGCCGGGCATGCCACTCCTCCCACTTTCAGCCCGCGCATGCGCACTCTTTCCTCACTCCGCGCAAACGTCCATCCCCACCACTCCGAGTTCTGTTCCATTATTGGCCAGTCAAGTTCGCTTGTTGATCTTAATTTTTGGTCATAGATGTCAGAATATCACGGTCATTTTAGCTCTTTTATGAAAACGGGCACTGAAGTGTATCACTTTTACATATCTGAATATAGGTACGAACATGCCTTCAAATGTCAAGGTACTCGAATAAATTTCATTAGTATACATTGTTTAATTTTTTTGTAATTTTATTGTTTTTTGTGCAACTGTCTTCTAAAACCTTATCAAAGGAATAACATATTTTTAGGAATTTACGCTATTTAATAAAATAGTATTTACGCTATTTAATAAAATAGTATTTACGCTAATTAATAAAATGGTATTTACTTTCAAACGGTGATAAGGGGACCTTCACCTCAACCCAAGCTGGAAATGTATAGGACTGCTACTATTTTAGATGTACATTAATGACTAAAGCTCACGCGTTGGTAGCAGCCTTAGTTATTTTCAGAGGACATACAGATACATAAGGACCCCAGCAGATTTTGGGCTACTCTCTAGAGACTCAGAAAATACCGGATTTATGCATGATATGGGAATTAAAACTGAATATAAGCAAATGCGCAGTTTTGAAATTTTTAAGCTAAAGAAGTGACGAGCAGAATATAAATAATGAAATA
Source organism: Hetaerina titia (assembly GCA_037158775.1). Classification (NCBI taxonomy): domain Eukaryota; kingdom Metazoa; phylum Arthropoda; class Insecta; order Odonata; family Calopterygidae; genus Hetaerina; species Hetaerina titia. The sequence continues at coordinate 69,743,908 of CM073779.1, forward strand.
GAGGGTTCAGTCAGTTAGCTTCATCTACCATAGTACACTGCGGCGGATGAAGTTAAATATTTGAGGGTAGTTCTAACACCATGCCTTTAATGGGGAGCAAATAACAGTAGAATATGCTGATCCGCCTAAAAGAAATTCGGCTTTATTTCGGCTGGTGGGGCAATGTGTTGTGATATTTAAAGATATGTGTTATTTCGCTTTTGTTAGACCACATTTGGAATGCGCCGCAAGTATTTGGAATCCTTGGGAGAAAGTTTGGCAAAAATAACCAAATAAAGCCCAGGGAAAATCCACTAGATCCGTCAAATATTTTTACATCACGAAGACGAGTGTGACAGGCCTTCTAGGAGAATTAGGCTGGGAGCTACTTGAGATGCGAAGAGAACAAGCGAGACTTAGACTTTTAGGGCAGTTCAGAACAAACGGCTTTAACAGACACTAAAGGAAGTATTATAGCTTCAGACTATTTAGGACTATTTCAAAGACTCGTTCTTTTACCAGACAATTAGGAATCATTATAGTAAGAAACAAGGCCATATATGGACTGATTCGTAGTATCTATGAGGAAGGAATCTGGCCGGAAGATTTTGTGAGATCGGTGTTAGTTCCTATTCCAAAAAAGGCAAAGGCTTCGTCATGTGAGGATTACAGAACAATAAGTTTGATATCCCACGCAGCTAAAGTTATTCTCAGGATCATCAACAAAAGGATAGAGAGTAAGGCAAATGATTACTTAGGGGATGATCAGTTTGGGTTCAGGAAAGGAAGAAGTACGCGTGATGCCATTGCAGTAATGAGATCACTAGTCGAGAGGAATATAGAATACAATCAGGACGTTTTTGCCTGTTTTGTAGATTTCGAAAAAGCGTTTGATAGAGTGGATTGGGAAAAATTAATGCGTGTATTGCAGAAAATAGGAATGGATTGGAGGGACAGGAGACTGATCCGCAACCTGTACATGTCTCAGACTGCTCAGGTGCGAGTGGGGAACGGAGAGTCCGGATGGGCAGTGTTAGGAAGAGGTGTAAGGCAGGGTTGCCCATTGTCACCGGTACTGTTCAACGTATATGTAGAGGAAATGATTAAAGAGGCATGGGAAGAATTGGAGATAGGAATGAAAGTCGGAGGGGAACTCGTAAAATCGGTTAGGTTTGCTGATGACCAAGCATTAGTTGCTCAGTCAGCCAAGGGGTTGCAAGCATTGTTGAGTGAATTGGAGGTTCAGTGCGATAAATATGGGATGAGAATAAATATTAATAAAACAAAGGTTATGCGATTTTCCAGAAAGAAAAAGGCTAAGCTAAATATTAAAATAGGCGGGGAAAAAATAGAGCAGGTAGAACAGTTTACATATCTCTGTAGTGTTTTGGACCAACACGGTCAAAGTGGTAGGGACGTAAGGAGAAGAATTGCGCTAGGCAAGGAGGCTTTCTCAAGGAGGAGGGAGTTGATGACGGGGACGTTGAGTAGGGATGTTAAGACAAGACTCGTAAAAACTCTGATATGGAGCGTAGCTATGTACGGCGCGGAAACGTGGTCGCTGAAGCAGGAGGATAGACGTAGATTGGAGGCTTTTGAAATGTGGGTGTGGAGAAGAATGGAAAAGGTGAAATGGACCGGAAGGAAAACAAATGAGGAAGTACTAGAAATGGTGGGGGAGGAGAGGGGTTTGTTGAGAGAAATCCTATGGAGGCAGGAAAAATGGATGAAGGGCGTATTGAGCGGTAGTGGAATGTTGAAGAGGGTAATAGAGGGAAGAATGTTGGGCAAGCGAGGTAAGGGTAGGAACAGGATAGGGATGTTGGACGAGATGAAGGGAGGAAAGAAGTACACCGAGATGAAGAGGGACCTGATATAGATTAGTTTGCTGGGTTGGGAGTCACAAAATGTTTATTTGATAGTTGGGTCCATCCAAAAACCTACCTTAACCGGTAGATTACCTTAAAAAAAAAAATAGTAAGAAACAGAAGTCCCAACAAAAATATTAAAAGCATTCCATTTACAATTCAGACAAGATTAAATGTTCGTAGACAGAAGGCAAATTAGTAGGTGCATGTGTGTGTGATGGGATCCTTTAAAAAAAACGTTGATAAAATAATTATGTAAAGTTCAGCGAAAATCCACCAGATCCGTCAAAATTGTTATGAAAAGAAGAGGAGTGTGTCAGTCCTTTCGAAAGAATAAGGCTGTGAGCCAAAAGAGCAAGCGAGGCTGAGATTATTAGCATGGTTCCGAAAACGCTAGTTTAACTATGATACAAAGGGAATTATTATTATGGCTCCACACTACTTAAATAGGTTTGAGCATAAAGATATGATAAGGAAGATAGACTCCTCTATGTTGAGAAAAAGAGGTTATAAACTATGCCAATCGATGAAAAGGAGAGAGGGGAGGGAGAGTGGATTGGAAGTAGAGAGAAATTGCGGTCGGGAGTGAGGGGAGAGTTTTGGTGTCGGGGGTTGGCGGAGGCGGGGGCAGGCTGGGGGTATGACTGGGGAAACGGGTGTGGACGGGGATTGGAGGGCAATGCACTGTAGGTTGAGCGCGGCGGGGGTTGGAATGGAAACTGAAGCGAGTGAGAGATCAAACCAGATGAAGGAGAGAATCATGAACGATTGGATTATCCTTTTAAATGAATCATGAGTTATGGCTTGAAATCATGGCTCTCGTTCCCTCCGCTGTATACTATCTATAGTTATCTCTACCGTAATATTGGCTACCCTTCCAACTCACCTTGATCAGATCTGGGACATGCATACGTGTACTTCGTCTTTCAATCTCTCGCTTTATATTCTATAATTTTCCTGTCCTCGACATTACCCTAGTCTTCCAATTTCCTATTCAAACAAATTGCTTTTTATTCATCTTCTGCGCTAATGATGTCAGTTTTGTTTCGCAATGATTTAATGAGATTTTGACCTCGGACGCCTTGCCGCTCTCGTTGCTGGGCACGACACACGGCCGATTGGGCCGAGTCCCGTAGTTGCCAAGGCTCATTTTCTCTATACTGTTTATTATAAAAATCTGGGATTTAATAATTAAGGTGGTTTTCCGTTTCCTTTTTCGATAGAGTTTTTGTTAACGTGACACCATCATTCAATTGGAGTCAGACGCCTTTACAACCCCCTCACTGAGGAACAGACGCTGCGCGGATTACTTTTTGCCTGGCTCCTAACCATGGACCCATCTTCCAAGGGCAACCATACCCAGAGCATATATCATTGCTCTCTCCAATACAACACTAGGGGTCATCGGGACCCACAAGTTATTAAAATTACCTTGCCTAGGTTAATAGGTTCAGAAACGTCTCATAGTAATCTGAGACGCAACCTATATTTGAATCTGATCCTTCTATACGGTAGTACGTGTGCTACGTGGAGAGCAAAGAGGAGGCGAAAAATAAATACTTGGGAATGTAATTTGTATCACTCTACTGGAAAGGAAATGGCCTTTACTCTTTGGAAAGATTTCTGGGACAGAGATTTCATTTTCTGCCTATGGTCTTCCTATGGATTAATATTTAATTGATTAGTTGATGTATTGCCGAGTTGTTTGGAAATAGTTTTTAAGATGGAATTTATCGAGGATTTGAGGAAATTACCCAATAAAATTTCGTATATCATAAGTTTTCGTGGTAGAGTACTGCTGGTATGCTGCAAAAGTGATTACAATTAATCAAGAGCAACATATTTAATGTGGCCAAAGTTTTATAAATCTCTTCGCAAACAAAACCGGGCCAGAGGGATGTTAATTTGCTTCAAAGTTTCTGCGGAGTTGGTTCTTTGTTCTCAAATTATTACTTTTTAAGATTTCTGGTTTCAACCACACTCTTTCTTCACTTTCACTAACGGCTAAAAAATTCGGAAACGAAGGACACTTACGGTAGACAGTTTCTGATTATCCTTTGATTCCATCGTCAAAAAGTGAGGTGGTTTATATTTTTCCCATTTTAATATTTGAAATACGGGCGATCTGTGGCCCTAATTTAATATTCATATTTTTTCTCCATAAATATGCGTTAAGCCAATTGTACATAATGAATAATTTCACTATATGAGTGTGAGTACTACCTGTAATCTATGAGTACGCTACCTGAATTTTGAGATGTGAAAAACGGGAAAATACCAGTAAAATGATTAGTATAAATAAGACTTCAGGGCACGGGTGCGCAACTTTCCCTGCTTGCGGACCATTATTCTCCCATGACCAGGTTTGCGTGTGCACACGACCTCAATCACTTCTTTACGGGCAAGATATCAATGACAAAGACTGATGAAATACATTTAAACTAAGTTAATAAAAGTAGTTACAGGTTGTATATAGTATGTATTAATTTCAGGGGGGCAATTATAAGTAGTGTGTACGAGGCGACATCATAGAACCAATCGTTACACACCTTCGAGACAAAAATGAGAAAAGCAGCGATTCGGAAGGAGAATGCACGTCTGATGGCACATTCGGTGCTCATCGAGAAATATTAATGGATGCTGCAACAGAAGAAATTTAAATTCCTTTATGTATATATTTTTTTGTATTAAAAGTAAAATAAAAGTTATACCAATAAGGATTCTTTGGCAAAAAATTAAATAAAGGATTCTTTGGCGAAATTAGTAAAAGGCCGTATCTACCTATCTTTATTCACAAAATAATTTTTTACAGCCTTATGGTCAACTCATTGAATTTATCAATCCATGGGAAAGGTACGCTTATATTCTTCACGACTATAGTTCACCTAACACGGTTGTGCTTGTGCTGAAATATTTTTTTAAGAGGTTTAAAAAAATGTTCTTTTTATAATTAATCCCCGAAAATATAATTAGTTCTAAAAACTAACTATAACGTCGTAAATAAATATAATTAACAGAAGTATTTCACATCAAGTTTTTCAAATTAGCCCGCGTTTGTTCCAATTGGACCAAGTTGGCCGTAAAGAATATGGCAACACTGTAGCAGCTATAAATAACTTCAAGGGAACTATTTTTGAGGTACAGTCCAAAAAATGTCGATCTTTCCAGCAATTTAAATTAATTTGTGTATGTTGTGTTATTTATCAAAATTTATTTGCATAAATATTATTGAAAACATGACAATAAGGTTAAAAAAGAGTACTCATTGGAGGATCGCCATTCTGAAAATTGAAACTTGGCTATATGTATTCTTTTGGCTTCAGATCACAGAGCTGACGAACCAAAGTAGGTGGACCTATGAAATACGTTTGACGTCCTCTGAGATGGGCGGGACTAAACCAATAAATTCCGGGTCTGAAGAGGAATTGGGATGGCGACCAGGCAGCGTAGTAAAGGGGAGGTGAGAATGAGAAAATATATGAATCTCCTAGACTTCATGCACCTCATTCATTTACTTCTGTTTGTGAATGAAAAAATCTTCACGGACCAAATGAATGTTAGCTATTAAAGGCTACTTAAACTGTAGGTACTCCATTTCTCTCATCTTAGATCGTTGGGGCTGAACTTATAGATATTTGAATATTGTAAAATTCATTCCTTTGTGAATAATCTGGCAAATCTTGTACTTGCAGTGAACACACTAATGTCACAGTGATAAATTAGTTGAATTTTTTGTAATGTGCATTTTTAGGGTGTGGTGTAACGTGTGGATAATTCGTTCCGCGGGTCTGCCTTTAAAACGGTGTGATTCTACTCCTTAGTAGGGGATTAGCTTTGCGATAGTTAGTTAAGCTAATATTTCACGTCTGGTCGAATATTTTTAGGGGGCCTCTCTTGACCTAACATTTCAGACTCGATGCAATGGACGACAGGTCAAATGAGAGTAAAGACCTGGCATGTCGGGAATGGGTGGGGAGAGAAGAACCACCAATGGAGGGGATGTAAGTTGAAAGTTGCTGAGGGGGGAAGGAGGAGAAATCGTGGAGGGAATTGGGGACGGGTGGAGGGGAAGGAAAAGGGGCGGGACAGTTTAAGAACGCTGGCTACAGAATCCAATGCAATGAAGCGGCAATATGAATACTGTAGGCAGCAAGCAAGGGAGATAGGAGGGATTGCACATGACTCATGGAATGAGGGAGAGAGGCGTCGATTCAGCGAAAGTGAAGAAGATAACACATCGGATATGACTAAGAGCAAGCGATTCCTTATGTAACATTAAACATTAAGCATTAAAGGTAAACGCAGTGTATTCCCTTGCAATGGTGGACATTAAAAATATTAAAAATTCGAAGTGAGCAGTTTAGAGGATTGTTTAATTAGAATATAGAAAACATTCCTTACCAATTTGCAAGGTCTGATGCCATCTCATCAGCACGCTCTGATGGGAATTACCTGAGAGCTCTGGGGAATTTGCAATTACACAGCATACACCACTACAGAAGTAAACCATGCTGGCTTGTCAATTTAAACGCCACTAAATGGAATTTAACGCACTTTGCTTCCTTTTTCCAATTTCCCAAAAGAGTTAACTTTTATCATTGCGTCCTACTATTTGCAAGCGGGCATCAATTCAATTAATTACCTTTTTTTTCGCTTACATACTCCCCGACCTCTCGATCACCTTCTTCCGTCCTTGGCTGCCTTTCTCGGCTTCCTGGTCACGTCTCCTTTATCCGATCACCCCTCAACCCTGTTTTCCTCTCATTATCGCTCTTACTTCTACCTGTTTGACACTCTCAGAGTATTCTAGCGATGCATCTCGCAAAACGATAACACAACCGTTGATAAAGTTGGGACTAGTTCAAGGCATATGTTGCCAGTTTTAGCCTTTTTGCAGCTGTGAACGTACCTAGTGCGTTCGCTCGGGAGGCTGCTGCGAACGTACCTTTTCGTACCCTCTCCGTAATGCGCCATCATAGTTTGAAATTTTATGTAAATAATGCCCGACAAAATAAATTAATACAAATTTTCCATTATATAAAAAATGAATCTATATTATCTTTAATTATTCCCTGTTTTTATTGTTGGAATTAGTTTATTATGTCGTGAGTAATATATGTGTCGGGGAAACTTATGCCGCACGTGAGAGGTAGGATTCCGGAGAGTGAACAGCAGTAAAAGTGCTAGTGCTAACCCTAGTAAAATGATTTGATTCTTGCTCCTCTATTGGGGGCAAGTAACACTAAATTGTGCATTCAAAATGTACTATATGCTGTCAGTCAAGTAATTTTAGCATGATAGATTTATTGTAATAATGGATTATCAAACAAGAAGAAAAAGTGCCATAGGCATATCCTTTTTTATAAGTTTTCCTAACTTCTAATTCTTTTTGGTCTCTTTACCACTCCATGTGCAAAAAGCGTACCTCCAATGGTTTGCAGAAGTTGTGATATAATATTTTCCTATAGCATAACTAATAACTATTTTCTTAGGCAATTAGGGGCCAAGACTAATGCTGGTTATATAATTTCAATTTTCTAGTAATTTCTGAGCTAAACATTTAAAAAATGTTCATAAATAATAAGCAGAGATAATCCGTTGCATCAATGTTTGATTTCTATGATCCAGATTTGTTTATATCTTGTTAAAAATATTCTAATAAGTTTTGCTAAGTTATTAAAATAAAATACCATATTTCACACTCATTGTCAGCCAAAATTATTTTAATAAGCACCATTTAAGAAAACATCCATTCGGTTCGTTAGGACTTAAAAGTGATTTCAAAAAGGAATTCAGGTACATTCCATCATGGCACCCCAAAGAAATATATCGTTTTATAGTTCGTGTCATAACAATTAAACAAGTATTTATACTTATTAGTGACAGAGCTGTAGTATTGGCCAAACGAAAATATAATAGTTTTAACATGTAATTTGCGAACGAAAGAATCTGGAGGAAAGTTCCCAACCAATCACCATCCGTCCACCAAAATTGCCCCCTTCGAGAAAGATCCTCTTCGAAAACTGAACTACTACAACGCCGTCTTTCAAAACCAATCTTTCAGCAGCAACAGTTTCCCACATTCCAAAATTGAAATTCTCTCCAAATCTGGAGGCACTTTCCCGTTAAAAACTCTAAATGACTTCTCAATATGGCTATAGAACTTTTCATCGCTCAAGATGTCATTGTGATCGATGGACACTCCCCGCACGATCTTCACACCTTCCGATCACACTAATTCCCCACAACCAATCCTCCCATCCTCCCTTCACTCGACAGTGTTCACACACCTCACACTCCTATTGCCCATCCCCTCACATCCCGTCGCTCCTATCTCTCCTCTCTCACTCTCGCCCCTCCCACATTTAAACCACTCCTCCACTTTTTCTCTTTCCCGCTCCTGCCCCTTTCTGCTGACTCCACCCACGGAAGATTCCTTCACGGGTGTCACTTCTTTTCCTCTGATTAATGCCACACGCTCGTTTTCGACTAGTTAAAGGTGTGTGCTGCTGTTGCAGCAGTGTTGTGTGTGCAGCAGTGTGACTGCTGTTTATTGTGCGAAGTTAGTTTAAGCATTTTTATCACATTCAGATCACATATATTTATAATGATAATGAGAACTCGTTTAGAGTTTCCGGTCCCTCAGGAGGCACGCTCTAGGTGACGGATTGAGGAGTGCTAGGCAGATGTGTAGAGTAGGTGAGAAATAGTAAAATACCACCTGTGGACCAATACGTAAACCAATATCCGGGCGCATCTGTAACCACAACGTGCGCTGACCTGGTCAGCGTCTGCTTCCCTTGCCATGGGCGGAAAAGTCTACATCTAGCAGTAGATGTAAGTAATGCATGTGTGTTTTCATATCAATCCTTTATGTCTGTTGGTATGGCTAACTATGGGATTCAATTAGGTATTACTCTATTTGATTAAATAATGGAGAGATGGGATCCGCTGGTCTTTCGACGTTTCCTATTCGTAACTCTGATTGGGAACTATAGGAGTATTCGCATCAGTTGAAAGTATTTAATTTTTGGCTGAAATTAAAAATACATTGGATTAAATTTACCATGAGCGAACCATTTATTTATTTACATATACCATACCATATATATATCATACATATTTATTTATGGTCATTAGTCAAATAATAATTATATTTTGCAATGACAATCCATCATCACTTTCTTTGTCCTATTTTCCCAACTGTAGATCAGGGCATGAAAAAAGGCATAAACATATGTTTATCATATCATGTCTGCTCTGAAACAACAAATATTTAGAAAATGTGTTACATCATAACTTCTTGCTTTAAATAGAGTTATTCATAATCCAAACAAAAATTCCCGAGGGCTATTCTTAAAAAAAAACAATCTTTACTTGAATGTAATATTGAGGGTTTCTTATTTATATTCTCCCTGGTAAATGGTAACCAAAAAAACCATTCAACGAACTCTGTGTAAACAAACTGTTTACAGTTTACGATTTGCAGAGGATTCCTTTTCCTCTGCATTCCGCGGTTTTCAGAAACTTCCCTTCCGTCAATGATAGATGAAAAATTTTAGTAAAAAATCATTCTTATAGCTAATTATGTCTTCTCTAATAGAAAATAAAAACTTTAAACAGAAATTGTAAATTCTATTTACCCCATGTAGAATATAATTTCAATACAATTCCAATTAAATAAAGCATTTGTTCATATAAAAATCGTGTGCATCTCTGAATGGTCACTAAATAAATATCGAATTTATTTACATTAATTTGAACAGAGCTTGGGTATCAATAGAATTGTTTTGCATTAACATTTAATTTACAAGAGCAAGAATCACGAACAGTAGATAGTACGTGTAAAATATCGAAATACTTACTACACGCATATGACTTCAAGGTTGTTTAGCAGTATAGTGTCTCCTATCCCTTCCCCCTTCATTTCAAGCCCCTCTTCCACATCGTGAGACTCCCCTTCCCCCTTTCTCTCATCCAGGGTCATCCCTTCAAATTTAACTTTTTTTTCAAACGGAATATAGAGTATGAATCGGCAGAGTTAAAAAAAACTGCCACCTCCCAGAACTAAACCCGAGCTCTCCGAGTAGGAAGCTATAACGTTCACAACCTTACCATTCCGTTCAAATTTTGGCATGAAACTAAGGACATCTGGCCACCAATTTACTAGCAGAAGGATGAGACCATGAATGTCAAGCCTAACCCAAGACCATACTCATAAAGAACATTTCTGGAGAGAGGGGCGTGCAAGGTGCCACGGGTGAGTAGTGAGGCTGTCTGGCTCACTAATGCTTCCTAGTAGTTGAGGTCAGTTTTCACATAAAATTTCTTCTTCATGCTCCCCCGTCTTTTTATGTGTTCGTTGAAGAGGCAAACAAGGAGGAGGAGGAGGAAAAGGAGTATGCTCGGGTGAAAGAAGAAAGAATGGGCCGAGGAAATGTGAATATTTTTTTTAAGACGAGTTCGCCTATTCTTATATGGAAAACGAACGATTTTTGTTGATACATGCCTTATAATTCTTAATTCTTTATTCTCATTCCTAAAATATTTGCTCACTCGCCTTGGGGCAGACGTCGAATCAAAAGAGCACTCGCATTGGAATGTGACAACTTTTCCTGCGTATTGCGCAGAGTACTTGATATTCTCGTGAAAAAATATGATTTTATGCCATGCAAAGAAAAGGCGAGGGCAAGAGGAAATTTAAACTTTATGTAATTGCTATGCTTTCCAAAATCGTTTTCCTTCAATTACTTTTCGGTGGAACTGTTACCAGTGATTCCCTCCGTTAATAGATTTTCAATATTATTACAGTCAGGAACTCCTGTCATCATATTTGTTATGATTTATTTTTCAGCCACAGAGAGTGATCATATGCTCTAAAAATAAAAGTTGAACCGTGTATCTCTATTTAATTTGTAGATTAGTTACAATATTCCTTATTTCAGTTTCAATATTTTTGGACCTTAATGGTTACATATTTTCTGATTGTCTTGATTTTTTGTCACCTCTGCTTATGTCATGGGTAGTAAAAATTGTTTCTGTTTCATTATTTGCTATTTGCATGAATGGAATGTACCCTGCGATTAGCAAATACATTGAAAGTTTAATAGGCTATAACTGTAGCCATAGATCGTTATTTTACCAGCATTAGTATTCCATGTTTATATACAAGACAACGATGAATTTTTAATAATAGTACACCATTGAAATTAAATTTTGAATCCTACGAGGGTCATCCGGAAAGTAGTACCCGTTCGTGAAATAAAGACACAAAAGTAAATATTAACAAACATAAAAAATTTTATTTGAAAGAGGATACTTTAAACTACTTCTCAACATAATCTCCAAGCAAATTAAGGCATTTGTCATAACGTGTGACAAGTTTCTGTATTCCTGCTGCATAGTCCTTCGCCGCCAGCTCATTGAGATACAGGGTCACTCCTTCTTTAAGTTCTTCATCGCTGTCAAATCTTTTTCCTGCCAAAAAGAATAATGTCATGAACAATTGTTCGAGAAACATTGGGAAACTGCTCACAGATGTCATCAATTGTGACGCGCCGATCGTTCCTCACGAATTCGTCAACTGAGCTCACCAGTTGGTCTGTAATGACAGACGGTCTCCCCGAACGCTCATCGTCGTGTGTGTTCCCCCTCCCCATGTTGAAGTTGCGACACCACCGCCGAACAGACGACTCGTCCATTACATTGTCTCCATACACCTCCTTTAATTGGCGATGAATATCACATGGGCGAACGTTTCTTGCATTGAGGAATTTAATCACTGCCCTCACTTCACAACTGGCGGCGTTCTCAATTTTTTTAAACATTGTAAACAATCACAGAAACAACACAGGCAATGCTAGCGTCACGCAACTTGGCTCAGAGAAGGCAGACAAGCCACTGAAGCTATCTGACCTCGTCCAGCGGCTACTCGCGTCGTCAGCACTTCATGCGGCACGAACGGGTACTACTTTCCGGATGACCCTCGTAATTCACTTTCATTAGTGCGTGTAATATCTTTAGAATATTTTAAGGTGTCAAACATATTTGATTTTTTGCCTTTCCTGTTTCATTGGTTTTTAGGATTGTATATCCTTCCATTCGCCCGCCCTACCCATCGCCCTTCCTCCCCACCCCCACCCGCCTTTGCTTTCCCCAGATCTTTCCTCTCGTCCGGCCTCTCCTTTTACCTCCCTCTCCTGCCCTCCCCATCGCCCACCCATCCCCTGTATTGCCTTCCCTTTACCCGCCCACCCTACCTTTTCGGTTACCCACATCCCTTTCCACACTTCAGCAACCTCAACTGTCTTTTTCCATGCTCTCTCTCACTCGGTATCCAAGTCACGTTTCCTCTCCGCCGCTTCCCTTTTCCCGGACCATTCTGGAAAACACTTAAATGCGGGTAAATAAAAAAAACACTCTTCCTTTTGAACACGATTCACCCAAATGCACGCTATCCTTTAATTGTTTCATGAAGCTGCCAATTCTTCAAATGCAATTCGCCAACTGAGATATTTCTGTGCATCCTTATGGTTTACTGGTACTGCCAGGAGTAAATCGCACTTGGCTCCTAGCACTATCCCTGCGTGTGTGATCTTGAAATAACTGGAGGATGAACTGTCTGTCACCCGTCGAAAAAATATCTATTTATAAGTTAAAAAAGTTAAAAGACTGGAATAGAAATAAACGACTAACATCAGTCAAATTTTATATTTTTCAATGTAGTCTCCCTGTACACTAATGAAAAAAATACCCGTCTACTTCGGCTGTAATTCTCCATTGAAGAGAATCTCTGTAAAACGATACAAATTTTGAACTAGAGGAAGAGACGAAAAACTGATGGAGCCAAATCAAGCGAATAAGGAGGGTGTGGTAATAATTCATATCTTATTTCCAGTATTTTTTCCATAGCCGCGACAATTGTGTGTGGGCGTGCAATGTCTCGATGATAGATGACCCTTCTCCTCCTTGTCAAACCCAATCTTGTTTCGTGAATCTTTTGCTGTGGTTAGTTCAGAAAGTTAGCGTAGTTATTCTGCAGTAATTTTTTGATCATTAGGAAGATAATCAATCAGCAGAATCCCTTTCCCAATACACTGAAATCATCACATTTCCGGCAGACTGAATTGCTTTTGCTTTCTTTGGTGGTAGTCAATCAACAACAGGAAGAGCGTGATATAGGACTGCCTTTTCCACTTCAATCATCTATTGTTTTAAATGAGGATAATCTTCAGTGAATAAAAAAAATAAATGCCTCGGTGTCTAGAATATAAATGTCTGTATTCAGGTTGAGAAAATGAATTTTAATATTTTTATGCAAGTTTATGTAAATAATATATTTTTTGAGTTTATATCTTACTTCCTGAAGAACAATGAAGCAATGTTGGCAAAACTATCGCTTGTGTTTTTAGCATGCTTTGGTAAAACACTAACATTGTTATTAGATTTGCAGTGAAACAGCGTTAAGAACCGGTAGGTCTGTATTTAATAGTTAAGGCTGAAGCCTCATAAAATCCACTGCTTCAACCAAAATGGGTAACTTAATTGGCTCCAGATCTTTCATTAAACTCGGAGATGATATAGGGAAAGGAACTAGGTACCATGCGCTTCGTTCTGTTACTTGAAGTAGGAAAGGGATGATTTCTACTGCTACAAATATGTGAGCCCTTGATATGATGTATTTTTTAAAATACAACAACAAATTACCTTGTAAAACGTATAACCAATTTGTATTGTAGGCTTGCAAAAATATTTTATCATTAGGGGAATTATTGTGGATATCTACACCATATATATTATTACAATATTGCATCTATTACTTAGATGTTTATTTTCATAACTCAATGGAGACTATAATCCGGTTGATTTTAAAATATACTTTAAGTAAATCCTGTTTTTTACTTTATAAAAAATATTTTTTAGTTCATCGGGAGGTGGGAGACTAATTTGTGTTCTTAATTATATCTAAATCTACATAATTACCCGCATGCCGCCTTAGAGGTGTATGTTGGGGTGTTAGGTTATCACCCTTAAAATATTTTCCTTCTCGCCTCCCTCCTTCTGCCCTCCAACAATGCAACATTGTGCTTCAATTGTCGCCTCTCTCCTTTCCTCCGGCCCTCTCTTTCCTCATAAAATTTGGATTAACGTCCTTTAAAGTTATCCCGTTGACATGTATTTATTCAAAGTTAAGCCTATTAAAATAAAATTGGCTAACAGAAAACTTTCTTTGCTAGTTATCATCCTCATTTTAGTGCTAATGGCAAGAAATCACATTTATAGACACAGTGCAATCCCCTAAATCGTATTTCTGTATACATACTCTTACCCTATTTTTACTATCCTATTTGTTTTAACCAAGTCACGTCATTTAACCAAGTCAGATGCCTTCCATATATTGAGTGGAAAGTCTTCATTTTCGTGAAATAGAAAACCGGATAATAGTTTGAGAAATATGGCGCCGATGACTAAAACGACTATGCGTTATGTGAAAACCTATTGGTACTTTTGTATGTATTTTTCAGTGAGTATTATTTTGCATTTTGATTACAAACATGCATCTACATCTACATCTACATAAATACCCTGCGAGCCACCAAAAAGGTGTGTGGCAGGGGGTGTAGAACCATGAGGGAAGGGTAAGGGTTGAGGGGGTTGGGGGTTAGGTGAGGAAAGGTGGGGGGAACCTGCAAGAAAAAAAAATATATATATACACATATATACACAAACATATATATACATACATATGTATACATGTATACATATGTACATGAACACATATTACATACAAATAAAAACATATACATAAACACATATATACATGCATATCATTTTCGAGTTCTAAGGGATGCGCTCTCGTTCTGAAAATCGAGCTGATACCCTGTAAAACTATATATTTTTTATTTATTTTATGATTTTAGTTCACTACGAATTATTTATTGATGACAGACTTTTTTCCTGAACACTAAAGAGTAGGAAGTATTGTTTTAGAAGCTGCAATATCAGACGGGTGGAATCAAACCAAGTTGTTTAAAAAATTATGTTTCCTTCCGGAGCGTGAGAGAGTCGCTAAATTATTTAGCAATTATGAATTGGAAACTTGGGTTATATGTGTGTTTAAATTATGGTTCAGTGTAGTTCTAGTATCAAGTTTTTAAATGTGTTTACCAATGTACTGTGTTTACATGTTTTCAAAGATAACATGATAGCCTTTAGAAATAAAAGACCCTTCATAGAGAAATATGTTTCCATGTTTTATATTTGTGTATAAATTTAATTCTGTATCATACCTATGCAAGGTATTCACTGTACAAAATATTATTCCTTTATTTGCATGAACATAAAGAAAATTCCTGTATAGCAATGAATTATAAATGGATTAATACATCCCTTGGCTGTCTGATTCAAAATTGCTGCAGCATTTGCCAAGCTAACTGACCTTCTCATTAATAGTTAAGGGGCTCATACGCCCTTATATTCCACGCCACGCACTTATCGTATATTCCCAGCAGCATAGGAATACAAGTGGCTGGCGAGAAATTTTATGTGTGGTATAGGAAAGCTTTATCAGCTTCCCTATACCATATTTAAAATTTTCTCAGCATACAGTTTGAGAATTATAGTAGATAACGTGCCGATCTGTTGAACTTTTTTGTTGATCGAAGGTTGCCTATCACTCCAGTCTGCTCCCATTATCCGAAATATTTCCATATAATGTGTTCACTCACTAAGGTCGTACACATTTTCAAAATCCACGATGAACACACACGCATCTTGGTTATATTTATTGTTTTGCGATTACGAAGAAATATTTGAGCAGGCTATAAAAAATATCAAAGTATTTACAACCTATCTTCATCTGTTCATTTCTTATTCTTTGCTACAAGATGGTAGCACGTTTGTGTAATTAATGGAAGGTACTGAGATTATTCCCGCCTAAGATTCGGCATTACCTATCAAACACAAAACAATAAGATTATTAATTGCGATGGTGGACAATTAATAAGAAATGTTCTAAACACCGAAGCCCTAAACCGGGGGTTCAGAGGTGAGAAGGTGAAAATAAAAGAATGAAATCCGGTGAAAATAAATAACTTCAATTGGCCAATAGCGTAACGCTCCATAGAACAAATGATTCTTTGGATATCCCCTCAGTCCATACCTATATTCTAAAGCACTGCTACGGTAAAATGGCCGAACGAGAAGTTAAGTATTGATCTACAGGCCGAATAGGCTCAGGATTGAGTTCCACCCCCTCAAAAATATGCACTAGTAAAAAAATTAATGGATGGGAAAATAATGTAAAAAATTTCAGGTTGAGGTGAAAATAGAACCAACTCTCGACATAATTGTGAAAATCTTAAATGAAATTTCATTAATTAATTTTAAGGGTAAAAAATTAAACAGGGTGGATCACTTCGGTGAAAGATTGGGGTATCTGTCACACTCACCGGCCTTCAGAATAGCTTGGTCCACGGCTTTCCTTCTCACCCCTCCACACCGGCGCCTCCTCACGCCCGATCTCCCCAGAAACCACTAACCTATCTAAAAAAATTAAAAAATGCGTATCGCAAAAAGATAAAAAAAACTGTTGACTTAGCCAAGATCACTGCGCCTTTAAAATAAAGTTGCTAGTCTATTTTTTTCTCTGGTCTCCTTCAGAGCCATTGAAAGCGAAACTAATCAAACAACTCGCATTTTAACGACCTCGCACTTCCCCTCTGAGCGCGACACATAGTGAGCATGAGAGTGAACCACGCCATAGTGACGCCCTCTTCTTACTTGGGAGGAGGACGGCGAGCAGCACGTCACGCAGGTTGCTACGTGGACTTTGGTGACAAAAGTGACTCCTTGATTCTCTCGGTGTGCGGAAGGTTTTCTACGAGTTTACTCTAAAGTTAATTTGAACTGAATTAAACCTGCGACTTCTGAGCGATATTTGTAATCATCACACACTAAATTTTTTTTTAGTTGTGTGCATGAACAATATTTGCACTGAATGAACTCGGAATGAAATTACTATGAAAAATAGTCAGCAATAATCTGTGCCAAGACAGCCAAAATTCAGCCGGTTTGGATCGGAGAACAACGTAGCATTCCTGCCAATTCCGACTGCAGAGCCTTCGACGTCTCTCCATCTGAACGAGGCAAAGGACAGCTCCAAGAGGTACGTGGGAGTTTTGAAGTGAAATGGAGTGTTGCACCGGAGACAGTGATAGGGGCCTGAAGGGTGTTACACAAGTTAGCCCTAACAGGGCCTATGGGATCAAGAGAAGATACAGACGTGATCGAAGACAAGGGAGAAAGAGAAGGGCAACTAGTGACAATCCTCTAGATTCAAATACGTTTGATATGAAAGAAATTGCAATGGAAGGGTTAGGGGGCCAGGTTAGCCATAACCTGGACCTAGGAAATCTAAATACAGCCGGCTTGACTCGAGTTGACAGCACAGCATTCCTGCCGATGTCGACTGAAGTGGCCGGGCCTTCGACATCTTTTCACAGGAACGAGATACCGTGCAGCTCCAGAGGTAGGCGGAGGTTTTCAAGCAAAGGGGACAGTCACACCGGTGACAGTGATAAGGACCTAGCGGCTGCTGCACACGGTGTTAACACTATAAAAACCCGCGCGATTCAGAGAAAAGGTAGATGTGTTCGAAGACGAAGACTGAAGAAAAAGGCAACTGGCTACATCCCTCTGGATTCAACTTATTCTCATAATAAATACCCCTCTCAGCATAGCCCCACAAACAGCTCAATAGCTGGTCCTCCAGTTGTACGTAAAATTTACAATGAGTATGTGGAAGATAAATATGACGCCTGTGATGAAGGAGGTTTAAGTGACAGTTCCATTCAGTCCGCAAAGAGCAACAGCTGCAATGGCATGTCACAAACTAATGATGACTTCTTAGACGGAAGGTTATTCAATCAGCTTTCAATTATTGAATAGTAAACCCTGCTACCAAGTGTATAGATTAGCTTGGAGTAATGCTATCTTCTTAGAAAGCTACTGAAAATTAAGGCTATTTTATTCTTGTTAGACTATCGACAAATTTCGGATGTGTTAGTGTTACTTCAAGTGTGCATTATAATTGTTATGTTCTTTTTCCAAGTATTCGATTTCATGTGTGTCCTCCAACCTGCGAACATTTCATTCTGTGATCGGTGAAAAACAAATAGTGCCATTGATTTTAACACTTTCTTCAATTTTTTTCTCCAAATTTTTTTCTCCGATAGAAGAAATGCAAGTTGTTTGTATTTGTTAATATTCCTGAGTGCTAAATTATTTGATTGGGAATTCGTAATTGAAGTGTTCCGAACTAAAATTCAGTGTTGTATTTAAGTATGTTAATGGTTTAGATTTTTAAGGTGATGCCTATGTTCACTAAGAAATAATATTTACGGTGTTATTTACATGATATTTTAGAATATAATTATAATTATTTTTAGTAAACATTCAATTCATGTGCTTTAAAAAGGTTTTCATTCAGATTGCATTCAAATGGTTCTCGCTACGCTTTGACATTTTTATGTATGGTCAAAATTTATTATTTTAAAGCTATGTAGTTACACGTGAGAATTATGTGCAACAATGATGTAATATAAAAATCTGAACAATGGATAAAAAGTTCATTTTAGGCAAAATTACCAGTGATTGTCGTCATTCATTTTTTGCTACTTCTCACTACAGAAACACGTACAGGTATATCGATGCAAAAAAAGGTGTATTCAGCGTTTGTGCATCGCTTGATATATTATCCGGGTTAAAAGTTATTTTTAAATGTGTCCTCTAATGTAACTTTATCCCAAAGTAATAAGAAAAGGATTGGGATGACCCTGTTTAATTTTTATCATGACTTCAGAAAAATATTAAAAAAAAATTATATATTATTCAGTTTCAATTGTTTCTCTTTCGAACGATCTTAAAAATTTTATCTAGCAGAAAAGAGTGATTCATCACCTTTTGTTTCTAGGTTTCACATTAAATTCTGTTTTGCTAAAATAATTTGAAAAACTATTAAAGATAAAATCTTATAATCCACAGACATTGCTTCTCCAAATTAGTCAACAGACTTTCTCTGAAAAAATTAATTTGGTATATTTTATGATGAAAAATTATAACCTTATAATTTTATGGAATTTTTATTGCACACAACACGAGTTTCAACATTCAGCCTGATCAGGAGGTGATGACGTTGAATGTCGAAATGTTTAATTGTGATAATGACGTAAATAAACTGATAATGGCGTTGTACTAGAATAATAAATCACTAATGGGAAAGAAAGGAAGCGAGGGAATAAAGGGGGGGGGTTAAATGGATACCCATATGAAATCAGTGATTGGTTGCTGAGAAGATGATGTCAGCTCATGGGATCAATTTAGTACGGGAATGTGGCAGGATTTAAAAAGATAGATACAAGCTAACGCTCGAGTCCTTAATTGTATTGGTCTGGCTGGTGGTGGGAGAGAGGAAATAATGGATGCTTTATAGTAGTAGTCGAAATTTTTGCAGATAGTAGCTGCGTATCCGGGAACTGGTAGGGAGGCGAATGGGTTACAGGATGCTCTGTGGTTGTTGATTCTAACACTGAGGGGCATGGCGCATTGACCGGCGTACAATGCTGGGCAGAGGACACTTTTTGGGAGGTATATGCTATTTTTCCAAACGCAGGAAGACTTCGGAAGACACGGGAGTTATTTGAGAAGATGTCGTTGCGGAAGGGAATTTGTTACAAGATTGGAGTCAACCCGAGGCTAGGAATCAAACCGGGGAAGTAGTCGCATTGATAGAGAAGGAAGAGATATTTAGATACATTTGAGGAGGAACGCCTTATTTTCTGAATGTATTTTATAATCTAATAGAAAAAAGATGAAATAAAGTTCATCCTCTTTCTGCCAACCCTTTCGTCACTCGTTGTGTCAGGATGATTATTTACGCCACAATAAATTTGTTCATTTCCTTCCTTTCATTGCACTGCTATTGTGGGAATATCCCATATGTTGTTTCTGTTTGCTCCAAGTTGATAATAATTTTTTATCTGTTGTTTTACAGAGTTAGGCCCTATGTCTCCACCGATGTTTCGAAGAACAACATGCTCATCGTGTACAGGGAAATACCATTATCGTCTCTAAATGTTCCCTCACGTGATCGATAACATGTCATTTATCTTATTTTTGCATAACTTTATCATTCGCTTTCTTTACTGCTATTTATACAGTTTACTGCTCATAGTTTTCTTCCAGTCTCCTCACATTATTATGTAATTCATTTTTATTATTTCCCTTCCCTTCGTTTTGCCTCTCGTTTAAACTTTATTACTCTTAATGGATTCTCTACTCTACGCATGCATTAATTTGGAATGTAAAATTGTTTTTCAGGATAACTCAATCGAATTTCCATCTACATTCGAAAAACTCTGCTAGTTGATGACCTTGTTCTTATGTCAATGTCGAACGATGACATAATGTAATTAACAACGATTTGACCTCTCTAGCCTTTTTAGTGTGTCAATTTTCACGATTGTTTTGGAGTTAGCATAAAGTTTTATCAACCATGAAACCCTTAAATTTTATGGAAATAAATTATTTCTTAACGAGATTATGTTTTATTCATAAACCGTATTTCCGGCCTCGATTCCGTCCTTCCTTTTGCCACCCACTGAGTTCCAATCCCACAATCCTGTTAGGTACTTCTTTCCTGGTAGATTCCTTGTCTTGTCTTCAAATTTATTGTACTAACTGTCTTCTTCTCGCAGTTGACCATTTGTTGGGAAGCACACCTCTATAATAATTAATATATCCGTTTTTATTTCCCTCAGTAGAATTTGTTTATTAAAGTTCCCACATCCTCAGCCTTATTTGCTTCATCAGTGCCATTGCCACTGTACGTTGACTCGAACCCAACCTAATTTAAATTACTCACTCTCTCGATCTCTCTCTCATTCACTCTACTTAAATTAAAAATCTCAGCTGTCTCTCAATGACATTTCATACAAGCCTCTTTAAACGGTTTAATTTTATACGCTCTATGGTTTCAGGCTTCAATGCATTCAGTATTTGATATCCATATTTAAAAAAGTGTACCTATTCTTCCACTTTAAGAAATAACGCATTCATTGATTAGCGGCATCATCTTATGGACCTAAAATGACACAATTCGGTGAAGCGCTTTATATTTTAAAATAAAGTTGATGGAAAAATACAAAATCTTTTAGCATGGGTTTTAATTCAATTTTCATTTAATGCTCTGTAATAAGGGCTCTATTAATCTCAATTGGCTCTTATAGTCACAGAACACAAGCCTAATAGGAATATTTATACTTCTAGTCCATTAGCCTCTTGGGGTTTTCTAGCTACTCTCTCAGCAGCGACCTAAATTATCATACAACTATCTCTACTTTTACAATATCTTTGTGGTTCTTCTTTTCCACTGTTTCCAGATAGATGTTTCAAGGACCCTATGTAATAATTTATAAAAATATATTTGTCGAAAGAAATTATGTAACAAACATTGACCAAGAATCTGAATTTCTGATTTCATCAGTAGAGTATTGATTATCATATTGAAAAAAAATTAATGTTTTTTTCTCGAAGAGTATATCAAGGACCCGCCGTTTTCAAATAACTTCCATAAGACATAAAGGAGGGAATGAGCTCAATCGTAGCTGTTATTCCCCATTGCCCTATTAAGAAGGACCAAATTCAACTATAAACATTTCCGAATCAACTACCAGAATTAGAGTTGTTGGGTACATACGATAGAAGATGGATTTCCGCTCAGAGATATCCACCTGATTGGTTTACAGGAGAGGGTCGAAAGGAGGAGAAATAGACGAGAGAGAAGAGAGTGCACGGGGAAGGAATGAGAACAGTGGTTGATATGAGGTAATGATTAAGGTGCAGTGCGAGGAGGAAGGTGGCAGAAGATAGGGGAACGAGGTAACGAGAAGAGAACAACGAGAGGGGCGATTAAACGCCCCTCCCGTTGTTCGGGAGGAAGTGAGCAATGAAACGGCGGAGGAAACGGGAGGGAGAGGGCAATGAAACGGTGATAATGATAGACGCAGCTAAAGGAAGAACAAAGAAAGTTTTGAATCCGTTGGTTTTCTCATTTAAGGCAGTTTTATGGCAATCCATTGAAATTTTAAGGGAATCTGTTACAATTCATTACTACACAATTATTATTGAACCCTAATGAACTCACGACTTAGCGGAATAGGGTTAGCAATCTCCCAGATATTAATAAAAATGAAGCTCTACTGCTACTGCTGGTTTTAGTTAATCCTACACGTTAATTGCAACTGCCCCTACTTCATCCTCATGTTAATGATTTTGAATGCGACCACGACTGCGTGCGAATTCAAACGTCCTGTTATAATCATAATACATACTTGTATGCAGCTGCCTTCCTTTTTTAAATAGAAGCTATCACTGATTTGACGAATTCCTATGGCCAAATTCGTCCCTCTTAAGTGCTACGAAATATTCCCTAAAAACCCTTAATGTAAGTATGTCCCTTGTATAGTCTCCTCCAAAGTAACTTCAACGTTTACTCAAGTGGCAACATGTTATGTGAGAACGGATTTAGTTGACTAAAATTCAATCAATGCTCTTTGTCTTACCATTCAGTAAGCTATTCTCATCTATGTCATATTCTCTTTCCTCATATGGCTAAGTTTGTTGGCGTTATGTCTTTACCATTCATTTCCTAGAAAAACCGTTCCGGGCATCTACCTGAAATCCTATTTAAACAGCGAAAAATTGCACAGCAGGGAAATGGGAAAAATAATTGATGTCATCGATGATAGCAGATTCAATTGACTTATTAGAGAATGAAATTATCATAGGTGAGAATATTCAAATGACGAACTATAATTAGGAAACGGATTACAATTAGCATTCTAACTGTTAGAATAATTAAACTGTAACTAAAAAACAGAATAACAAACTTTATACTTTGCCTAGTAAATAATAAATTCACCGATATTTTTATATGATTTCAACTATGAAGGGTGGAAAACCGTTTAAATCTTGTCTGCAAACCGAGCAAATCACGGGGTTACTGTTCTTATAAGTATAAACGTCGCCCAATGCCTATGTCCGTATCTTAAATTTCACTTTGAATACGCGCGCCAGGGTCCTGCAGCTCGCCAATGCGGTGTTTAACCCTTGGTGAGGGGGGGGGAAGAGTTGATGGGAAGAAGAGTTGAGGCGTTGCGGATTGAGTGTGATTGAAATAATTTATCCTGAATTGGCAGTGAAGCTGGGATCACCGGACCTCTTTTTTGCATCATTGAAAATATATTCAGTGAGATTCGTCTGCAATAAGGCAGTGAACCAGGGTTAAGCGAAATCAGCATTTTCCTTATAGTATTGCTTATCGCTTATTTGGGATCGTGGTGAGGCGAGCGGGACTGAGGAGAAAGGGGAAATGAAAGGATATGTGGTGTGAAGGAGGGGTAACCGAGGGGGTGGGAAAGGAAAATGCAGACCTAGGCAATCAGTAGGCCGGGGTGGGAGGATGGAGGAGTGCAATTGTACCAGGAAAATTTGGGGAAGACAATAAACAATGGAGGTAAAGAACAAAAATGGAGATTTTGCACGTGCCAATCATTCGCCGAAATTGTCAACCCTACGTTTGGAATTGATAAATGAGGATGATAAAGTTCATCGCAAACAAATTATTAAAATATTAAGCATTGCATACATATAAAAGTATGCAATGCGTCTAGAAGGCCAGTTCTCTTTTTCTTCAACCTGGAATTATACTCGGTATTTGATTATTCATAAAAGTATTTTGCGTGACGAATACTTTTGAAGGCGTGGCATTCAAACCTTAGGCTCTCAGGCGTGTAGCATAACGCCTAGTAGCCTCCCTTTCGACCATATTACCATTGCGTTGTTGTATTGAAGAAATGCAAGTTGTTTGTATTTGTTAATATTCCTGAGTGCTAAATTATTTGATTGGGAATTCGTAATTGAAGTGTTCCGAACTAAAATTCAGTGTTGTATTTAAGTATGATAATGGTTTAGATTTTTAAGGTGATGCCTATGTTCACTAAGAAATAATATTTACGGTGTTATTTACATGATATTTTAGAATATAATTATAATTATTTTTAGTAAACATTCAATTCATGTGCTTTAAAAAGGTTTTCATTCAGATTGCATTCAAATGGTTCTCGCTACGCTTTGACATTTTTATGTATGGTCAAAATTTATTATTTTAAAGCTATGTAGTTACACGTGAGAATTATGTGCAACAATGATGTAATATAAAAATTTGAACAATGGATAAAAAGTTAATTTTAGGCAAAATTACCAGTGATTGTCGTCATTCATTTTTTGCTACTTCTCACTACAGAAACACGTACAGGTATATCGATGCAAAAAAGGTGTATTCAGCGTTTGTGCATCGCTTGATATATTATCCGGGATAAAAGTTATTTTTAAATGTGTCCTCTAATGTAACTTTATCCCAAAGTAATAAGAAAAGGATTGGGATGACCCTGTTTAATTTTTATCATGACTTCAAAAAAATATTTAAAAAAATTATACATTATTCAGTTTCAATTGTTTCTCTTTCGAACGTTCTTAAAAATTTTATCTAGCAGAAAAGAGTGATTCATCACCTTTTGTTTCTAGGTTTCACATTAAATTCTGTTTTGCTAAAATAATTTGAAAAACTATTAAAGATAAAATCTTATACTCCACAGACATTGCTTCTCCAAATTAGTCAACAGACTTTCTCTGAAAAAATTAATTTGGTATATTTTATGATGAAAAATTATAACCTTATAATTTTATGGAATTTTTATTGCACACGACACGAGTTTCAACATTCAGCCTGATCAGGAGGTGATGACGTTGAATGTCGAAATGTTTAATTGTGATAATGACGCTAATAAACTGATAATGGCGTTGTACTAGAATAATAAATCACTAATGGGAAAGAAAGGAAGCGAGGGAATAAAGGGGGGGGTTAAATAGATACCCATATGAAATCAGTGATTGGTTGCTGAGAAGATGATGTCAGCTCATGGGATCAATTTAGTACGGGAATGTGGCAGGATTTAAAAAGATAGATACAAGCTAACGCTCGAGTCCTTAATTGTATTGGTCTGGCTGGTGGTGGGAGAGAGGAAATAAGGAAGCTTTATAGTAGTAGTCGAAATTTTTGCAGATAGTAGCTGCGTATCCGGGAACTGGTAGGGAGGCGAATGGGTTACAGGATGCTCTGTGGTTGTTGATTCTAACACTGAGGGGCATGGCGCATTGACCGGCGTACAATGCTGGGCAGAGGACACTTTTTGGGAGGTATATGCTATTTTTCCAAACGCAGGAAGACTTCGGAAGACACGGGAGTTATTTGAGAAGATGTCGTTGCGGAAGGGAATTTGTTACAAGATTGGAGTCAACCCGAGGCTAGGAATCAAACCGGGGAAGTAGTCGCATTGATAGAGAAGGAAGAGATATTTAGATACATTTGAGGAGGAACGCCTTATTTTCTGAATGTATTTTATAATCTAATAGAAAAAAGATGAAATAAAGTTCATCCTCTTTCTGCCAACCCTTTCGTCACTCGTTGTGTCAGGATGATTATTTACGCCACAATAAATTTGTTCATTTCCTTCCTTTCATTGCACTGCTATTGTGGGAATATCCCATATGTTGTTTCTGTTTGCTCCAAGTTGATAATAATTTTTTATCTGTTGTTTTACAGAGTTAGGCCCTATGTCTCCACCGATGTTTCGAAGAACAACATGCTCATCGTGTACAGGGAAATACCATTATCGTCTCTAAATGTTCCCTCACGTGATCGATAACATGTCATTTATCTTATTTTTGCATAACTTTATCATTCGCTTTCTTTACTGCTATTTATACAGTTTACTGCTCATAGTTTTCTTCCAGTCTCCTCACATTATTATGTAATTCATTTTTATTATTTCCCTTCCCTTCGTTTTGCCTCTCGTTTAAACTTTATTACTCTTAATGGATTCTCTACTCTACGCATGCATTAATTTGGAATGTAAAATTGTTTTTCAGGATAACTCAATCGAATTTCCATCTACATTCGAAAAACTCTGCTAGTTGATGACCTTGTTCTTATGTCAATGTCGAACGATGACATAATGTAATTAACAACGATTTGACCTCTCTAGCCTTTTTAGTGTGTCAATTTTCACGATTGTTTTGGAGTTAGCATAAAGTTTTATCAACCATGAAACCCTTAAATTTTATGGAAATAAATTATTTCTTAACGAGATTATGTTTTATTCATAAACCGTATTTCCGGCCTCGATTCCGTCCTTCCTTTTGCCACCCACTGAGTTCCAATCCCACAATCCTGTTAGGTACTTCTTTCCTGGTAGATTCCTTGTCTTGTCTTCAAATTTATTGTACTAACTGTCTTCTTCTCGCAGTTGACCATTTGTTGGGAAGCACACCTCTATAATAATTAATATATCCGTTTTTATTTCCCTCAGTAGAATTTGTTTATTAAAGTTCCCACATCCTCAGCCTTATTTGCTTCATCAGTGCCATTGCCACTGTACGTTGACTCGAACCCAACCTAATTTAAATTACTCACTCTCTCGATCTCTCTCTCATTCACTCTACTTAAATTAAAAATCTCAGCTGTCTCTCAATGACATTTCATACAAGCCTCTTTAAACGGTTTAATTTTATACGCTCTATGGTTTCAGGCTTCAATGCATTCAGTATTTGATATCCATATTTAAAAAAGTGTACCTATTCTTCCACTTTAAGAAATAACGCATTCATTGATTAGCGGCATCATCTTATGGACCTAAAATGACACAATTCGGTGAAGCGCTTTATATTTTAAAATAAAGTTGATGGAAAAATACAAAATCTTTTAGCATGGGTTTTAATTCAATTTTCATTTAATGCTCTGTAATAAGGGCTCTATTAATCTCAATTGGCTCTTATAGTCACAGAACACAAGCCTAATAGGAATATTTATACTTCTAGTCCATTAGCCTCTTGGGGTTTTCTAGCTACTCTCTCAGCAGCGACCTAAATTATCATACAACTATCTCTACTTTTACAATATCTTTGTGGTTCTTCTTTTCCACTGTTTCCAGATAGATGTTTCAAGGACCCTATGTAATAATTTATAAAAATATATTTGTCGAAAGAAATTATGTAACAAACATTGACCAAGAATCTGAATTTCTGATTTCATCAGTAGAGTATTGATTATCATATTGAAAAAAAATTAATGTTTTTTTCTCGAAGAGTATATCAAGGACCCGCCGTTTTCAAATAACTTCCATAAGACATAAAGGAGGGAATGAGCTCAATCGTAGCTGTTATTCCCCATTGCCCTATTAAGAAGGACCAAATTCAACTATAAACATTTCCGAATCAACTACCAGAATTAGAGTTGTTGGGTACATACGATAGAAGATGGATTTCCGCTCAGAGATATCCACCTGATTGGTTTACAGGAGAGGGTCGAAAGGAGGAGAAATAGACGAGAGAGAAGAGAGTGCACGGGGAAGGAATGAGAACAGTGGTTGATATGAGGTAATGATTAAGGTGCAGTGCGAGGAGGAAGGTGGCAGAAGATAGGGGAACGAGGTAACGAGAAGAGAACAACGAGAGGGGCGATTAAACGCCCCTCCCGTTGTTCGGGAGGAAGTGAGCAATGAAACGGCGGAGGAAACGGGAGGGAGAGGGCAATGAAACGGTGATAATGATAGACGCAGCTAAAGGAAGAACAAAGAAAGTTTTGAATCCGTTGGTTTTCTCATTTAAGGCAGTTTTATGGCAATCCATTGAAATTTTAAGGGAATCTGTTACAATTCATTACTACACAATTATTATTGAACCCTAATGAACTCACGACTTAGCGGAATAGGGTTAGCAATCTCCCAGATATTAATAAAAATGAAGCTCTACTGCTACTGCTGGTTTTAGTTAATCCTACACGTTAATTGCAACTGCCCCTACTTCATCCTCATGTTAATGATTTTGAATGCGACCACGACTGCGTGCGAATTCAAACGTCCTGTTATAATCATAATACATACTTGTATGCAGCTGCCTTCCTTTTTTAAATAGAAGCTATCACTGATTTGACGAATTCCTATGGCCAAATTCGTCCCTCTTAAGTGCTACGAAATATTCCCTAAAAACCCTTAATGTAAGTATGTCCCTTGTATAGTCTCCTCCAAAGTAACTTCAACGTTTACTCAAGTGGCAACATGTTATGTGAGAACGGATTTAGTTGACTAAAATTCAATCAATGCTCTTTGTCTTACCATTCAGTAAGCTATTCTCATCTATGTCATATTCTCTTTCCTCATATGGCTAAGTTTGTTGGCGTTATGTCTTTACCATTCATTTCCTAGAAAAACCGTTCCGGGCATCTACCTGAAATCCTATTTAAACAGCGAAAAATTGCACAGCAGGGAAATGGGAAAAATAATTGATGTCATCGATGATAGCAGATTCAATTGACTTATTAGAGAATGAAATTATCATAGGTGAGAATATTCAAATGACGAACTATAATTAGGAAACGGATTACAATTAGCATTCTAACTGTTAGAATAATTAAACTGTAACTAAAAAACAGAATAACAAACTTTATACTTTGCCTAGTAAATAATAAATTCACCGATATTTTTATATGATTTCAACTATGAAGGGTGGAAAACCGTTTAAATCTTGTCTGCAAACCGAGCAAATCACGGGGTTACTGTTCTTATAAGTATAAACGTCGCCCAATGCCTATGTCCGTATCTTAAATTTCACTTTGAATACGCGCGCCAGGGTCCTGCAGCTCGCCAATGCGGTGTTTAACCCTTGGTGAGGGGGGGGGAAGAGTTGATGGGAAGAAGAGTTGAGGCGTTGCGGATTGAGTGTGATTGAAATAATTTATCCTGAATTGGCAGTGAAGCTGGGATCACCGGACCTCTTTTTTGCATCATTGAAAATATATTCAGTGAGATTCGTCTGCAATAAGGCAGTGAACCAGGGTTAAGCGAAATCAGCATTTTCCTTATAGTATTGCTTATCGCTTATTTGGGATCGTGGTGAGGCGAGCGGGACTGAGGAGAAAGGGGAAATGAAAGGATATGTGGTGTGAAGGAGGGGTAACCGAGGGGGTGGGAAAGGAAAATGCAGACCTAGGCAATCAGTAGGCCGGGGTGGGAGGATGGAGGAGTGCAATTGTACCAGGAAAATTTGGGGAAGACAATAAACAATGGAGGTAAAGAACAAAAATGGAGATTTTGCACGTGCCAATCATTCGCCGAAATTGTCAACCCTACGTTTGGAATTGATAAATGAGGATGATAAAGTTCATCGCAAACAAATTATTAAAATATTAAGCATTGCATACATATAAAAGTATGCAATGCGTCCAGAAGGCCAGTTCTCTTTTTCTTCAACCTGGAATTATACTCGGTATTTGATTATTCATAAAAATATTTTGCGTGACGAATACTTTTGAAGGCGTGGCATTCAAACCTTAGGCTCTCAGGCGTGTAGCATAACGCCTAGTAGCCTCCCTTTCGACCATATTACCATTGCGTTGTTGTAGAAGGTAACTTTCAATCAATGAGGTGTTCGATGACACACCATAACGGGAATCTATTGAATATATTCACTTTCGCCGGCTTAAGTCTACTCATTTTAACTTCTTACCTCTGTGTTTACGGTTTCAGGCTCATCAGTGACGAAATATTCACGTATTTCAAAATATCTCAAGTCAATCTGTCATACATTAATATACTACCGGGAATGGTTTTTTTTTGGCTGGAGATCGTGTGGACAATTTCAGTACCTTACTTTAATATTCCCCTCTAACATTCCTTTAAAAAACCATTGATTTACAAGTGATGCCTTCAACAGTTCGCAACAGGCAGGAGGTTTGGGCGCTGTGGGTGGGCAGGACAGGGAAGGCGCTTGAGGCTGAGCCGGGATGGGGGGATGGGAGGAAGGAGACGCCCAGTCTGAGAAGAAGAAGAGAAGAACGCAAGGAGGGGGGCGATAAGGGAAGCGGGGCAGAACAATGCCTGGTGTTAGGAGGAAGCTGGGACGAGCGCTTGTAGGAAAAAGCGTTTGACGGCCAGGGGGAGGGCAGGAGAAATTTTGAGAAAGAATGGTGTGAGAGAATGATTACCTTATTGATGCTGATGTAGGGATGGCGGCCTTCTGACTGCGATGTTAGTGAGGATAGCGGGTATATTGGGCTAGTGATAGAAATTTAGAAATTAGGATCGGTCCTTCGAGTAGGAGGGGATATTGAAGGGGAAAGAACGGATTCAGGCTCAGCAAACGCGTACCATTCGGTGTCTTAAGGTTTTGTTCGATAGAATTTATGTATGGTATATTATTTTAATTCTCTTCCATAACGATATGGAGTTGATAAATATTAGAAGCTTGATTAAACGGATAAGAGAATTTTTGTACCTAATTTATTAAACTATTGATGTCCATTCTAAGGCTAAAAGAGTGCTTTAAATTGTTCATATTTTTTCTGGAATGATGGTGTACTAATCAGGAGAACGTCATCGTACCTTCATCAGAGGAATAAAATAAATTTAATTCACGCTTCTGGTTTAAAGCGAAAAATGAAGTAGCATTTGGTGCTTTCCCGGCTTATTTGTTCTTGAAAGATTCTAGGATGGTCAACCTGGTAAGAGGCTCCATATTGGCCAACCTTTCGATGCCCGAGTGGTGCACCGTCATCCCCGTGGACGATGCACGAGTCGGGCATGAAAACTTTGGCCAAATTGGAACCCCTGACCCGGTGGAAGATCCGAGAATTCTTTATGAAATAATAATGAACCAAACAATGGGAAGGAAATAGATTCTGAAATTCTGTATTCATCAGTAGAGTATTGATTATCATATTGAAAAAGGAATTAATGTTTTTTTCTCGAAGAGTATATTAAAGACCCGTCGTTTTCAAATAACTTCCATAAGGCAAAGGAGGGAACGAGTTCATTCGTAGACGTTATTCCCCATTGCCCTATTAAGAAGGACCAAATTCAACTATAAACATTTCCGAATCAACTACCAGAATTAGAGTTTTTTGGTACATACGATAGAAGATGGATTTCCTCTCAGAGATATCCACCTGATTGTTTTACAGGAGAGGGGCGGAAAGAGGAGAAATAGACGAGAGAGAAGAGAGCGCACGGGGAAGGAATGAGAACAGTGGTTGATATGAGGTAATGATTAAGGTGCAGTGCGAGGAGGAAGGTGGCAGAAGATAGGGGAACGAGGTAACGAGAAGAGAACAACGAGAGGGGCGATTAAACGCCCCTCCCGTTGTTCGGGAGGAAGTGAGCAATGAAACGGCGGAGGAAACGGGAGGGAGAGGGCAATGAAACGGTGATAATGATAGACGTAGCTAAAGGAAGAACAAAGAAAGTTTTGAATCCGTTGGTTTTCTCATTTAAAGCAGTTTTATGGCAATCCATTGAAATTTTAAGGGAATCTGTTACAATTCATTACTACACAATTATTATTGAACCCTAATGAACTCACGACTTAGCGGAATAGGGTTAGCAATCTCCCAGATATTAATAAAAATGAAGCTCTACTGCTAACATATTTTAAATAAAAATGGAGAAATATTGATTTCATTGAAGGGTTTTCTAATAGTTATCGAGAGAATTTGCGGAAAAGTAGATTTACATCAGATTTTGCTGCAATGCCTCACTTTTTTTCAGTTACACCCCTTGAGCGTTGACACACTTTTACCACACGTGTTGGAGTTAACCCGCGCGTAATTGCGGTAACCTTCACCATTCGAATCTTTGAGGTTTCATAATATTGCGCTGTGGCCACAAATGTCTTACGTTGTCACCAACATAGAAATGTGGATAAAATAAAGGTACATGCATTTTCCAATTTGTCAAATTAATTTGTAAAATCTTAAATTTATTTATTTTAATACAACATGATCTTACCTGAATTTTCGTGAACTACGTCTTAATGGGTGATTAAAAATTATTTTGAGCAAAACTCTACGTGCCAAGGTCCTTTAATTCAACTTTAGTGTCATGGCAGCCGCAAAATAAACATATTTACTTCGGCTACGCGTGCTTCTGATATATTTAATTCGTTTTCTGCGAAGTTAGATGGATAGTTTTATTCGTCACAAAACAATAATTTTAATGACATGATTTTAATAACGTAATTGTAGCAGCATGACTTTACAGGGCTCGTCCAATTTCAAATTTACAAATGCACTAGATTGGAATATAATATATTACATAGAAATGTTCCCTTCGATTGAGGAAAAGGAAGAAATCACTTGAGATAAGTCTGGAAAGTAAAGACTAAGGACTTTGTATCGAGGCCCTTCCGCGACTGCCCTTCCGCAACTGCCCTTTCGCGCCGTCGTACTCCCGGTAATTTCTGTAAGGGTTGTACGCTGGGGACACGTCATAATGGGGGTAATATGGATCTAGTATATCCCTAAAATATGTCCACTTATATACCTAAAAACACATTGCGACACACTCCTAATGAACCTCTATCATCCTTCCACTCCATTCTCGCCATACTACAGTGGCCTCTCCCTTCTAATTGCTTCCCTTCAATGGTTCCTGCAGTGAATCACACCTAGAAAATTGTGTCTGTAGTGTGTGATTACGTGCTAAGATAGATGACGTTTACGGTGGCTTGTGATGACGTTTTGGACCTTCTAACCAAACAGTGCACTGAAGTTGTTTCCCACCTTACTCTCACAACTACTTCCGGCCATGCTTTAGCCACACATTTTTGCGAAGAGCGTTAAATATAAGGCAAAAGGATACACTTGTATTCTATCTGTTCCTTAGGATAAAAATACAGGATGGCGCTGTTAACTCAGGAAGTAAAACTAAGTAACATTGAGGAATACCGGAATTGTTTTTGGGAGAGCATTATAAAAAATCATTTAAACCAATAATTTTGTGGAAAATAAGGCATAGTTCTAACGGCGAATTTAAGGAATAATGATTGATAATACTTGTTAACGACGAAAACTAAAATTTTGCATATTTATATGAATGCATTCTTTGGAAATGTTATCCATCTTTTCACTTTTTCTGTCCATGCGTGTGGAGCAGGACTTAGACCTTAATTAAATATTTCACATAATGTATTAATCAAAGGGATATTAAATATACTGAATAATACAATGACATGCATTTTCTTTTTTTGTTTATAACAATTTGATTATATTAGGAAATCATTAATCAGCATTGAGATACTTACAATGGAACAAAAACGATCTCGCACTGAAATCGAATAAAATGTCTGGTTTCGTTGAACAGTCGGCATTTTCATTTTATAATAACTTTCAAGTACACACCGATGAAGAGGGACCTGAGATAGATTAGTTTGCTAGGCGGGGAGTCACAAAATGTTTATTTGATAGTTGTGTCCATCCAAAAACCTACCTTAAACGGTAGATTACCTAATAGATAGAATTACTTTCAGAGAATCTGATTAGGTTTTATCTTCCAATTTTGTCATGGTGTTCGTCAAGTGGAGCCGAATACGATAGCTTTAATTTAGATATTGAATATTATACACAAAACGATAAAAAGATCTGCGTAGAAAGATTAATCAGAGAAACATATACATTTTAATGTATTCCTCACTCGCTATTCTCACCATAAAACATTAAAATCGCCCTCTCCCTCCACACACACTTCTTACATATTCAAGTCCAGCACCCCTCCTCGCTGAGCCCCTGATTCTCTACCGGGGCCTGGAATAGCATTAACTTTCTGAAAATATGATAAGCGTATAAGCAGTAATTAATGGTATAAATGTCTCATAACTTCTTAAGTTAGCGACAATGAGAATATAAAAACGCACCAATGTATGTGAAATGCGAGTTGCGAAGAAGTAGCATGGAAGAGTGTGCGCATGCGCGGGCAGGAGGATTTGTAGCGAAGTTAGGTGGGGGACGTGGAACCGCCGACCCCAGCTCAAGTAACTCAGGTGTGTATTCTTGGTGGTGCGGAAGCGTAGCGCGCCCCGAATCTTTATGCACACTGACAAGAAGGTGTAGTGGATAGCGAATAAGAGATTGGATGGTGTGGAGGGTGTAGAAAGGTGATTATGGCGTGTCGGTGGATGCGATTTTCAGGAACAGTGATCGGTGTTATTAACATAACAAATTAAAAGATATAATCGAATGAAGTGGAAGAATTACGTCGGTCAAATGTGTAGCAGCATACACGTGCAAGGCACGTTCTCACGAAGATAAAAAATAAGGAATTAGACGATTTTTTTTTGGTTTCGGAGGGCTTTAATATTTGAGTAAATAGCTTTTAAATGTAAGGTTAGTATCTCAAACTAGCCTTGTTTAGCCATAAGCCAAAAACGAATGCCCTTTGTCGTACTTCGTCGTCAAAAATGAATGAAAATTTCAAGGAAAATCATGAGATTCTTTGAAAAACTAAGTAGAATATTTCCATGTTTATTGGCATAACTGCGGTTGGACTAGGAAAAAAATCGATTCAACAAAGAAGTATTTCTTCTGACGAGATGGCTATTGCACGAAAAATGTACGAAAGTGTGCAGTAGATTTGAGAATAGGAGGATTTCGATTATTATATCAACCCCAGGAATTCATTAAAGCTTTATTCATATAATTAATTCATAAATGAATTCATATACTAAAGTATGAAGGCTATTTTTCATTATGTGACCTGTTAGTTTAACCAAATAAGTTGGGCCAAGTAATAAGAATTATTTTATTACATTTCATACCCTGCACACTTTCGTGGTTTTCCAGTAAACTCACTTTTCCGCGGGTTTGTTCCATAGTAATTAATTTGATGCATAAAGATGCAGGTGCTCAGAGTCCCTTGCCCGGACATCGAACCCAGGACGCTCCCGTCAGTAGTCCAACGCTCTATCCACTAGACCACCACGACCCGCCATAACCATTTAATACTCGTATGTCATATTAAATACCAAGTACGATTTGTACTTCCTGGTTATTCTTCTAGGTTATGCCATGATCATATGTGTACATTTTTGAATCCGATAGAAATATATTATTTGCAGATGCTAACTGCACATTTAAAAAAACTTTCCTCAAAGTACCCTGTATGAAGCCAGTTAAGTGCCGAACTTTGCCATATTAAAAAATTACCGATTATATCATCCTCATTTGATTTCTCAGCGTAGATGACAACATTCCAAGAAAAAGGGGCAACTAAAATTATTCATTCAGCAATTAAACATGTTGAATTAAATGATTTATTTAAGAAATGGGATTATATTATAAATTTATGATGCTTCTTGAGACATATCTTATTGTTTGATATTAAATTATTTTCAATAGAAAATTACAATTTGAGGCGACTCCATCATGATGATTTTGATTGGGGCAAATATCACCTTGAAGTTTACAATGTATAATACAATGTATGAACATATCAGAAATAAACAAACGTAATCTAACCCAATTTCTCTATTCATCAAGAGATGAAGATGATTGGTTTGCTTGAATTACCTGGTCAATAAGGTTTACTCTTAGTGACTTCCCTTCCCATGAGCTGGTGGACTTGAATTATTCTCCAAGGCGAACACTTTGGACCAGAAAATGTGCACAATGCACGAGCGTGTCAACCTTTTTGGTAATCCTGGAAAAAAATACCCCCACTTTTGGCTAATCCTCTTCCAATGTATACCATTTGACGGGACTTTTACTGATCGACGATGGCAGCGTTTCCCGTTACTCATCAAAACGTTCCAACTTTCAATCAAATAAAACATCCTCTCCTAGTTTTGATCTCCATAAGATTAAGACATATCGATGGAAAATGGACAAACGAATCTTTTTCAAAACCGTTACCTGCCATTTCTTACGTACTATGGGGCTAGGTTGCATATTTTTCCGAGTGAATACGATTGAGATGAACTGAAAAAGCGAGTCACCCAAAATAATATTTTCGATAAGAAATTTAATCAAACAAAAAGATCTAAAGGGAGGATACGATCTTTATATTCCACATTGCTCTACTGGCATCTCTTTAAGCAACTTGGAACATTATGTTAAGCAGTAGGTAAGTGGAAAGCCACAAAGTAGTATGAAAAAATTTCGAAACGATGAAGAATGCCAGGGACACCTGATATTTGTGGTTCTAATGCACAGTTAGGTAAAGATTAAATGATTTAATTTGAAATCATATACTTTAAACGGGCGAGACAAATTAACAAATGGCTTAGA
The DNA here is from genome assembly GCA_037158775.1 of Hetaerina titia. Lineage (NCBI taxonomy): Eukaryota > Metazoa > Arthropoda > Insecta > Odonata > Calopterygidae > Hetaerina > Hetaerina titia. Next base: position 69,779,983 of record CM073779.1, read on the forward strand.
TTCAGGCCTGTTTTGGTGCATTTGGAATTATTAATAATCAAATTGCAATTTCCCACTAGTTATTCAGTTGATTTATTATCCGATGGTAAATTACTACAAATGTCTGCAGGATTTGAAATATGTTAGGTTAAATACGTTAAGCTAGTATAGTATAATAATTACTTGGTATTGAATACGATAATTCCAATTCCTTACATATTGATGGCGTGTTACTTGATTTTGTGAGATAAAAGAAAGATTTTGTTGCTGTTAGGATCTGGCCACGTATTAAAGACTCTGTCTCGGGTACATTTCCTGCTCTCATTTTTATACATATTTAATTACATTCCAAAATATCTACTGAAACAAATTGTTGCGGAAGAAGATTAGAAAGTCCTTTTAATCTTAAATGTTAAAACACTCCGAAAATGCGAGATAATGCACATTAGAATGAAAAATATATTGTTTTTTAGAAGTAAAAATGTTTAACTTCAGATATTATAGGAGAATAAAGCACCTCATCTGTTGTATATTTTTCTCATGAGAATGGAGGAATAACAATGTTATTAGATGTTTTGGCAAAAATTCAATAATGTAAACCATTGCCTCAATTAGAATTTGACTGTGCATGCAAATTCAAAATGGATCAACATGGAATAAATCTTTAGGTTTGAGTGAACAACGTCACAAGGGAGTATTGTCTTGTAACAGATACTCGCCATTAAGGGGTTGCCATAAAGGGCGGAGGCGAGGTAAAGATAGTGGAAGGGTTAGAGAGAGGCTTTCCGCAGCTGAGGGTGGGCGATGCATTGTGAGGTGAGGTAAAGGACTAAAGGGTGTTGTCCTTGTGAGATTCGGTAAATGACGAGGGGGATATAATTGGGAGGGCCGGGCTTAGGTTAGCAAGGCAGAGGGGAGAGCCAATAAAAAGCGGGGAAGGACAGGGGAATAAAGGACTGGGAGGGACCATATGAGTGGAACGAAATGCGGTAACCATCTTCTATATGGGTTTGTGCTCACGTAGCATATTTAAATTTTGCGCGAAAAAATTTAAATAATGCATTATCGAAATATTTTTTGGAATCACCAGTACGTGTGTGTAATCTTTTATACCTGTCTTAAGAGGTAAATGTTACGATTTTGGCAAAATTGCCTGTGATCTTTCAAATGCATTGTTTAAATATTATTCCAATATTCATTAATAAATTTATACAAAAAAAATTTACATACGTAATATAATTTAATTTTTGGCTATTTTTTTCTATTCTTATCTTACTGTTTGGAAGAAATTGATTTGCCTTTTTGGAAATCCTATTGCAATTCTGAAATTCATATTATTGTGATCGCTCCATGGATGTTATTAAAGCAGTTATTTCAGGAAAAATTAGAAAAAAGATACCCCCAAATTCCAAAAAGGTTAACATGTGTTATTTTGGTGAAGGACAATTAGAGAAGTCTCTGTTTTAGTAAAACGATTTCATAAATGAAAAAAAATTGGTAAATATTTCATCCACGCAAAGTAGTAGAGCTCTCTTGTCAGGTATACGAATACAAATCACTATTAGGTGTGTCTTCTGCGCTATTAATCCAAATAACCATTTCTATAATTGGTATCTCTTTTGACCTGTGTTCGCCCATGAGGAATGATTAACCTCGTTTAACTGTGGGAAAGTCCTCAAATATAAATTAGACCTAAGTACGTTAGTGGATATTACAAGTAATGACAATACCTTACAGGTCAGTATATTTATCATAACCCTTTGGTTAGTCTTTACCCTCTACATTACCCTTGAATAAGGTCAAACATGATCTTTTGTTTTAACTAAATGAATTAGTTAATCCTACCAATTAAATGCATCTGCCCCTGTTATAATCATTATACATACTTGTATGTAGCTTCCTTCCTTTTTTTGAAAAAGGTGCTATCGCTTATTTGACGAAATCCAATGGCCAAATTCGTCCCTCTTAAATGCTACGAAATATTCCCTAAAAACCCTAAATGTAAGTATGTCCCTTGTATAGTCTCCTCAAAAGTAACTTCAACGTTTACTCAAGTGTCAACATGTTATGTGAGAACAGATTTAGTTGACTAAAATTCAATCAATACTCTTTGTCTTACCATTCAGTAAGCTATTCTCATCTATGTCATATTCTCTTTCCACGCTAAGTTTGTTAGCGTCATGTCTTTACCATTCATTTCCACGCAAAACCGTTCCTACGCATCTACCTGAAATCCTATTTAAACAGCGAAAAATTGCACTACCCATTAGGGCACAGCAGGGAAATGGGAAAAATAATTGATGTCATCAATGATAGCAGATTCAATTGACTTATTAAAGAATGAAATTATCATAGGTGAGAAGATTCAAGTGACGAACTATAACTAGGAAACGGATTACAATTAGCATTCTAACTGTTACACTAATTACACTGAAACTAAAAGACAGAATACAAACTTTATCCTTTGTCAAGTAAATAATAAATACACCGATATTTTTAGATGATTTCAACTATGAAGGGTGGAATAACCGTTTAAATCTTGTCTGCAAACCGAGCAAATCACGGGGTTACTGTTCTTATAAGTATAACCGTCGCCCCTTGCCATACTGCTCTATGTCCGTATCTTTAATTTCACTTTGAATACGCGCGCCAGGGTGCTGCATCTCGCCATTACGGTGTTTACCCTTGGTGAGGGGGGGGGGGAAGAGTTGATGGGAAGAAGAGGTGAGGCGTTGCCGGATTGAGTGTGATTGAAATAATTTATCTTGAATTGGCAGTGAAGCTGGCATCACCGGACCTCTTTTTTGCATCATAGACAATATATTCAGTGAAATTCGTCTGCAATAAGGCTGTGAACCAGGGTTAAGCGAAATCAGCAGTTTCCTTAGTGTATCGCTTATCGCTTATTTGGCATCATGGTGAGGCGAGCGGGACTGAGGAGAAAGGGGAAATGAAAGGATATGTGGTGTGAAGGAGGGGTAACCGAGGTGGTGGGAAAGGAAAATGCAGACCTAGGTAATCAGTAGGCCGGGGTGGGAGGATGTAGGAGTGCAATTGGACCAGGAAAATTTGGGGAAGACAATAAACAATGGAGGTAGAGAACAAAAATGGAGATTTTGCACGTGCCAATCATTCGCCGAAATTGTCAACCCTACGTTTGGAATTGATAAATGAGGATGATAAAGTTCATCGCAAACAAATTATTAAAATATTACGCATTGCATACATATAAAAGTATGCAATGCGTCCAGAAGGCCAGTTCTCTTTTTCTTCAACCTGGAATTATACTCGGTATTTGATTATTCATAAAAATATTTTGCGTGACGAATATTTTTGAAAGCGTGGCATTCAAACCTTAGGCTCTCAGGCGTGTAGCATAACCCCTAGTAGCCTCCCTTTCGACCATATTACCATTGCGTTGTTGTAGAAGGTAACTTTCAATCAATGTGGTGTTCGATGACACACCATAACGGGAATCTATTGAATATATTCACTTTCGCCGCCTAAGTCTACTAATTTTAACTTCTTACCTCTGTGTTTACGGTTTCAGGCTCATCAGTGACGAAATATTCACGTATTTCAAAATATCTCAAGTCAATCTGTCATACATTAATATACCACCGAATGGTTTTGTTGGCGATGCTAGGGTTTCGTGTGAACAAATTCAGTGCCTTACATTAATATTCCCCTCTAACATTCCTTTAAAAAACCATTGATTTACAAGTGATGCCTTATCATTTTTTATAATAAATCCGTATTCCTTTGCAGATTTACGTTTATCTTTAGAAGTGCACATTTTTCTTTTTCCTATCTATCTTTTAAAGTGCACATGTACTTATTTTTAGCAAATATAAATAGATTTAAACAAAAGTTCTCGTAGTTACTTATTTTCTTTTACCTTAAGTCTAGTTAAGGGTTGATTACTCAGATCGAGCTCAAAGCTGTAGCGTTGTTTAACATTGCCTCACCGAATCGAACGCTCGCCGATAGTTCTTCAACAGTTCGCAACAGGCAGGAGGTTTCGGCGCTGTGGGTGGGCAGGAAAGGGAAGGCGCTTGAGGCTGAGCCGGGATGGGGGGATGGGAGGAACGAGACGCCCAGTTTGAGAAGAAGAAGAGAAGAACGCAAGGAGGGGGGCGATAAGGGAAGCGGGGCAGAACAATGCCTGGTGTTAGGTGGAAGCTGGGACGAGCGCTTGTAGGAAAAAGCGGTAAAAAACCAGGGGGAGGGCAGGAGAAATTTTGAGAAAGAATGGTGTGAGAGTTTGATTACCTTATTGATAATGATGTAGGAATGGCGGCCATCTGACTGCGATGTTAGTGAGGATAGCGGGTATATTGGGCTAGTGATAGAAATATAGATATTAGGGTCGGTCCTTCGAGTAGGAGAAGATAATGAAGGGGAAAGAACGGATTTAGGCTCAACAAACGCGTACCATTCGGCGTCATAAGGTTTTGTATGATAGAATTTATATATGGTATATTATTTTAATTCTCTTCCATAACGATATGGAGTTGATAAATATTAGAAGCTTGATTAAACGGATAAGAGAATTTTTGTACCTAATTTATTAAGCTATTGAAGTCCATTCTAAGGGTAAAAGAGTGTTTTAAATTGTTCATATTTTATCTGGAATGATAGTGTACTAATCTGGAGAACGTCATCGTACCTTCATCAGAGGAATAAAATAAATTTAATCCACGCTTCTGGTTTAAAGCGAAAAGTAAAATAGCATCTGGTGTTTTCCCAGCTTATTTGTTCTTGAAAGATTCTAGGATGGTCATCCTGGTAAGGGGCTCCATATTGGCCGACCTTTCGATGCCCGACTGGTGCACCGTCATCCCCGTGGACGATGCACGAGTCGGAAATGAAAACTTCGGCCAATATGGAACCCCTGAACCGGTGGAAGATCCGAGAATTCTTCATGAAATAATAATGAACCAAACAATGGGAAGGAAATAGATTCTGAATTTCTGTATTCATCAGTAGAGTATTGATTATCATATTAAAAAAGGAATTAATGTTTTTTTCTCGAAGAGTATATTAAGGACCCGCCGTTTTCAAATAACTTCCATAAGGCAAAGGAGGGAACGAGCTCATTCGTAGACGTTATTCCCCATTGCCCTATTAAGAAGGACCAAATTCAACTATAAGCATTTCCGAATCAACTACCAGAATTAGAGTTTTTTGGTACATACGATAGAAGATGGATTTCCTCTCAGAGATATCCACCTGATTGTTTTACAGGAGAGGGGCGGAAAGAGGAGAAATAGACGAGAGAGAAGAGAGTGCACGGGGAAGGAATGAGAACAGTGGTTGATATGAGGTAATGATTAAGGTGCAGTGCGAGGGGGAAGGTGGCAGAAGATAGGGGAACGAGGTAACGAGAAGAGAACAAGGAGAGGGGCGATCAAACGCCCCTCCCGTTGTTCGGGAGGAAGTGAGCAATGAAACGGCGGAGGAAACGGGAGGGAGAGGGCAATGAAACGGTGATAATGATAGACGCAGCTAAAGGAAGAACAAAGAAAATTCTGTATCCGTTCGTTTTGTCATTTATGGCAGTTTTATTACACTCCATTGAAATTTTAAGGGAATCTGTTACAAATCATTACTACACAATTATTGTTTAACCGGAATGAACTCACGACTTAGCGGAATAGGGTTAGCAATCTCCCAGATATTAATAAAAATGAAGCTCTACTGCTAACATATTTTAAATGAAAATGGAGAAATATTGATTTCATTGAAGGGTTTTCTGATAGTTATCGAGAGAAGTTGTGGAAAAGTAGATTTACATCAGATTTTGCTGCAATGCCTCACTTTTTTTCAGTTACACCCCTTAAGCGTTGACACACTTTTACCACACGTGTTGGAGTTAACCCGCGCGTAATTGTGGTAACCTTCACCATTCGAATCTTTGAGGCTTCATAATATTGCGCTGTGGCCACAAATGTCTTACGTTGTCACCAACATAGAAATTTGGATAAAATAAAGGTGCATGGATTTTCCAATTTCTCAAATTTATTTGTAAAATCTTAAATTTATTTATTTTAAAACAGCATGATCTTACCTGAATTTTCGTGAACTACGTCTTAAGGGGTGATAAAAAATTATTTTGAGCAAAACTCTGCGTGCCAAGGTCTTTTAATTTGACTTTAGTATCATGGCAGCCGCAAAATAAACATATTTACTTCGGCTACGCGTGCTTCTGATATATTTAATTCGTTTTCTGCGAAGTTAGATGGATAGTTTTATTCGTCACAAAACAATAATTTTAATGACATGATTTTAATAACGTAATTGTAGCAGCATAACTTTACGTGGCTCGTCCAATTTCAAATTTACAAATGCACTAGATTGGAATATAATATATTACATAGAAATGTTCTCTTAGATCGAGGAAAAGGAAGAAATCATTTGAGATAATTCTGGAAAGTAAAGACTAAGGACTTTGTATCGAGGCCCTTCCGCGACTGCCCTTCCGCAACGCCCCTTCTGCGCCGTCGTACTCCCGGTAATTTCTGTAAGGGTTGTACGTTGGGGTCACGTCATAATGGGGGTAATATGGATCTAGTATATCCCTAAAATATGGCCACTTATATACCTAAAAACACATTGCGAACCACTCCTCATGAACCTCTATCTTCTCTCCACTCCAGTATTGCCATACATCAGCGGCCTCTCCCTTCCAATTGCCTCACTACAATGGTATTTCCAGTGGAGCACACCTAGAAAATTGTGTCTGTAGTGTGATAACGTGCTAAGATAGATGTAGTGTACGGTGGTTTGTGTTGACGTTTTGGAGCTCCTAACAAAACAGTGCACTGAGGTTATTTCCCACCTTACTTAAATACAGCTGCCTTCCTTTTTTTGAAATAGAGCTATCACTGATTTGACGAATACCTATGGCCAAATTCGTGTTTCTTAAGTGCTACGAAATATTCTCATTAAACCCTAAACGTAAGTATGTCCCTTGTATAGTCTCCTCAAAAGTAACTGCAACGTTTACTCAAGTGTCAACATGTTATTTGAGAACGGATTAATTGACTAAAATTCAATCAGTTCTCTTTGTCTTACTATTCAGTAAGCTTTTCTCATCTATGTCACATTCTCTTTCCACGCTAAGTTTGTTGGCGTCATGTCTTTGCTATTCATTTTCACGCAAAGCCGTTCCCGGCATCTGGCTGAAATCCTATTTAAACAGCGAAAAATTGCACTACCCATTATGGCACAGCAGGGAAATGGAAAAATAATTGATGTCATCAATGATAACAGATTCAATTGACTTATTAAAGAATGAAATTATCATAGGTGAGAAGATTCAAATGAAAAACTATAATTAGGAAAAGGGTTACAATTAGAATTCTAACTATTACAATAATTAAACTGAACCTAAAAAACAAAATAATAAACAACCATTTCAGAGAGTAAAAATCATTCGCCTTGACCGGGATTCGAACCCGGATTCCCCGATATCCGGCCGAGTGCTTTAACCAATTAAGCTACCGAGACGTCCTCTTACGGTCTGAAATTTTGGGGGCTTTAAAGGAACAAGATGTTATGACGAAATACCGTATATACAATGTCACAGGCAATCGTAGTCGTGCGCGACGCGCCACAGTCCACGATGTTAATAAAGCCAATTTCAAACACTTACGCTGTTCATACCTTAGACAAATTTCAAGAAACTGTAATAGTAACTTTTAACGGAGTCACCCGCTATGTGTGCATTATAATGCAACCATTTCAGAGAGTAAAAATCATTCGCCTTGACCGGGATTCGAACCCGGATCCCTCGATATCCGGCCGAGTGCTTTAACCAATTAAGCTACCGAGACATCCTCTTACACTCTGATATTTTGGGGGCTTTAAAGGAACAAGATGTTATGACGAAATACCGTACATACAATGTCACAGGCAAAAAATGGTGAATGAATGGTTGCATTATAATGCACACATAGCGGGTGACTCCGTTAAAGTTTCTATTACAGTTTCTTGAAAAAAATTAAACTTTATCCTTTACCAAGTAAATAATAAAAACACTGATATTTTTCGATGCTTTAACTATGAAGGGCGGAATAACCGTTTAAATCTTGTCTGCAAACCGAGCAAATCACGGGGTTACTGTTCTTATAAGTATAACCGTCCCCAATGCCTATGTCCGTATCTTTAATTTCACTTTGAATAGGCGCGCCAGGGTGCCGCAGCTCGCCGTTACGGTTTATAACCCTGCGGGAGGGGGGGAGAGGAGTTGATGGGAAGAAGAGGTGAGGCGTTGCCGGATAGAGTTGATTGATATAATTTCCCTTGCATTGGCAGTGAAGCTGGCATCACCGGACCCCTTTTTTGCATCATAGACAATATATTCAGTGAAATTCGTCTGCAATAAGGCAGTGAACCAGGGTTAAGCGAAATCAGCAGTTTCCTTAGTGTATCGCTTATCGCTTATTTGGCATCATGGTGAGGCGAGCGGGACTGAGGAGAAAGGGGAAATGAAAGGATATGTGGTGTGAAGGAGGGGTAACCGGGGGGGTGGGAGAGGAAAATGCAGACCTAGGTAATCAGTAGGCCGGGGGGGAGGATGGAGAAATGCAAGTGTTCGAGGAAAATTTGGGCAAGAGAAGAAACAATATAGGTAGAGAACAAATATGGAGATTTTGCACGTGCCAATTATTTGCCGAAATTGTCAACCATACGTTTGGAATTGATGAATGAGGAAGATGAAGTTCATTGCAAACAAATTATTTAAGTACCACTCACACATTAAAAATGTATGCAATACGTGCAGAAGGCCAGTTCTCTTTTTCTTCAACCTGGAATTATAGTCGGTATTTTATTATTCATAAAAATATTTTGCGTGACGAATATTTTTGAAGGCTTGGAATTCAAACCTTAGGCTCTCAGGCGTGTAGCATAACCCCTAGTAGCCTCCCTTTCGACCATATTACCATTGCGTTGTTGTAGAAGGTAACTTTCAATCAATGTGGTGTTCAATGACACACCATAACGGGAATCTATTGAATATATTCACTTTCGCCGGCTTAAGTCTACTCATTTTAACTTCTTACCTCTGTGTTTACGGTTTCAGGCTCATCTGTGACGAAATATTCACGTATTTCAAAATATCTCAAGTCAATCTGTCATACATTAATATACTACCGGGAATGGTTTTTTTTTGGCTGGAGATCGTGTGGACAATTTCAGTACCTTACTTTAATATTCCCCTCTAACAATCCTTTAAAAAACCATTGACTTACAAGTGATGCCTTATCATTTTTTATAATAAATCCGTATTCCTTTCCAGATTTACGTTTATCTTTAGAAGTGCACATTTTTCTTTTTCCTATCTTTTGAAGTGCACATGTACTTATTTTTAGTAAATATCAATAGATTTAAACAAAAGTTCTCGTAGTTACTTATTTTCTTTTAACTTAAGTCTAGTTAAGGGTGGATTACTCAGATCGAGCTCAAAGTTGTAGCGTTGTTAAACATTGCCTCACCGAATCGAACGCTCGCCGACAGTTCTTCAACAGTTCGCAACAGGCAGGAGGTTTCGGCGCTGCGGGTGGGCAGGAAAGGGAAGGCGCTTGAGGCTGAGCCGGGATGGGGGGATGGGAGGAAGGAGACGCCCAGTCTGAGAAGAAGAAGAGAAGAACGCAAGGAGGGGGGCGATAAGGGAAGCGGGGCAGAACAATGCCTGGTGTTAGGAGGAAGCTGAGACGAGCGCTTGTAGGAAAAAGCGTTTGATGGCCAGGGGGAGGGCAGGAGAAATTTTGAGAAAGAATGGTGTGAGAGAATGATTACCTTATTGATGCTGATGTAGGAATGGCGGCCTTCTGACTGCGATGTTAGTGAGGATAGCGGGTATATTGGGCTAGTGATAGAAATATAGAAATTAGGATCGGTCCGTCGATTAGGTGGGGATATTGAAGGGGAAAGAACGGATTCAGGCTCAGCAAACGCGTACAATTCGGTGTCATAAGGTTTTGTTCGATAGAATTTATATATGGTATATTATTTTGATTCTCTTTCTTTCGATATGGCGTTGATCAATATTAGAAACTAGATTAAATGGATCAGAGAATTTTGTAAACCAAATTTGTTATACTATTGATATCCATTCTAAGGCTAAAAGAGTCCTTTAAATTGTTCATATTTTTCCTGGAATGATAGTGTACTAATCAGGAGAACGTCATCGTACCTTCATCCGAGAAATAAAGTAAATTTAATCCACGTTTCTGGTTTAAAGCAAAAAATGAAGTAACATCTGGTGCTTTCCCGGCTTATTTGCTTCTTGAAAGATTCTAGGGTGGTCAACCTGGTAAGGGGCTCCATATTGGCCGACATTTCGATGCCCGACTGGTGCATCGACATCCCTGAGAACAATGCACGTGTCGGAAATGAAAACTTCGGCCAATATGGAGACCTTTACCCGGTGGAAGATCCGAGAATCCTTCATGAAATAATAATGAACCAAATAATGGAAAGGAAATAGATTCTGAATTTCTGTATTCATCAGTAGAGTATTGATTATCATATTGAAAAAAAATTAATGTTTTTTTCTCGAAGAGTATATTAAGGACCCGCCGTTTTCAAATAACTTCCATAAGACAAAGGAGGGAACGAGCTCGATCGTAGACGTTATTCCCCATTGCACTTTTAAGAAGGACCAATTCCAACTATAAACATTTCCGAATCAACTACCAGAATTAGAGTTTTTTGGTACATACGATAGAAAAAGGACTTCCTCTCAGAGATAGCCACCTGATTGGTTTACAGAAGAGGGGCGTAAGGAGGAGAAATAGACGAGAGAGAAGAGAGTGCACGGAGAAGGAATGAGAACAGTGGTTGACATGAGGTAACGCTTAAGGTGCAGTGCGAGGGGGAAGGTGGCAGAAGATAGGGGAACGAGGTAACGAAAAGAGAACAACGGGAGGGGCGAACAAACGCCCCTCCTATTTTTCGGGAGGAAGTGAGCAATGAAGCGGAGGGGGAAACGGGAGGGAGAGGGCAATGAAACGATAATATTGATAGACGCAGCTAAAGGAAAAACAAAGAAAGTTTTGAATCCGTTGGTTTTCTCATTTAAGGCAGTTTCATGACAGTCCATTGAAATTTAAGGGAATCTGTTAAAAATCATTACTACACAATTATTTTTTAACCCGAATGAACTCACGACTTAGCGGAATAGGGTAAGCAATCTCCCAGATATTAATAAAAATGAAGCTCTACTGCTAACATATTTTAGTAAAAATGGAGTAATATTAATTTTATTGAAGGTTTTTTGTAATTGTTATCGAGAATATATGCGGAAAAAAAGATTAACATCAGATTTTGTTAATATGCCTCATAATTCTTTCAATTACACCCCTTGATCGTTGACACACTTTTACCACACGTGTTGAAGTTTACCGGGGCGGGGCATAGTTCTAACGGTGAATTTAAGGAATAATGGTTGGTATTACTTGTTAACGACGGAAAGTCAAATTTTGCATATTTATATGAATGCATTCTTTGGAAATGTTGACCATCGTTTCACTTTTTCTGTCCACGCGTGTGGAGCAGGATTTAGACCTTAATTAAATATTTCACATAATGTATTAATCGAAGGCATATTAAATATACTGAATAATATAATGACATTCATTCTCTTTTTTTGTTTGTAACAATTTAGTTATATTAGAAAATCATTAATCAGCATTGAGATACTAAAAATGGAACAAAAACGATCTCGCTCTGATTCTAATAAAATGTCTGGTCCAATTTTATCATGGTGTTCGTTAAGTTGAGGCGAAAACGATAGCTTCAATTTAGATATTGGATATTATACACAAAACGATAAAAAGATCTGCGTAGAAAGATTACTCAGGGAAACATATACATTTCAATGTGTTCCTAACTCGCTATTCTCACCATAAAACATTAAAATCGCCCTCTCCCTCCACACACACATCTTACATATTCAAGGCCATCACCCCTCCTCACTGAGCCCCTGATTCTCTACAGGGGCCTGGAAGAGCATTAATATTCTGAAAATTTTTTAAGCGTATAAGCAGTAATTATTGGTGTAAATATCTCATAATATCTTAGGTCCGCGTAGAAAATGAGAATATAAAAATGCACCACTGTATGTGAAATGCGAGTGGCGAAGATGTAGCAGGGAAGAGTGTGCGCATGCGCGGGCTGAAGGTATTGTAGGGAAGTTAGGTGGGGGACGTGGAACCGCCGACCCCAGCTCAAGTGACTCAGGTGTGTATTCTTGGTGGTGCGGAAGCGTAGCGTGTCCCGAATCTTATGCACACTGACGAGGCGGTGTAGTGGATAGCGAATAAGAGATTGGATGGTGTGGAGGGTGTAGAAAGGTGATTATGGCGTGTCGGTGGATGCGATATTCAGGAACGGTGATCGGTGTTATTAACATAACAAATTAAAAGATATAATCGAATGCAGTGGAAGAATTACGTCGGTCAAATGTGTAGCAGGGTACACGTGCAAGGCACGTTCTCATGAAGATAAAAATTAAGGAATTAGACGATTTTTGTTTGGAGGGAGGCTTTATTTTTGAGTAATTAGCTTTTAGATGTAAGGTTATATCTCAAACTAACCTGGTTTATACATAAGCCAAAAATGAATGCCCTTTGTCGTACTTTGCCGTCAAAAATGAATGAAAATTTCAAGGAAAATCATGAGATTCTTTGAAAAAATAAGTTGAATATTTCCATGTTTATTGGCATAACAGCGGTTGGACTAGGAAAAAAATGGAAAGGATGAAGAATGCCAGGAACACCTTATTTTTGTGGTTCTAATGCACAGTTAGGTAAAGATTAAATGATTTAATTTGAGATCATATACTTTAAACGGGCGAGACAATTGAACAAATGGCTTAAATTCAGGCCTGTTTTGGTGCATTTGGAATTATTAATAATCAAATTGCAATTTCCCTCTAGTTATTGCATTGATTTATTATCCGATGGTAAATTACTACAAATGCCTGTAGGATTTGAAATATGTTATGATTAACACGTTAAACTAATATAAAATAATAATTACTTGGTGGTGAATACCATAGTTTCAGTTCCTTACATATTGATTGCGTGTTACTTGAGTTTTTGAGATAACAGAAAGATTTCGTTGCTGTTAGGATCTGGCCTCGTATTAAAGACCCTGTCTCGGGTACATTCCCTACTCTCATTTTTAAACATATTTATTAACATTCCAAAATATATACTGAAACAAATTGTGTCGGAAAAAGATTAGAAAGTTATTTCAACCTTAAATGTTAAAACACTCCGAAAATGAAAGATAATGCCCTTTAGAATAAAAAATGTACTGTTATTTAGAAGTAAAAAAGTTTTACTTCAGATATTTTAGGAGAATTAAGCACATCATCTGTGGTATATTTTTCTCATGAGAATAGAGGAATAACAATGTTTTTAGATAATTTGGCAAAAAATCAATAATGTAAACCATTGCCTCGATTAGAATTTGACTGTGCATACAAATTCAAAATGACACAACATGGAAAAAGTTTTTACGTTTGAGTGAAGCAAGGCCACAAGGGAGTATTGTCTTGTAAGAGATACTCGCCATTAAGGGGTTGCCATAAAGGGCGAAGGAAAGGTAAAAGATAGTGGAAGGGTTAGAGAGAGGCTTTCCGCAGCTGAGGGTGGGCGATGCATTGTGATGTGAGGTAAAGGACTAAAGGGTGTTGTCCTTGTGAGATTCGGTAAATGACGAGGGGGATATAATTGGGAGGGCCGGGCTTAGGTTAGCACGGCAGAGGGGAGAGCCAATAAAAAGCGGGGAAGGATAGGGGAATAAAGGACTGGGAGGGACCACATGAGTGGAACGAAATGCGGTATCCACTCCTATATGGGTTTTTGCTCAACTAGCATATTCAAATTTTGCGCGAAAAATTTAAATAATGCATTATTGAAATATATTTTGGAATCACCAGTACGTATGTGTAAAAATGATCTATTGATTTAACTAAATGAAATAGTTATTCCTACACGTTAATTGCAACTGCCCCTACTTCATCCTCATGTTAATGATTTTGAATGCGACCACGACTGCGTGCGAATTCAAACGTCCTGTTATAATCATAATACATACTTGTATGCAGCTGCCTTCCTTTTTTAAATAGAAGCTATCACTGATTTGACGAATTCCTATGGCCAAATTCGTCCCTCTTAAGTGATAGGAAATATTCCCTAAAAACCCTAATTGTAAGTATGTCCCTTGTATAGTCTCCTCCAAAGTAACTTAAACGTTTACTCAAGTGGCAACATGTTATGTGAGAACAGATTTAGTTGACTAAAATACAAACAATGCTCTTCGTCTTACCATTCAGTAAGCTATTCTCATCTATGTCATATTCTCTTTCCTCATATGGCTAAGTTTGTTGGCGTTATGTCTTTACCAATTATTTCCACGCAAAATCGTTCCGGGCTTCTGGCTGAAATCCTTCTTAAACGGCGAAAAATAGCACTACCCATTAGGGCACAGCAGGGAAATGGGAAAAATAATTGATGTCATCAATGATAGCAGATTCAATTGACTTATTAAAGAATGAAATTATCATAGGTGAGAAGATTCAAATGACGAACTATAATTAGGAAACGGATAACAATTAGCATATAAATTGGTACAGTAATTAAACTGAAACTAAAAAACAGAATAACAAACTTTATCCTTTGCCAAGTAAATAATTAAAACACCGATATTTTTAGATGCTTTAACTATGAAGGGTGGAATAACCGTTTAAATCTTGTCTGCAAACCGAGCAAATCACGGGGCTACTGTTCTTATAAGTATAACCGTCGCCCCTTGCCATACTGCTCTATGTCCTTATCTTAAATTTCACTTTGAATACGCGCCCCAGGGTCCTGCAGCTCGCCATTGCGGTGTTTAACCCTTGGTGAGGGGGGGGGGAAGAGTTGATGGGAAGAAGAGTTTAGGCGTTGCCGGATTGAGTGTGATTGAAATAATTTATCTTGAATTGGCAGTGAAGCTGCCATAACCGGACCTCTTTTTTGCATCATAGACAATATATTCAGTGAAATTCGTCTGCAATAAGGCAGTGAACCAGGGTTAAGCGAAATCAGCAGTTTCCTTATGGTATCGCTTATCGCTTATTTGGCATCTGGTGAGGCGAGCGGGACTGAGGAGAAAGGGGAAATGAAAGGATATGTGGTGTGAAGGAGGGGTAACCGGGGGGGTGGGAAAGGAAAATGCAGACCTAGGTAATCAGTAGGCCGGGGTGGGAGGATGGAGAAGTGCAAGTGTACCAGGAATATTTGGGCAAGGCAATAAACAATGGAGGTAGAGAACAAATATGGAGATTTTGCGCGTGCCAATCATTCGCCGAAATTGTCAACCCTACGTTTGGAATTGATAAATGAGGATGATAATGTTCATCGCAAACAAATTATTAAAATATTAAGCATTGCATACATGCAATGCGTGCAGAAGGCCAGTTCTCTTTTTCTTCAACCTGGAATTATACTCGGTATTTAATTTTTCATAAAAATATTTTGCGTGACGAATATTTTTGAAGGCGTGGCATTCAAACCTTAGCCTCTCAGGCGTGTAGCATAACGCCTAGTAGCCTCTCTTTCCACACATTACCGTTTCGTTGTTTTAGAAGGCAACTTTCAATGAATATGGTGTTCGATGACACGCCAGAACGGGAAACTATTGAATATATATTCACCTACGCCCGCTTTAATTTTGCTCCTTATAACCTTCTCACCTCTGTGTTTACGGTTTCAGGCCCATCAAGGACGAAATATTCACGTATTTCAAAATATCACAACTCAATCTGTCATGCATAAATATACCACCGAATGGTTTTGTTCGCGATGCTAGGGTTTCGTGTGAACAAATTCAGTGCCTTACATTAATATTCCTCCTTAAACAAAACAATTGATTTCCAAGTGATGCCTTATCGTTTTTTATAATAAATGCATATTCCTTTCCAGATTTACGTTTATCTTTAGAAGTGCACATTTTTCTTTTTCCTATCTATCTTTTGAAGTGCACATGTCCTTATTTTTAGTAAATCATCAATAGATTTGAACAAAAGTACTCCTTGTCAGTTATTTTCTTTTACCTTAAGTCTAGTTAAGGGTGAATTATTCAGATCGAGCTCAAAGCTGTAGCGTTGTTTAACATTGCCTCACCGAATCGAACGCACGCCGACAGTTCTTCAAAAGTTCGAAACAGGCAGGAGGTTTCTGCGCTGTGGGTGGCGGCAGGAAAGGGAAGGCACTTGAGGCTGAGCCGGAATGGGGGGATGGGAGGAAGGAGACGCTCAGTCTGAGAAGAAGAAGAGAAGAACGCAAGGAGGAGGGCGATAAGGCAAGCGGGGCAGAACAATGCCTGGTGGTAGGAGGAAGCATGGACGTGCGCTTATAGGAAAAAGCGTTTGAAGGCCAGGGGGAGGGCAGGAGAAATTTCGAGAAAGAAAGGTGTGAGAGAATGATTACCTTATTGATGCTGATGTAGGAATGGCAGCCATCTGACTGCGATGTTAGTGAGAATAGCAAGTATATTGGGCTAGTGATAGAAATATAGAAATTAGGATCGGTGCGTCGATTAGGTGGGGATATTGAAGGGGAAAGAACGGATTCAGGCTCAGCAAACGCGTACCATTCGGTGTCTTAAGGTTTTGTTCGAAGGAAATTAATAAATGGTGTATTATTTTGATTCTCTTCCTTTCGATATGGCGTTGATCAATATTAGAAACTAGATTAAATGGATCAGCGAATTTTGTAAACCAAATTTGTTATACTATTGATGTCCATTCTAAGGCTAAAAGAGTGCTTTAAATTGTTCATATTTTTCCTGGAATGATAGTGTACTAATCAGGAGAACGTCATCGTACCTTCATCCGAGGAATAGAGAAAATTTAATCCACATTTCTGGTTTAAAGCGAAAAATGAAGTAACATCTGGTGCTTTCCCGGCTTATTTGCTTCTTGAAAGATTCTCGGGTTGGGAACCTGGTAAGGGGCTCAATATTGGCCGACGTTTCGATGCCCGACTGGTGCACCGTCATCCCTGAGGACGATGCACGAGTCGGGCATTAAAACTTCGGCCAATATGGAACCCCTGACCCGGTGGAAAATCTGAGTATCCTTCATGAAATAATAATGAATCAAATAATGGGAAAGGAATAGATTCTGAGTAATTGAATTCAGCATAGAGTATTGATTGTCAAATTGAAAAATGTTTTTTTCTCGAAGAATATATTAAAGACCCACCAATTAATTATTAAAAACATTTATTAACAAATAAATGTTTTTTTCTCGAAGAGTATGTTAAAGACCCGCCGCTTTAAAATAACTTCCATAAGATATTAAGGAGCGGACGAGCTCAATCTTAGTTGTTATTCCCCATTGCCCTATTAAGAAGGACCAAATTTAACTATAAACTTTTCCGAATCAACTACCAGAATTAGAGTTTTTTGGTACATTCCATGGAAGAAGGACTTCCTCTCAGAGATATCCACCTGATTGGTTTACAGGAGAGGGGAAAAAGGAGGAGAAGGAGTCGAGAGAGAAGAGAGTGCACGGCGGAGGAATGAGAACAGTGGTTGATATGAGGTAATGATTATGGTGCAGTGCGCACGTTCTCATGAAGATACAAAGTAAGGAATTAGACGATTTCTTTTGTTGGCGGAAGGCTTTAATATTTTAGTAAATAGCTTTTAGATGTAAGGTTATATCTCAAACTTGCCTGGTTTAGCCATAAGACAAAAATGAATGCCCTTTTTCGTACTTTGTCGTCAAAAATGAATGAAAATTTAAAGGAAAATCATGAGATTCTTTGAATAACTAAGTAGAATATTTCCATGTTTATTGGCATAACTGCGGTTTGACTAGGAAAAAAATTTGATTCAACAAAGAAGTATTTCTTCTGACGAGATGGCTATTGCACGAAAAATGTACGAAAGTGTAGGGTAGACTTGAGAATAGGAGGATTTCGATTATTATATCAACCCCAGGAATTCATTAAAACTTTAATTTAAATACTAAAATATGAAAGCTATTTTTCATTATGTGACCTGTTAGTTTAACCAAATAAATTGGGCCAAGTAATAAGAATTATTTTATTACATTTCATACTCTGCACACTTTCGTGGTTTTCCAGTAAACTCACTTTTCCGCGGGTTTGTTCCATAGTAATTAATTTGATGCATAAAGATGCAGGTGCTCAGAGTCCCTTGCCCGGACATCGAACCCAGGACGCTACCGTCAGTAGTCCAACGCTCTATCCACTAGACCACCACGACCCGCCATAACCATTTAATACTCGTATGTCATATTAAATACCAAGTACGATTTGTACTTCCTGGTTATTCTTTTAGGTTATGCCATGATCATATGTGTACATTTTTGAATCCGATAGAAATATATTATTTGCAGATGCTAACTGCACATTTAAAAAAACTTTCCCCAAAATACCCTGTATGAAGCCAGTTAAGTGCCTAACTTTGCCATATTCAAAAAATTACCGATTATAACAACCTCACAAGATTTCTCAGCGTAGATGATAACATTCCAAGAAAGGGGGCAACTAGAATTATTCATTCGCAATTAAACATGTTGAAGTAAATGAGTGTTTGAGAAATGGAATTATATTATCAATTTATGATGATTCTTGAGATATATCTTATTGTTTTATATTAAATTATTTTCAATATAAAATTACAATTTGAGGCGACTCAATCATGATGATTTCATTGGGGCAAATATCACCTTAAAGTTTACAAAGTATAATACAATGCATGAAGATATCAGAAATAAACAAACGTAATCTTACTTTTTTTCTCGTTTCACCAAGAGATGAAGATGATTGGCTTGCTTGAATTACCTGGTCAATAAGGTTTACTCTTGGTGACTTTCCTTTCCATGCGCGGTCGGACTGGAATTAATCTCCAAGGCAAACACTGTGGACCAGAATGTGTGCACAATGCACGAGCGTGCCAACCTCTCTGTTAATCCCGCGAAGAAATACCCCCACTTTTGGCTAATCCTCTTCCAATGTATACCATTTGACGGGACTTTTACTGATCGACGATGGCAGCGTTTCCCGTTACTCATAAATACGTTCATCTTTCAATCAGGTAAAACATCCTCTCTTATTTTTGATCTGCATAAGGTTACGACAATTCGATGGAAAATAGACAAACGACACGTGTTCAAAACAGTTACCTGCCATTTCTTACGTACTATGGGGCTAGGCTTCATATTTTTATCCAGTGTATACGATTGAGATGATCTTAAAAGGCTAGTTACCCAAAATAATATTTTCCATAAGAAATTTAATCAAACAAAAAAGTTTAAAGGGAGGATACGATCTTTATATTCCACATTGCTCTACTGGCATCTCTTTAAGCAACTTGGAAATAGAGTAACAAACTTTATCCTTTGCCAAGTAAATAATAAATACACCGATATTTTTAGATGCTTTCTACTAAGGAGGGTGGAATAACCGTTTAAATCTTGTCTGCAAACCGAGCAAATCACGGGGTTACTGTTCTTATTAGCATAAACGTCGCCCCTTGCCCTACTGCTCTATGTCCGCATCTTTAATTTCACTTTGAATACGCGCGCCAGGGTGCTGCAGCTCGCCATTACGGTGTTTAACCCTTGGTGAGGGGGGGGGGGGGAAGAGTTGATGGGAAGAAGAGGTGAGGCGTTGCCGGATTGAGTGTGATTTAAATAATTTATCTTGAATTGGCAGTGAAACTGGCATCACCGGACCTCTTTTTTGCATCATATTCAATATTATTATTATTAGGTAATCTACCGGTTAAGGTAGGTTTTTGGATGGACACAACTATCAAATAAACATTTTGTGACTCCCCACCTAGCAAACTAATCTATATCAGGTCCCTTTCATCTCGGTGTACTTCTTTCCTCCCTTCATCCCTTCCAACATCCCTATCCTGTTCCTACCCTTTCCTCGCTTGCCCAACATTCTCCCCTCTATTACCCTCTTCAACATTCCACTACCGCTCAATACGCCTTTCATCCATTTTTCCTGCCTCCATAGGATTTCTCTCAACAAACCCCTCTCCCCCCCCACCATTTCTAGTACTTCCTCATTTGTTTGCCTTTCGGTCCATTTAACCTTCTCCATTCTTCTCCACACCCACATTTCAAAAGCCTCCAATCTACGTCTATCCTCCTGCTTCAGCGACCACGTTTCCGCGCCGTACATAGCTACGCTCCATATCAGAGTTTTTACGAGTCTTGTCTTAACATCCCTACTCAACGTCCCCGTCATCAACTCCCTCCTCCTTGAGAAAGCCTCCTTGCCTAGCGCAATTCTTCTCCTTACGTCCCTACCACTTTGACCGTGTTGGTCCAAAACACTTCCGAGATATGTAAACTGTTCTACCTGCTCTATTTTTTCCCCGCCTATTTTAATATTTAGCTTAGCCTTTTTCTTTCTGGAAAATCGCATAATCTTAATTTTATTAATATTGATTCTCATACAATATTTATCGCACTGAACCTCCAATTCACTCAACAATGCTTGCAACCCCTTGGCTGACTGAGCAACTAATGTTTGGTCATCAGCAAACCTAACCGATTTTACGAATTCCCCTCCGACTTTCATTCCTACCATCAGTTCTTCCCCTGCCTCTTTATTCATTTCCTCTACATATACGTTGAACAGTACCGGTGACAATGGGCAACCCTGCCTTACACCTCTTCCTAACACTGCCCATCCGGACTCTCCGTTCCCCACTCGCACCTGAGCAGTCTGAGACATGTACAGATTGCGGATCAGTCTCCTGTCACTCCAATCCATTCCTATTTTCTGCGATACACGCATTAATTTTTCCCAATTCACTCTATCAAACGCTTTTTCGAAATCTATAAAACAGGCAATAACGTCCTGATTGTATTCTATATTCCTCTTGACTAGTGATCTCATTACTGCAATGGCCTCACGTGTACCTCTTCCCTTCCTAAGCCCAAACTGATCCCCTAAGTAATCATTTGCCTTACTCTGTATCCTTTTGTTGATGATCCTGAGAATAACTTTAGCTGCGTGGGATATCAAACTTATTGTTCTGTAATCCTCACATGACGTAGACTTTGCCTTTTTTGGAATAGGAACTAACACCGATCTCACAAAATCTTCCGGCGAGATTCCTTCTTCATAGATACTGCGAATCAGTCCATATAGGGCCTTTTCCCGCATTTTCCTACACATTTCAACAGTTCTACAGGTATGTTGTCCACCCCCACGGCCTTATTTGCTTTCATCTCCTTTAGTGCCCTTTCTATTTCATCGTCGAGTATGCCTGGACCTAAGCTATCTTCTTCTACGTCATGTTCATTTTCTATGTCTAACCTTGTCGGCCTAAGTTCTTTACCATACAGTGTTTCTAAATATTCCTTCCATCTCTCTTGGATTTTTCCTGGTTCAACTATTATCTTACCCCATTTATCTTTAACTGTTAGCACAGATCTCTCCTTCTTACTTCTCCATAATAACTTAACCTTGCTGTATAGAGCACCAATTTCCCTCTTATTCTGTAAACTTTCCATATCCTCGCATTGCGTTTTCCACCATTCTTCTTTTGCTTTATTTTTGGCCCTTCTCACTTTATTGTTTAACTCTTGTACTTCATTTTGCCTAACTCTGTGTTTACATTTTTCCATCTTCTTCTCTCATCCATCTTTGCAATATAATGATGGCCACTATAGATATACAATATATTCAGTGAAATTCGTCTGCAATAAGGCAGTGAACCAGGGTTAAGCGAAATCAGCAGTTTCCTTATGGTATCGCTTATCGCTTATTTGGCATCATGGTGAGGCGAGCGGGACTGAGGAGAAAGGGGAATTGAAAGGATGTGTGGTGTGAAGGTGGGGTAACCGGGGAGGAGGGAAAGATAAATGCAGACCTAGGTAATCAGGAGGCCAGGGTGGGAGGATGGAGGAGTGCAAGTGTACCAGGAAAATTTGGGAAAGACAATAAACAAATGAGGTAGAGAACAAATATGGAGATTTTGCACGTGCCAATCATTCGCCGAAATTTTCAACCCTACGTTTGGAATTGATAAATGAGGATGATAATGTTCATCGCAAACAAATTATTAAAATATTAAGCATTCCATACATGCAATGCGTGCAGAAGGCCAGTTCTCTTTTTCTTCAACCTGGAATTATACTCGGTATTTGATTTTTCATAAAAATATTTTGCGTGACGAATATTTTTGAAGGCGTGGCATTCAAACCTTAGCCTCTCAGGCGTGTAGCATAACGCCTAGTAGCCTCTCTTTGGACACATTACCGTTTCGTTGTTTTAGAAGGCAACTTTCAATGAATATGGTGTTCGATGGCACGCCAGAACGGGAAAATATTGAATATATATTCACCTACGCCGGCTTTATTTTGCTCCTTATAACCTTCTCACCTCTGTGTTTACGGTTTCAGGCTCATCAGTGACGAAATATTCACGTATTTCAAATTATCACAACTCAATCTGTCATACATAAATATACCACCGAGAATGGTTTTGTTGGCGATGCTAGGGTTTCGTGTGAACAAATTTAGTGCCTTACATTAATATTCCTCTCTAACATTCGTTAAACAAAACCACTGATTTCCAAGTAATGCCTTATCATTTTTTATAATAAATGCATATTCCTTTCCAGATTTACGTTTATCTTTAGAAGTGCACATTTTTCTTTTTCCTATCTATCTTTTGAAGTGCACATGTCCTTATTTTTAGTAACTCATCAATAGATTTGAACCGAAGTAGTCCTTGTTACTTATTTTCTTTTAGCTTAAGTCTAGTTAAGGGTGGATTACTCAGATCGAGCTCAGAGCTTTAGCGTTGTTTAACATTGCCTCACCGAATCGAACGCACGCCGACAGTTCTTCAACAGTTCGCAACAGGCAGGAGGTTTGGGCGCTGGGGGTGGGGCAGGAAAGGGAAGGCGCTTGAGGCTGAGCCGGGATGGGGAGATGGGACGAAGGAGACGCCCAGTCTGAGAAGAAGGAGAGAAGAACGGAAGGAGGGGGGCGATAAGGCAAGCGGGGCAGAACAATGCCTGGTGGTAGGAGGAAGCTGGGACGTGCGCTTGTAGGAAAAAGCGTTTGAAGGCCAGGGGGAGGGGAGGAGAAATTTCGAGAAAGAAAGGTGTGAGAGAATGATTACCTTATTGATGCTGATGTAGGAATGGCGGCCATCTGACTGCGACGTTAGTGAGCATAGCGGGTGTATTGGGCTAGTGATAGAAATATAGAAATTAGGATCGGTCCTTCGAGTAGGAGGGGATTTTGAAGGGGAAAGAACGGATTCAGGCTCAACAAACGCGTACTATTCGGTGTCATAAGGTTTTGTATGATAGAATTTATATATGGTATATTATTTTCATTCTCTTACTTATCGATATGGCCTTGAATATTAGAAGCTTTTTTAAACGGATCAGAGAATTTTGTATGCCTAATTTGTTCTACTGTTGATGTACATTCTAAGGCTAAATGAGTGCTTTAAATTTTTCATATTTTTTCTGGAATGATAGTGTACTAATCAGGAGAACGTCATCGTACCTTCATCCGAGGAATAAAGTAAATTTAATCTACGCTTCTGGTTTAAAGCGAAAAATGAAGTAACATCTGGTGCTTTCCCGGCTTATTTGCTTCTTGAAAGATTCTCGGGTTGGCAACCTGGTAATGGGCTCCATATTAGCCGACGTTTCGATGCCGGCTGGTGCACCGTCATTCTTGAGGACGATGAACGAGTCGGACATTAAAACTTCGGCCAATATGGAACCCCTGACCCGGTGGAAGATCCGAGAATCCTTCATGAAATAATAATGAACCAAATAATGGGAAGGAAATAGATTCTGAATTTCTTAATTCAGCAGTAGAGTATTGATTGTCATATTGAAAAAAAATTAATGTTTTTTGCCCGAAGAGTATATTAAAGACCCGCCGTTTTCAAATAACTTCCATAAGGCATAAAACAGGGAACGAGCTCAATCGTAGACGTTATTCCCCATTGCACTATTAAGAAGGACCAAATTTAACTCTAAACGTTTCCGAATCAACTACCAGAATTAGAGTTGTTGGGTTCATACGATAGAAGAAGGACTTCCTCTCAGAGATATCCATCTGATTGGTTTACAGTAGAGGGGCGAAAGGAGGAGAAATAGACGAGAGAGAAGAGAGCGCTCGGGGAAGGAATGAAAACAGTGGTTGATATGAGGTAATGATGAAGGTGCAGTGCGAGGAGGAAGGTGGCAGAAGATAGGGGAACGAGGTAACGAGAAGAGAACAACGAGAGGGGCGAACAAACGCCCCTCCCGTTGTTCGGGAGGAAGTGAGCAATGAAACGGCGGAAGAAACGGGATGGAGAGGGTAATGAAACGGTGATAATGATAGACGCAACAAAGGAAGAACAAAGAAAGTTTTGAATCCGTCGGTTTTCTCATTTAAGGATGTTTTATGACAATCCATTGAAATTTTAAAGGAATCTGTTACAAAACCACACAATTATTATTGAACAGATATTCATGGTTAAGACAATTCGATGGAAAATAGACAAACGAAACTTTTTCAAAACCGTTACGTGCCATTTCTTACGTACCATGGGGCTAGGCTTCATATTTTTATTCAGTGCATACGATTGAGATGAACTAAAAAGGCTAGTTACCCAAAATAATATTTTCCATAAGAAATTTAATCAAACAAAAAGGTCTAAAGGGAGGATACGATCTTTAAATTCCACATTGCTCTACTGGCATCTCTTTAAGCAACTTGGAACCTTATATTAAGCATTTGGTAAGTGGAAAGCCACAAAGTAGTATGAGAAAAACTGGAAAGGAGGAAGAATGCCAGGACACCTGATTTTTGTGGTTCTAATGCACAGTTAGGTAAAGATCTAAATGATTTAATTTGAAATCATATACTTTAAACGGGCGAGATAATTGAACAAATGGCTTAGATTCAGGCCTGTTTTGGTGCATTTGGAATTATTAATTATCAAATTGCAATTTCCCGCCAGGGTGCTGCAGCTCGCCATTACGGTGTTTAACCCTTGGTGAGGGGGGGGGAAGAGTTGATGGGAAGAAGAGGTGAGGCGTTGCCGGATTGAGTGTGATTGAAATAATTTCTCTTGCATTGGCAGTGAAGCTGGCATCACCGGACCTCTTTTTTGCATAATAGGCAATATATTCAGTGAAATTCGTCTGCAATAAGCCAGTGAACCAGTGTTAAGCGAAATCATTAGTTTCCTTATCGTATCGCTTATTTGGCATCATGGTGAGGCGAGTGGGACTGAGGAGAGATGGGAAATGAAAGTATGTGTACTGTGAAGGAAGGGTAACCGGTGGGGTGGGAAAGGAAAATGCAGACCTAGGTAATCAGTAGGCCGGGGTGGGAGGATGGAGAAGTGCAAGTGTAAAAGGAAATTTTGGCCAAGACAATAAACAAATGAGGTAGAGATCAAATATGGAGATTTTGCACGCGCCAATCATTCGCCGAAATTATCAGTCCTACGTTTGGAATTGATAAATGAGGATGATAAAGTTCATCGCAAAAAAAATTATTAAAATATTAAGCATTGCATACATATAAAAGTATGCAATGCGTGCAGAAGGCCAGTTATCCTTTTCTTCAACCTGGAATTATACTCGGTATTTGATTCTTCATAAAAATTTTTTGCGTGACGAATATTTTTGAAAGCAAGGCATTCAAACTTTAGCCTCTCAGGCGTTTAGCATAACGCCTAGTAGCCTCCCTTGGACCTCAATGCCCTTGCTTTGTTGTAGAAGGTAACTTTCAATGAATATGGTGTTCCATGACACCCCAGAACGGGAAACTATTGAATATATTCACCTACGCCGGCTTTAATTTTACTCCTTATAACCTTCTTACCTCTGTGTTTACGGTATGAGGTTCATGAGTGACGAAATATTCACGTATTTCAAAATATCACAAGTCAATCTATCATATATTAATCTACGACCGATAATGGTTTTTTGGCGATGCTGGAGTTTCGTGTGAAAAAATTCAGTGCCTTACTTTAATATTCCTCTCTAACATTCATTTAACAAAACCATTGATTTCCACGTGATGCCTTCTCATTTTTTTTAATAAATCCATATTCCTTTACAGATTTATGTATATCTTTAGAAGTGCACATTTTTCTTTTTCCTATCTATCTTTTGAAGTGCACATGTAGCCTTTTTAGTAAATCATCAATAGATATGAACAAAAGTAGTCCTTGTTACTTATTTTCTTTTAGCTTAAGTCTAGTTAAGGGTGGATTACTCAGATCGAGCTCAGAGCTTTAGCGTTGTTTAACATTGCCTCACCGAATCGAACGCTCGCCGACAGTTCTTCAACAGTTCGAAACAGGCAGGAGGTTTCAGCGCTGTGGGTGGGGCAGGAAAGGGAAGGCACTTGAGGCTGAGCCGGAATGGGGGGATGGGAGGAAGGAGACGCCCAGTCTGAGAAGAAGAAGAGAAGAACGCAAGGAGGGGGGCGATAAGGGAAGCGGGGCAGAACAATGCCTGGTGTTAGGAGGAAGCTGGGACGAGCGCTTGTAGGAAAAAGCGTTTGATGGCCAGGGGGGGGGGGGGCAGGAGAAATTTTGAGAAAGAATGGTGTGAGAGAATGATTACCTTATTGATGCTGATGTAGGACTGGCGGCCATCTGACTGCGAAGTTAGTGAGAATAGCAAGTATATTGGGCTAGTGATAGAAATATAGAAATTAGGATCGGTCCGTCGATTAGGTGGGGATTTTGAAGGGGAAAGAACGGATTCAGGCTCAGCAAACGCGTACAATTCGGTGTCATAAGGTTTTGTTCGATAGAATTTATATATGGTATATTATTTTGATTCTCTTCCATATCGATATAGAGTTGATAATTATTAGAAGCTTGATTAAACGGATCAGAGAATGTCTGTACCTAATTTGTTATACTATTGATGTCCATTTTAAGGCTAAAGAGTGCTTTAAATTGTTCATATTTTTTCTGGAATGATGGTGTACTAATCAGGAGAACGTCATCGTACCTTTATCCGAGGAATAATGTAAATTTAATCCGCTCTTCTGATTTAAAACGGAAAATGAAGTAACATCTGGTGCTTTCCCGGCTTATTTGCTTCTTGAAGAATTCTCGGGTGTTCCACCGGGAAAGGAGCTCCATGTTGGCCGACGTTTCGATGCCCGACTGGTGCACCGTCATCCCTGGGGACGATGGACGAGTCGGGCATCAAAACTTCGGCCAATAATGAACCCCTGACCCGGTGGAAGATACGAGAATCCTTCTTGAAATAAAAATGAACCAAAGTATGGGAAGGAAATAGAAAGAGTATGTATGAAGTATGAAAAATATTTTCAGTTACAGAAAATATTGGTGAGGAAATTGTTATTATTGACTTTTTATCAATGAAAGAATAAAGAGGAAACGTCAATTAATTGCATTAATTTTAATCTTTGAAAATAGTTTTGTGATATTTGTTGAAGAATTATTCTACGCTTGCCAAAAGAAATTGGATTTTGATGGCACGGCTTAGAAATGGTGCACATTTTATTAAGTAGATTTTAGTTGATAACGATTATTTATGAAAAGATAGAGAAAAATATTTAGGAAGGGCTAGTTTTAACCAACTTTTATCATTATTTATGATGATTCAAATAATTAATCCACTGATAAAGAACTGTGTACCTAATAGTATAGTAAGAATATCATATTCTCTGTCTTAGACCATTTCCGTCACCAATGAAAGAGATCAGATCACAAAATTAGAAATATGTTCTCTAATTTTAAAGCAATAAGAATCTGGTGACTTGGAACCAGCAATATTTAGCTCATCCTGCTCCAAATGAGTCTTTTCGGTGGTGGAAATTACCATGTTCTCTTCAGGTAAGGCTTCGTACGTACCTACGGGTTTACTTCAAATACGAATGTTATACTTTGGATATGAGTAATTATTAAATCTGAGTAAATACAAGAGGTGTTTCGGAAATGAGTGGCATTAAACTCTATGCAAAAAATATTCCTGAGTTAAGGTAGAATGACGTTCTCCTGATGAATACTTTTTTATTACAGTGAATTAAAAGTACGCACGACTAAAAATATTTATCTATCCACATTCCTCTCATTATCGGTCCATTTTTTCTCTGCAAGCACATTCTTTTGAGCCAGATGGCCGCACCAAAGACAAGCTGTTCATTCTCGTTGCGGACTTTGTATCCTGACATTACTTCTCCCCCTTCCGTCGTCTGATGTTTCCTCTTCACAGCCCTTGTCTTGACGTCCTCATAAATCCCTTTCCTCTTCTTACTGGTTTGCCTTACTTCACCCTTCCCACCCGTGTTTCTCTTTGCCAGCTTCTCCCCAGACCGTCTGCATCCTCCAAACCATCCCATTTCCCCCCTTCACCTCATGCGCCAACCTTTTACTCCTCCGCGCCCCACGCCGAATTCTCTTGTCTCGCTGCAACGTTCGGAAGACCATCTCTAAAAATACCCCGTTGTCAGGCCAAAGTATTTCCACCCGTAACTAGACTTTAGCTGAAAAATAACAAGCAACACGAAGTAAATAAAACTCTTGAAATATTTTAAAATATTTGCGGGGTAAGAATGATATATTGAAAATCTTCCATATTCCTTGGTGCCAAATCAGAGTTCAATCAATGGTTCAGGGAGAATATGGCCAAAAACGGCGGAAAGGATAACCGGCGTATTGGTATATCTCCATTTCCCGTAGTGCAGCCTGTTATTAATCAAAAATGTCGAAAGTACTTTAATTCCAAATTAAATAACGGACAATGTAAATTCCTACACTAATTTGAACATGGTTTTTCTGGGCGGAAGGTAAAGTAATACATTCTAAATTCATAAAAGATTCAGTTTTCACAGCGAGATATCGTTAGCACGTCATAGCGCTCAGTGAGGGACTGGAACACTTTCTATCGATAGAAAAATAATTGCATATTAAATAGTTTTAGTAATTAAAATGGGTGAAGACGTATACTTTCAATCAGTGCGCACACAATTAGAGTTCATATTACATTGATTTCTATGAAAATTATACAGGTGCTGTGTGCAGTATAATTTTTGCAACATAGGTTGATGGTCATTTTCTCAAAGCCTAAATATTTAAGCCTCAAATTCTGAACCTTTAAAAATATAAGCTATGATAAACGATTTTACGGATATCCAAACCCCGTGTATTGTTGGAGGTGAAAGTAACAAGAGAACGAAATTAAATTAATCCTGCACAATGTTAATATCATATTTTCAATTTTTGGTAATACTTTACATGTATTGAATCCAAAGGGTTAATTACTTCGATGAATGATTGGGAATCTTTTCAGTGCAATGGACCACCAGAGATTAATGTCCATACATGTTCCCTCCCGTCACTGTTAATTCTCAGACGGTCATCTTACTCGCGCTCATCCACGCCTGCACCCGCTTTTCCTTATTGCCTCCATACCCACGCCTCCACCCCACTAATGTCTCCTCACTCTTCTCTCTTCATCTAGGTTGATTCGTCCATAAAATTCGACAAACGTCATTCACTTTAAGATTGATTAAATACTGATTTATCTGAGACGGGTTGCCACCTCATCAAAGCCTAATTGTGCCTGGCGTATTTATCGGTCAGAAAGAGCCCAGTGATGCCAGATATACAGTTATGGAAAATGAAGCGAACTCATCCAGGCTCCCTTCCGCAAGGAGGCACCCCAACCCCTCCGAATGGCGGACCATGGGGAGGGGTGTATTAAGAGACACCCACAGCACGTCGGCTTGCGCATTCTAGTCGAGAGTGAGAAAGCGAGCGGAATGGCCGGACGCGAATTGAATACACGTGAAGAAGACGGTCCAACGAACTGCTCGGTTTGCGGAGACGATTTTGTTGCAATTACTTTCGACATCGCCACCTGCAAGCCTTGCCGCTTATTCCTCCTTAGTACATCTTTTTTCAACCGGACGTATACATGCCCGAATATCGGTCATTGTCCAATCACACAGTATCAGAAGATAAAATGTTCATTCTGCTGGATTTTGAAGTCTCTGAAAGTTGGATTGAATGGGCAGCAAATGGCAGAGAATTGGGAGCCGAACGTGACAAGTTCCTTTAAAGAGTGGCTGTCCAACATGATTGATATTAAAAACGCCACGGCGGAGGGGTCTCAGGGAGGAGTCAGTCATCACCAAGACCAAGGAGATCCTGATTCATCCGATTAGTTCCGTCATCAAAGCAGCATTCCCACCGATGCAGGCCGCAGTTACCATCTTTCCGCTGCCTCATCCTTCGATGGATACTCCGGGCAGCACCCAAATTAGGCGGAGAACGCGATATATAAGCTGTAAAATCGCACCGGTAGCCGTGATTAGGACGCTGTAGTTAGTACGCAGGGATGACTTCATCGATGATTGCTTGAGAATAAAAACATGGAATCGATAGCAAAGGTATGAGGGAAGGTTTTTGTGGAGATTTTCATGGTTTCCTCAATAACAAATATTAAAAAAAAGTTCTTTCCAAAAATACTGCTGAAGACCGCTCTTAAAATGATCCTGAAGACAGGAGGAGGGAAGCTGTGGACTCTATCTGAATATATCTATGATTCCAGTGCTAATAGTGGTTTGTGAAAATTTGCTTTGAGACAACTTCAGAAGTGCCACACTATCTATTGGTGTATTTTTAATTGTTAGCTTTAAAGATTACGTGTGTTTACTAATTATTCTGTTTCATGTGTTTCTTCACACCTGTAAAATTTTGATTATTTAATGGTTGATCAACATTTGGTGTCAATGATTATATCAGAGATATTTCCATTTCCTTTATGCAGTGCAAGTGTAGTGAATTCATGTAGAAAGTTAAAAAAAGTATCATTCTCAAACCAAAAATGGTCGTGTATGCAAGTATCCCCAAGTGTTTAAACAATTGACGTGAGTGCTCCGCTCTACAAGATGGCTACTAAGACTATGAAGTAATATTTCACTGTGTTTCGAGACATTTGTGACATTTAAAGGCGTGAACTTAATCGATTTCGTGAAATTTCAATGTATGTAAACATAAACGTTATCCATATGACGTTTGATTGGTTCTTATTGTTTTTCTTATGATTCCTTCATTCAAAACTTATTTTTTACTGTCAACCAAGGAATAATTGTCATGAATAATGTACTAGAGGAAATAATATTGAACAATGAATAAACAGTAAAATAAAATTTCTCAGTATTCTCAGTAAACCTGGCTTATTATTATTCTACCCTCTCACAAAATAAGTATTCATAGAATTGGTATCTTCTGTGTTTGTGACTGCTGTGATATAAACGTTTACGGGATAGATGTTAACGCTGAATGTCGCGCAAAATAACATAAAAGCATGATCTTAAAAATGTCAAGGTCTATCAATAATATTGCGTAATTATTTATTAAGAACTACAAAGACATGTTTTTAAATCATAATTTATGTCCAAACTTTACCCCGTTATTTTTATTTGAAATTAAAAAAAAATATCAGAAAGCTGCTATTCAATCCGTTTCATCACTTTTTATTCAACGTTACAGATTAAAGCCAATTTCGCAAAATTGTAGCTTAGCATAATTTGTGTAGACATCTAAAATTATATTTTATATTTCAGATCCATTGTCAGCCTAAACTAGTAAAGAGTGAATCATTTTAGAAAATATAAATAGGTTACGTTGTCATTTGAAGGTGATTATAAAAAAGGAATGAAAAAACTTTCAATCACAGGACAAAATATGTACATTTATGAAAGCTAGTGATACAATTATTAAGTGCTACTCAACCGATAAGATATTTTTTCTATTATGATTGTGAAAATTAAAAAGTTCTGAGATAAACGGTCAGGTGTGTCTCGATCGGTGTATCCGACTGCTACTGCTACTTCAACATACTTTGGAAGTAAGCTGATTTTAAATACGGTACGGTAATACTGGCGGTTACGCTTCATGTCTTTTAATACAGAACCTAGGAGAGAACACAAAATTGGAATCAAGCAAAGATTGAGAAAAATATAAATATGTACTTCATTGCGTGCAATTCCTCTTCTCGTATCTCATTTTCATTCCTCTCATTTGTCATATTGATGACAAAAAGAAAATGATGTATTGCTAACAACATTAGGTAGACACAACTTTTTGATACCGAACGTACGCATTTTTTTAGCCCCCACCACCCATTTCCTCCCCTACTCCAACACCTAACTCCACTCCAACATTAATCCCATCATCTACCCATTTCAAACCATTTGCTCTCTCCATCCATTTGCTTTGCAGTCAGACCGCCGCCATTTCGTTACCAACTACAATAAACTAATAAGTCCCACTGTGGTCTCGATGTCCTGAAATTACTCCTCCCCATTCCCAGAACTCTTCTCGGCGTTCTATCTTCCGCCGCTCCTCATAAGCACTTGGCTTACCCACCCCCTTCTCTCCGCTCCTCTCTTCAACGTCTATATCCTGGCTGTCTCGATTCTCAAATCCCCCTCCCACACCAACCCTTTGCTCCACTCAGAGCCCCAACGAATTCGCCTCGAAGATGCCGCGGGGCTGTGGTCAATATCGAAAATGTTTATCTCCGGCGAAACGTAACTGCTCTCACTTGGCGTCATCAACAGACGGCCACTCCAGCAATAATAAAAAGCTTCCCTTTTTCTACCACATATTTCATTACTAAACCTCCTCCTCCCCGCTCTTTGGCTTCCAGATGTCCCTTCTTTTCAGCGCTTGTCTCGGCTCTCTCATCTCTTCCGAGCTTGTTTATCCCCGCTTGCCATTCCCCCACCTTCCTTATCGTTATTTTCTTCTCCCGCTCTCTCGACGGTCGTATCCTTACTCCCATCCCTCTCGACGCTCCCCCTCCTCCTCCTCACTCGTCTTCCTACGGCGCGGCGCTTGGAGATATGGTTATGTTAATAAGAAAACTCAACAGAAAATTGAATGAAGGCAAAGATATTATTTCCATACGAGCTAAATTCTCAAATATCAACATTTTCCAATGGCCAGAGTATTAGTGGTGTAATATTGATATTTGAAACCTTCCACACTCTGTGTCCCAAGTTGTAAGTAGAGAGAGAGGATGGTAAAAAATAATACAATTAACCGTAAGGGAATACCTCCATTGTCAACATTGTAATTTGTCATCTACCGCACACATAATGAATCTACCCTAAGTTGAAAGCAGAAGTACCAGCAATGAAAATTCTTACACTGATTTGAAAACGAGTCCTTTGTGTGGGAATTTAGCGTAGGATATACTACACAATTATAGTTTTCAGAATTAGCTCATGTTTACAAGACAGAGGACTCAATCTTGACGACAATACTCTTCACCATCAAACTAATTTTTGCGTATTATATTTTTTAAATGTCTGATTAAGGTAAACACGGGTGTTTTCAATCCTTGCTATTGAAATAAGGGTCATTTATAATCCCTTGTGTCATGAAAATTAAAGAAAGCTCTGTGATTGTAGAACCGCAACAGACGAGGCACTAGACGAGCTCTATATGCCCTGGAGTCTCAGGTTCGAAAGTTGGGCTTTCAATTATATTAACATCAAAAAACAATTTTAAGAATGGTCCAACTTCGAGAAAAATTGCAGGTAAAAGTGAAAGAAAAAGAGCGCGTGCAATGCATGTGTAAATGTTTAATACCTTCTAAGTAATATACGATCGTCCTTATCATCTGCTAAATCAAAACGAAGGCTTTATTACTTTGGTGAATGATTGACACTTGGGCATTTTTGCATTGCAGTTGGCTACGGTAGCTCTATACTGAAGCCCCCATATATTTTTTAACGCCATTGTTCATTATAAAACACTTATCTTTTGCTGGTCCTCTCGTGGCTACACCCACACCCTTACACAACCTTCTAGCCTTCCGATTATCGCATTTCCTCCACACTGCATCCCATCCACGCACGCACCGCCTAACTCGCAACGCCCACCAAACAGCATTGCATTCTCCTGCACGATAAAGGCAGCTATTCATTAAGCCAAGAGACAGTCATGAATTCATCAAGGCCAATTATGCCGGGGGTATTTTCACAATAAGAAAAGGTGCTCTGATGCTAGATTACCTTCCAGTAAAAAAAAATCTCATCCACGCCAGCGTCGTGAGCCCCTCACATTGGTCCCCTTTGAGAGATTCAGACAGTCGCCAGAAGAGAGAGCTACTGCTCATAGGCTTGCTCATTCTGATTCAGAGTGAATTGACGAGTAGCATGAAAGAGTGCGACGAGGAAACCCTGGAGAACAGTGACCCCGTGACTTGCTCGATCTGCGGAGACGTTATTTTCGTGCTTACTTTGGGCATTGCCACTTGCGAGGAATGCCGTACATTCCTACTATGTGCGTCTTTTAACTAAGAGACAACACTACTAATGTTCGAACTAACAAATGTTCGAACGTGGGTGGTTGTCCAATCACCAAGCATCAGAAGAAAAAGGTGTTCGTTTTGTTGGACTTTGAAGTTTGTGAAAGCCGGATTGAGAATTGAGGTCCTGTCGGAGAATTGGAAGAATGAGACGAAAAGTGCCATCAGTGTGTAGATGTCCAGCATGATGGATGGAAAAAATACCACAATGGAGGGGCCTCAGATTGGAGACCAAGAGCATCACCAGGACCAAGGCAACCACGATTCAGCGGGTTTGTCTCCAAGAAACTGCGAAGCTTCTACGCTAATGGCGACAATGGTAGCCGGCACTTCGACACCTGTATCCTCGAACGAGACACATGACAGCGCCGAAGGTACGCGGGGGACGCTACGCAGAGAGAAAAGTCCCTCTAATGGCAGTGATAGGGATTTGGCGCCTATTGCCAATAGAGTTGACTCTATCTCCTCCTGCACGAACAAGAAAAGAGAAAGATGGAATCCCAGTCGGATTTATAAAGGAAAGGCAACAGGTGAAATGCTTATGGTTTCCCCCTGCTCCCTTTCCCCCAAAAAATATATGCCCGACGAAACTTCTGATGAGAGCTCTGACGAGAGCTCTGACGACATTAGTGTGGGGGGTAGCTGTGAACGGTCATCAGACTCTGCCTATGATGCTAGTGATGAAGAAGGCTCAGGTTTCTGTGAAAGTTCTTGTGAAAGTTCGAGTTCGATACATTCTTTGAATGACAACAGCGAAATGATTTATCCACTATACTCCGCTGAGGACTGTGTTGAGTGGGGCTTCTCCGATGACCTCTGGGAAGAGCAATTAGGTCCAATACCCAATGCGACTTGATCGACCGGAAGACTTGGTCGACTTAGGTAGAATGCAGCGAGTATTGATTTTGCTTTTTTTCTTCGCTAGACCAAAGCAAAAGTTTGAATATTATTCTGTGTTGTAATGTGGGTTTTGATTATTAAGTGTTTCAATATATGTTACGTGTCATTAAATATTCTCAACTGCAACAACTGTTGAAAGTGTGAAAATAATGCATAAGATTGAATATTTTTCTGTGTTCTGATGTGAGTTTTGATTATTAAGTGTTTCAGTAAATGTTACGTGTCATGTAAATCTTCTCAATTGCAACATTTCCATTCCTTAATGAATGATAATGTGCAATTATTCACATCAGCTATATATATATATTAATAATGAAGTGTTAAGTGTAGTGAATTTATATATTGTTATAAGGACTACCATCTGATGGCAGAACTATTTGAGCGTAAAGATGTTGAGTGCTGAAAGTGTGAAAATAATGCAAAAGATTGAATATTTTTCTGTTCTGATGTGAGTTTTGATTATTACGTGTCATGTACATCTTCCCAACTACAACATTTCCATTCCTTAATGAGTGATAATGTGCAATTATTCACATCATCTATGTATAATTTAATGATGAACTGTCAAGTGTAGTGAATTTATATAGAGTGTTATAAGGGTCTCCATCTGATGGCAGAAATATTTGAGCTTAAAGATGTTGAGTGTTGAAAGTATGGAAATAATTGACGCGAGAATTATTAATAATTGTGTCCTGAAAAATTGTTAACTGTAGTATTTAAGCATCTGAGTGTTATGTTTACTTTATAAGATAGCTATTATAATTATGAAGCATTACTTTATATTGTTTATCATATCATTTAAACGTTTTACAGTGTATATTTGATGTATTTCAGGAAAATTTCATTTCATGTGAATAAAATTTATTTTTATTCATATAATATTCAATTGATTCCTTTTGTATTCTTATAATTGTTACATTTAAAATATATACTTTACTCTCAACTAATTAATTATTTGTATTAATAATGTAACTAAGGAAATAATATTGAAGACTGAATAAAATGTGTGCTAAATATTTTTCGTTTTATCAATTATTCTGGCTGATTCCTTTTGTTTCCTCTCACTAGATACGAGTGCTGCAGACATATTGTACTAAATATTTGTGCGAAAGTTTCGATTTTGTTAATAAGATAGACAAATTTTTTGGGATAAAGGATGTCTCTTTAAAAAATAGGCTACATTGCCGTTTGAAGGAGATATTCATTTTCACCTAGCACAAAGAACCCTATTTACTAATATATTTAACAGTATCAATTTGCTTTAATTTTTTGTCATAAACTTTAAAACTTATAAGATCGAATGCATTAAATAGGCAATAAAAATAAAGGTGACCTTGTCTGTAAATTGAAAAAATATATGTAATTATAGGAGATCACTAAAATACTTGGAAGAATCAATTAAATCAAACTGTTTATCCTTACCAAAGAGTTTATAATTATAATGGTAGTAAAACTAACAAAAGTTCTCCCATCACATGAAACAAAAAACACCTAAAATAGCAAACATTTGACTTACCTCGGTTTCCCTTGCTGTACCAATTAAATCTTCTAACTGTGGTTGAAAAATCAGACAAAAATGGAACTGCTCTCTCCATGGTTGACATTTTGGTATAGGTTTCACCTCTGAACAGATATATATGTACATTTTTTAATGTGAAATAGGAAAAGTGTTGGAATATGTTTCTTGCCCAAGACTTATTATTTCAAAAGACAAACCTTTTATATGGGTGTCAGTTTGGATTTTGAAGAGGTAGGTTAACAGAAAGAGCTCTCCTCGATACAGTTAGTCTTATAATAAATGAAATAAATTTTAAAAACAAGGTTTTGGTAATCTTCGTTGACTTGAGCAAGGTTTTTGATATGGTAGTTCACAAAAGTCTACTAAAAATATAATTATATTATAAATAAAAAATGATATATCAAGTTATAAAACATACCGTAAGTTTATATGTCCTAAAAAATGTCTTATTATGGCTAATTTTACTCTGTAATTTCTTTTGGAATTTTAATATCTTCATTTAATCTGGTATTTTTAGCTAAAAAAAAGCAAGTTTCATACATAATGTAATTGCGCAAATCTATCAAGTAGTGACATGGGGATGCGGGGAAGAAGCTTGCTAAGGGACGAGCTCAGGACCATGCTCCACATTCAAGCCATTTGGGGTAGGTGGGTAATTTTGAAGGGTTATGATGTGGAGGGAGAACGGATAGAAACCCAGGGTAAGCATTAGTTTACTTTTGGCGATTATGGTCTGGAATCCCCCATCGAACTTCCTGCTTAGGGAAGGAGAACTCTTTACATTTTTTCCACATAATACCTCTTATTGGTATCTGAAAACCACTGCAATATTCTGCCAACTCCAGGATTCGAACTCGGGCCTTCGCGGTATAAAGCCACTACGTTAACCATCGCACCATTCCGATCCGCTCTCCATGCTCCACGAAAATTTCGCAATAAATTTAAAACTGCCCATTGATGGCCAAACAAATGGACAGATCCATCACTGTGAACCTTAGTCCAAGACCATACCCTTGGAGAAAATTAACAAAGGAGATTTGCGGACTGACACGGTTGAGTGGCGTGACTCTCATTTGCACAACTGCTATTATTAAAATTTTTTTTCTCTTGGATGCTCATTTCTATAAAGTATTTACAGTGAAAGGAAAGAAAAAGAGGAGGATATGGAAAATCTGAAATTGGGTTGAAAAGGAAACCATAGATCGATGCAAAAAGAGGAATTTCACATGTTCGCTTATCTCGGGGCATCTAATTCGGATACCAGCTTGATATTCCCTCATATGGAAAATGAACCATTTTCCTTTTCATAGGCGTATTTGTTTCATATTTCTTATTGTAATTCTTAAATTATGAACTTTCGCTTTTGGTGGTACACGCTCTGAGTTCAAAGGACACAAAGGACGGAAACGTATCCTAATATATCAAGCGATTTCATTACAATTCTTGATAGAGAGATAAAAATACCACTGCCATAGTAGTGAAAATATCAGGGAGAGAGTGCACTTGAGGCAAATTCAATCGGATCTTTCTTTAGAATGTTCTCCACATACTTTTTTTTACCTTCCCTTCATCAGAACCGTCATTTAGTGATTCTCTCCGTCAAAATGAATTCAATGATCTCCTAGTCCGAGCATTTTTTTGTGTAAACGGGTGGATGATTAATATAGCAGTTAATTCGGACGCATAAACGGCGAACACATTTGCATCTGGTTTGCTCGAGACTTCGAACGCTGGTGACCAAATTGTGAAAGCAAATGCGATTCACTTCTTCCAATGCTAAAGATGACAAATTTAAACGCATTCATTTCAAATTTACCCCTTTTCTTTCAAGAAACATGACCCCGGAAATCCATACCATGCTCCTGAATGCCGCGTTTCTACAAACAATGAACGCCTTAGGTATGTACGAGAGCGGGCAGACGTAGAAGGGAAGAGAGGAAGGTGTCTGGGAACGAGACTACACGACGAAATGAAGAGGGAATTGGGGGGAGAGTAGGGAGTCGAGGGTTAGGATAGCGATAACGGGGAGGGTGGAGGCGGGGGATGAGAATGGCAGGGCGTGGCGGATAAAGGCGATGGCGGAAAGGCGTCGTTGGGAAGGGCAGTGCAGTGTAGGAACTGACGAGAAAAAAAACTACGGAATGGGGGAGTAGAAATGGAATAAAGATGATTTGAAAGAAGAAGATGAAAAATAAACAACTAAAAATATTCAGTCAAAGTTAAAGAAATGCCAATAAACACAATAGTCAGAGAGTCTGGTTACTAAACTAAGGTTCTAGATTCATATCCGAGCGACTTCGATCATTGCTTCCCCTTCAACAAGATGTGGGATTGTACTGTTCGATATCGCAATTGCAGTTACTATATATATATATATATATATATATATATATATATATATATATATATATATATATATATATATATATATATATATATATATATATATATATATATATATATATATATATATATATATATATCATAGTATTTAGAACAGCACACACTCTATTCGGCGAAAAAAACTGGCCGAAGCATAAATGTCTACTTCATTGCATACTGCTCATCTTCTTACACCCCATTTTATTCCACTTTCTTATTGCCATATCATCCTTTCCTTTCCCATACGTCATCCTTCCCTTCATTCGCTATTCCCTTCACCATAGTCTCAGTCGCACTCCTCGCTCGCTTTCCCCCTTACCCCCTCCTCAACCGCCCTTCCCCATGCCAAACCTTTCCCTCGCCCTCCGTCTTCCCGATCTCCCCACTACAACTACCCTCCCCTTATCCGCCCAAGCGGCCTGCTCGGCCATTATCAACCCTTTCCACAACTCTTCACCAGCAACGGCACTTTTCCTCGTTCTCCTTCCCCAGACGAGCCCATCTCTCTCCCTTTTCATCGCCCACCTCTCCACCGCTTATTCATGCACACACTAGTGATTCGCTCGATCACAATCCTAATCGAAGACGTGCTTCACTCAAGTGCTTGCTATTTTACCGCGATTTACGGTGCCTTAGC
This sequence comes from Hetaerina titia, assembly GCA_037158775.1. Lineage (NCBI taxonomy): Eukaryota > Metazoa > Arthropoda > Insecta > Odonata > Calopterygidae > Hetaerina > Hetaerina titia. The sequence goes on from CM073779.1 coordinate 69,819,807, forward strand.
CAGTAATTCATTATGATTATTATATCAGTTATCCCCGCTGTCCTTCTGTCTCCCCTCCCTCATTCTTCAATCTCCCCTCGCTTTAGGGGTTAGGAGTTTGAAGAGACTCCATGGCCACAATCTCTCCCCAAAATAAAGACGACTACCTTTCTATCGCACAGCCGTTACCTTCTTTCATTGTGTTTTTAATGTGACACCATCAATCAATGGCCGTACCACTGTGGTCGGACGGGTTTTTAGTCGCCTGAGTAACGGACGTAGCGTGGAAATTCTTCCAAATAGTCTTCTGTTGCAAATTCGGAACTTCGCATCAGCGGGGGTCTTCTTCAAAGCGTTGCAAACTGTTTTCGCCAGTAGACACTCGACTATGTTTTGGTCAAATGTGCACCCTTAACTGACGGTCTGATTTCAGCTCTTGACGCGCACGTCAAGAAAAAATTGTTACTGATATTTATTAAACTAACCTTATACTTGATCAGGGTGAAAATGGGCGTTTTTAACCAATGTTAATGAAGTAAGTTTTATAATTTTTCCGATCAAAATTAATAAATTTTTTCAGCAATATGGTCAAAAAACAAACTAGGAGGCATATTGGTAAAGGCTATGGAGTCTCATGTTCAAATTCCGAGCCTTCGCTTATATTGATAACACAAAAAGTTTATATTCGTAAAACTCCTTGTAAAAATGTCTGTGTAAATAGAACGAGAATTGGTCCCCTAAATGAATGGTTGCATATGAAAACATAATTATTTTTTATGATTATGCGCCACATCATCTAGCAAATCCAAGGGATTTTCTAGCTATAGAAACCCGTTTTTCGTCCTTAGCAGAGATCCAATCAGCTGCGACGAAGAATTTCGATAGGTCCCCGAAGACGCCTTCCTGGGCGCGGTCATGGCAAAGTCGAAGGAAAAAATGTGTAGTGGCCCAAGGAAAGTATATTGAAGAATTTTAAGTGAGTGTGGAAATCAGTTCAATTGATTACTTTAAAAAAGATAGTTTCATGACTTTCGGAACGCTCCCTGAATATCTGCTACTTGGCCCATTTTGATCACTTCATCAAATTACCGAAAGAGTTCAACTGTTCCAATTTCTCTATTTTTTGCCTTCTTTTCTTAACGTTTGATTTAGCCTTTGTCTTCTTATAAACCGTAAAATCTTTGTTTTATTTACATTTGTTCCCATTCCATACCTACAGGATAAAGGAAAATTGGATGAAAAGATGAAGGTTTGTCAGCTCCGTTGGCAGCGGGGTGACGCCTTCGTCTGGTAGGGCTGAGGCCGCGGGTTTGACTCCCCTCTAGGTGGTTTTTCCTCCACATAGTGTTTGGCTATATGTAATTCTCTAACTGTTATATCAATGTTCAAAGTCCCATGTAAAGGATGAGGTGCTGTTTTCGGACAAATGCAAAATAAATAAAAAGCACATTGATCGGCACTGGTATGCTGAAAACTGTGATAGAGGGGAGCATTTTAGTCAAACTAGGAAGGGTAAGAAATGGGATTGGGATGCCGGAGGTAAATAGGGAAGAAAGAAGTATGTAGAGATAAAGAGGGGCTTGTTTTAGATACACATACAAGCGCGCGCTAAGTACTCAACTAGATCACTAGGTCCTCAACCCAACCTGTCTCCCGCTGAATCCAGAGAATTGAAATACTAATTACTAGTCCAAATATAACCATTATATCCACTGACAAAGGTTCAACGGTTGTGGGTCTAAATGCAACAGATTATATAAGGAAGGTCTACACATAACTCCCCGATACCTCATTTTAACGGAATTACTCAAAGATCTTAATTCAGCATTTTAGAAAGAAATGAATCAATTCCTTTCTATGAACGAACCTAATGATGGTGTATTTCCTAAAGATTTTTTTTCTTTCCAAACCCCACTTACTTTTCTCATTTATGTATATATACAAATAACATGTTTGTATGTTATATATATTTATATATATGTATGTGTATGTTATATGTGTCTCTATGTATGTACATGGTTTTGTTGTATTCCTGTATGTGTGACATTATGATTATTAAAGATCTGTTTGGTAAGTGATGGTAGACTTCAGCACTTGTATGTATATATATTTGTATGTATATATATATATATATATAGTATATTTGGATCAGGGAAAGGAACTGGTCCCCCTACCCTGATGTGTCAATTTCACACGACGTCGGGCTTAGAACTGGGTGAACTCTACCATCACTTATTAAACCGATCTTTAATAATCATAATGTTATTTACTTCATCTTTAATAATAATTCAATGTATTTTGGAATAGGAATGCTTGTTGAGATCTTAGAGTCCTCAATAGGTTTTAATTTCTATTCAGAATTTGGTACCAAGGATTATGCAACCATTATATGAAGTGAAAGTTTCCAATTAATAGCATGAAGACCCAGAAGTTCGCCAAGGTAAGTCATAAAACCCTAAATATAATATTCTCGAAATTTAATGAGTTGAAGAGCACAATATTATGGATGAAAAATTAATAGTGAATAATAAATTATTTGAAGTAATAATATTGCCCTTGTGTTAGAGTTATTGCCCTTCTGTTTGATTAAAACGGTGACTTATTACACCGAGAAATTACAATTAAAAAGTTGTGGAAAATTGTTTAGGATAATTCAGCTTTTTATGTATGGATATGGTCTATAAATATTTTGGTTTACCCTCACATAACTGATTAATGGTTACTTATATACCTGTGGGGATCGAGATGGGCTATCGTACTGGCTTGCCACTCTAGGGGGGCCTGGGCTCGTATCCCGGCGGCGACGAATATTTTTCAGTGGTATATCGATCCCTACTTGAGGTGCTTTGTGGAGGGCACTTTGAGTCAGTACGCTATCCGTCGGATGGAACATAAAGCTGCGGACCCGTTGGCACTTTTCGTTAAGAGTAGGCTAATGTCCACGCCGAGTTTCTTTCCACCCTTCCCATCCCAACCATTTCTAAAGACGCAAATAACCTTAGCACTCGGTCGCCGCCTCTATACACTACTATTTCCTAAATACTTGTAGATTAAAAATATTAGAACTTCCTTATTACGAGTATGCTGATTTAGCAGGAGAAGAATAAAATTTGTATTTCTGTCTAAGTAAATACACGTCATACAATCGATTATGAATTAGGAAACCATTAATTTAAATTCCGTTATTTTTACAGTAACACAACGCGATTAAGGCAACTCAAGCACATGATCATCCATTAAACGATACGTATTGAGCGAACTTGAAATGAGGTAATTACCAGAGGATGTGAAAGAAAAAAGATTTGTAGAGATAAGCAATTACTGAATAATATTTTACTTAAAAGGCATGGAAGTTATCCATTTATTTTAGACAAAACGAAGAAAATGGAAGGGAGAAAAATGGAACCCCGAGCGCCCAATGCGAAGGTTCATCGCCAATTTTGGGCAATTTTAGCCAATAGTATTTGCTGTATGTATTAGTGTGCACATCCGAGTCGATTGACTACGTGCAGCCGATTGACGCTGGGAAAGATGAACCTCCAACATTGGGAACTCTTAGGTTCCAGTGAAAAGTTACTGCATAAAAACAGCTATATACCTCGAGCAGGAAACCTCTTAGTGTCGCGGGAAGTAAAATGAATTTAAATCTACGAATGAACGAAACTATAAATAATTGCTTGAATCTTCTAAACATAATTGTTTTGTAATATTTCAAACCTTAAAATAGGAAGTATAAATTTTTGCTTTTAATTTCAAGATCCTAAATATCTGCATTTTCATGATAATACAGACCCCACACGCCGGCGCGAAGGGTGACGTCATCGAGTAGAAGGTCAGCGTGAACGGCGGCGGTTTAAGGAGCGTTGGCGAGAGCGTATGGAAGGCCGACTCATCAAATGGATAACAGGAACATCGAAGAAAATTTATTACGATAACTCCTGCTTACAGCACTGTAATGAACGCTTGCATTTTACGCCTGCACTTAAATTCATCCTCCGTCATGGTCATTTTAATTCATGTATTTATATTATTTTCTTGTGTTCTCATAAACTACGTGGGCCAATTGTTTTTTGGTGCAGTATTTTTTATAACTATTAAATGCCCATGATAGGGTTGATATTAGTGGCGAACGTTCCCTTTTGATAGTCAAGGCTCTTCAAGGGAATCCTTACAGATATCAGTCGACTCTTTTAGCTTCCTCCTTTTCTACTTCATTCATCTTGCTAATTTAACTCCCTCCTTGACTTCTGAGGAGTATATTTCATTCTAATATTTTGTGGTTCCCAGGAAGACCTGGTACGCGAAATGTCGCATAGCGTTGGAGCTGCAGGTGCCCAGTGTGCCGTGCCTTGCGGGAGCCGGGACCCTGCCCTTAATAGTCCAACGCTTTAACCCCTGGACTACGACGACCCATGTATATATATATATATATACGTATATATATATATATATATATATATATATATATATATATATATATATATATATATGTGGGGTCGCGGTGGTCTAGCGGGTAGAGCGTTGGACTGCTGACCAGAGGGTCCCGGGTTCGATTCCCGGGCAAGGTACTATGGGCACCTGCAGCTCCACCCAAGCTAGTTGATTTTTTGGGTACCAGATCTTCCTGGGAAACCATAACCGGCACAGGGAAAGGAACTGGCCCCCCTACCCTGATGTGTGGATATTCACACGCCGTCGGGCTTGGTACATGGGTGAGCTCTACCATCACCTACTAAACCGACCTTCGGGTTGATTACTGTGTTTTTATATATATATGTGTACACAGACACACGCGCACACAAATAACGTCATACAGTTTTAATCTAGCTTTAAGCTTACTGTGACGAAAAGCTCTTGTAAATACTTTTATGTTGATGTAGCAAAACGGGCTCTCACACATCTCATAAAATATGTTTAATGAAAACTCACTGTTAAAACTACATCAATGCATTACGAAGAAAAATTGGATGAAATGACGCAACATGAAATTAATTACGGTAAACTAATTTAATTATCATTATGTTATTTCCTTCAATTTCAATGAGAATTATATTTTTCTTGGAATAGGAATACGTGTGGAGACCCATGAGGCATCAACACATTTTACGCTCCGTTCAGAGATTTGGTACCATGGATTATGCCACAAGCATATGAAGTGAAGGATACTCATTAAAGGAATGAACAATCAGAAGTTAGGCATGGCAAGCCATAAACTCCAAAATAAAATATTTTCCACATTTAGGGAGTTTAATAGCAGAAGATCATGGATAAAAATTAATTTGGGACGAATTAGGTAGTGAAATAATAATCTTCAAGAAACGGTGATATTGTGCTAATGAAAGAAAAATAATGACTTAACTCTTTTTGAAATGGCTATTTAGGAAGTGAGAGTTATTGCCCTTGTGTTAGTGCAAACCGTGACTTAAGAATAAACCGTGAAATTGAAATTAAAAAGCCGTGGGCATTTGTATAGGAAAATTCAGCTTCTTATTTATGGATATGGTATGTAAATATTTTGTGTACCGTCATAAACCGATTAATCGTTACTTAAAAACATGCTGGGATCGAGATAGGCTATCGTACTGGCTGGCCGCCCTAGGGGGGACAAGGTTCGAATCTCGGCCCCCTCGAAAATATTTCAGTGGTATCTCTATCCCTACTTGATATGCTTTGAGAAGGGCTCTTTGAGCATGTACGCCATCCGTCAGATGGAATGTATAGCAGCGGACACGATGGCACCTTTCGATTGGAATAGCCTAATATCACCGGATGTCTCCCAACCTTCCTTTCCCAAGCATTCCCAATGACGAAGATGACCTTAGCTCTCGGACGCCATTTCTAAATACCAATATACCTAGATACCTTAAGATCATGTATATTAGTACTTCGTGATTAAAAGTATGCTGATTTGGCGGGGCATGTTTAGCATTTTAAGGAAACCGTTGATTTGATCTCTGTCATTTTAACTAGATTTATAAAGAATAATTACACATTTCGATAATTTTCTAATCGATAAAAATATTTTCCATTATAATAGCTATTTGAATTCCGGTTTAGGTCTTAAAAGGTTTTACAGGCAAAAGACATACATTTATGTGTCGAAAACATGATTAATCAGCTTACTCATAAAGTGATAGTTATTCAGCAGGGCATAAAAACGCTGCAAATTCGAAGCCAAAAATATTACAGCAACGGAAGCACATGATCATGCATAACAACAATACGTGCATAGCGACCTGTATATAAGGTAAATACCATAGGGTGTGAAAGAAAACAGAATGGCGAAGATAAACAATTAATGATCACTATTATCCTTAAAAGGCAGATGTTATTCACTTCTTTTAGACGAAATGGAAAAAATTGAAGTGACAAAAATGGAACCATAAGCCCCCAATGCGAAGGTTCATCGACAATTTTATTATTTAATTTTTGTCCTTCAAGCTGTGAGCAGTGGTTAGGACTGGAATGCCGTCAGGTACGTTGGAGTTGCGTCAATTGTGATAGATGAACCTTCAACATTGGGAACTGTTAGGTTCCAGTGAAAAGGCTACTGTAAAAAAACAGTTATATACCACGAGCAGGAAGCCTCTTTGAGTCGCGGGAAGTAAAATGAATTCTATTCTAGAAATTCAACTCTTAATTATTGTTAATACCTCCTAAGCATAATTGTTTTTTGATATTTAAAACCTTAAAATAGTCAGCATACTTTTTTGCTTTCAATTTCAGGATCCCAAATATCTCCATTTTCATGATAATACAGAAACTACACGCTGGCGCGAAGGGTGACGTCACCGAGTGGAAGGTCAGCGTGAACGGCGGCGGTTGGGGAAGCGTTGGAGAGAGCGTGTGGAAGGCCGACTCACCAAGTGTATAGCAATGGAACACCGAAGAAAATTTATTACGATAATTCCTGCTTACAGCACTGTAGTGAACGGTTGCATTTTACGCCTGCGCTTAAATGAATCCTCCATCATGGTCATTTTAATGAATATAAATATACTATTTTCTTGTGTTTGCATAAATGACGTAGGACAATGGTTTCATGAAGCAGAAATTTTATAACTCTTAAATTTACATGATAATTGTCACCAGGAAAGAAGAAAATCCTATAGTCAATAAAAAATGCAGAAGAACTCCGATACCGGTATTTCGGTCAACAGCTGACCATCAACGGGGAGAGAAATCAAAAGGGAACTTGACAATTGAATGAAGACATGCATCAGGCGCTGTCCAAAGCCACATGAATGTGTGAAAGCGTAGATGGTCACCTGGTGACCGAAATACCGGTATCGGAGTTCTTCGGCATTTTTTATTGGCTATAGGATTTTCTTCTTTCCTGGTGACAACATGTCAGCAGCCAAAAGATCCACATTCACTATTTCCATGTTACAGTTGATATTATTGGCGAACGTTCCCGTTTTGATTTTCAAGACTCTTCAAGGAAATCCTAACGGATATCAGTCGACTCTTTTCCCTTCCTCCTTTCCTACCTTGCTCATCTAGGTCATTTAACTCCTTTCTTGAACTCTGAGTAGTACTACCTTGATCAAAAGGTTCCCGGAATAACCACCGTGTGGCGCTCCCATCGTTCCGATTTGAGTTCTGTTTTTTTTTTGTTAAATTGGTACATCTGTTGTTGATATTCCCTTTAAATCTTAGTGTCATAACTTGACATTTGCAAAAGTTACGTAGCCAAGAGTACATCTATCTCTGTGTGTGTTGGCGATTTTTTACAATTGCAGAAATGGATTTAAATTTGCAACAACGAACTTGTATTAAATTTTGCGTAAAAAACGGATTTAGTGGCGCACGGACGTTGGAAATGTTGGAAAAGTGTTTCGGCAACGATTCTCTAAAAAAAAAACGGTCGTTTACCAGTGGCACGAGCGGTTCAGAAGTGGTCGTGAGTCAATCGAAGATGATGAACGCAGTGGCAGACCATCGACATCGAAAGTCGGTGAAAAAAATGATAAAGTAAAAGAAATGTTGGTCAATAACCGCAAATTAACCATCAGAGAAATAGCGGAGGACTTGAACATTGCCTATGGATCCGCCCAAGACATTGTGGTTAATGATTTGGGTTTCCGTCGTGTAGCAGCAAAGTTGGTGCCAAAAGACCTCAATTTCATGCTAAAAAGAGACCGTGTTGACGTCGCAAAAGACATGATTTGCGAGGCTGAATCCGATCCCACATTCATCAAAAGGATCATTACTGGAGACGAGACGTGGGTTTATGAGTACGACACGCAATCCAGACATCAGGCAAGTGAATGGCGTTCACCAAATGAGCCGAGACCAAAAAAACCACGTCGTTTTCAGTCAAAAAAGAAGGCAATGCTGACGGTTTTCATGGATTACAACGGTGTAGTGCATCATGAATTTTTGCCAGAAGGCCAGACAGTAAAACAAAGAGTATTATTTGGGCGTTATGAGACGTTTGCGTGAAGCAATTCGCCGAAAGAGACCAAAAATCGTCGCACAGTGCTATCATTATTCGCAATTTTTTGACGAAAAATGCAACAAATACCATCCAACAGCCACCGAATTATTCACCTGATTGGGCTCCCTGTGACTTCTTTCTGTTCAATCGAGTTAAAAAACCATTACGGGGAACGCGTTTTAGCAGCCGAGAGGAAGTAATGGAAAAATCGCAGGAAGCACTGATGGACATACCGAAAACCGAATATAAAAAATGTTTCGAGGATTGGATCAAGCGCTGGCATAAGTGTGTTGCAGTCGATGGGGATTACTTTGAAGGGGACAATATAGATTTAGATGAATAAACTTTTATTTTTAATTTTCTGAATAAATTCCGGGAACCTTTTGATCAAGGTAGTATATTTAATCAATTTTTACATTTTTAAAAGGTAAACATGCAGAATAATAATTCGGAGATTTTAAATTTTTTTCTGTCACTTTTTTGAATGATAACACAGGCCAAAAGTGGTTTTGGTGCCGGAGCTTTTAATGTTGATTTAAAGAACAATTGGGGTGCTGAATCCAATTATGACACTAGGTTTTTCCTATCAGCTATAGTTTTCAAGATATAGATATGTTGTTACTTACGTAAAAAATCTTCTACATGATGATATGGGAATATTATATTAATAACACAGGCCAACAGTGGTTTTGGTGCCGGAACTTTTAATGCTTGTTTAAAGAACAATTGGGTGCTGAATCCAATTATGACACTAGTTTTTTCCTATCAGCTTTAGTTTTCAAGATATAGATATGTTGTGACTTAGGTAAAAGAATTTTCTACATGATGATATGGGAACATTATATTAATAATAAAACCCACTAAATATAAAGACTTGATTTATTTCTAGGGCTGTTAAATCACCCACAAACACAACAGAATTTTACAATACAATTGAACACAAATACTAAAAATTTTTACTGTAATAAAACAAATTGAAAAGAAAAAAATACATAAAAACATCACTCAACACATCGGAAGCATCTTTTGCGCGATTTTCTTGAGTGCACTTTGTTCAAACAGTCTCGTTTTAAGCACCAGCAGTAATCTGCCATCATATTGTTATCCCATCTTCCTTGGTAGTGAGCTTCCATTGTTTTTATATCCTGTCGAAATCATTCACCTTGTTCTTCACTTGTGTCTCCTAAATTTCCAAGAAAATTGTCTAAGTTGGTGTGTAGGTAGTGACTATTGTGCTCATATTACATCCAAGTGATTTGAAGTTACTGAGCATAATGTTTACCAGCTCAATATAATTTTCACTTTTGTGATTTCGTAGAAATTTGTTTTACCTCAACAAATGACATCCAACTAATTTTTTCAATCTCATTCATTGACTCGACAAAAGCAGGATCCTTTGTAAGTTGTCTGATTTGTGGCCCCTCAAAAATACCAGCTTTAAGTTTTTCAATACTTCTATGGGGCATCTTTAGTCTTCAGTAGCCGAAGCATGGTCCATCCTTGTCAAGAGCCTTTACAAATTGTTTCATTAGGCCTAGTTTAATATGTAGAGGCGGTAAGATGATTTTCTCTCTTTCAGCTAAAGATTCAGCAATGATGTTTTCTTTCCCAACAACCAAGTTTTCTCTCTCAGGCCACTCCTTCTTAATCCAGTGGTTTTGTCTGTCCCTGCTATCCCAGAGGCACAGGAAACAAGGATATTTTGTGTAGCCACTTTGCTGCCCAAGAATAAAGTTCACCATTTTTAAATCTACACAAATCACCCAGCGATGTTCCTGGTATTTTATCTTCTGTAAGACCAATGCTATTGTATCGTATTCTTCTTTCATTTTAGTTGAATGAGCGATTGGTATTGCGCCAAACCTGTTACCATTGTGAAGAAGTACACATTTTAAACTACGCTTGGAGCTCTCAATAAACAAACGCCAACCACTAGCATCATATTGTGATAGTAGTCCCATTTTTTCCAAAAGACCGTTAACGTCTAAACAAAATGTAAGATTGTCTTCTTGAGTAAAGAAGGGTAGCATATTCTTTTCCCTTGTGCGATAAAACCTTATTTTTGTACCGGGTTACAGTAAATTCTTTTCATGCAGTCTTGATGCTAGTGGTTTGGACGCTTCCTTCGATAAGTTCAGTTCTCTAGCAAGATCGCTTAGTTCATCTTGATTAAATAGTTGAGGAATTGTTGATACCCCCTCGTAGTCACTGCCACTATCGTCAATAGAATGAGAAATGTTTTCAAATAACTCAAATTCTTCCTTAGATATGTCTGGTAACGTCTGAAATATTGGGATCGGTATTTCATCTGAATGGGGTACCGAGCGTCTAGCTGAAGGCAAATCAGGATATGTCCACTTGTGGCGATTTGTTTTCCCGAAACATTTACTATGCAAAAATAACAGTCGTCAATATGGTTCACAGGTTCTCTCCACACCATTGGCACACCAAATTTTAGACTTTTCCTTTTTTCCTGTTGTCCATTGCCGCAGATGTTCAGTACATGTTTTACACACAAAATGCGGTGCCCATGTTTTATCTTGGTCACCAAGCTTAACACCAAAATATCCCAAGTATGCACGTTTCACAAAGTCTGTAATATTTTTCCTATTTTCTCCCATGTATACTTATAGATTTATTTAACTTTGAAAATTATTTTCCGGAATATACCAAATATTAAAACAAATAATAGTAAGATGTGCCATATCTAAAAAAGTAGAGCTGTTAAATAAAAACGGATTTCATATTTGGATTCAGCTATACAAATATAGTTTAAATCAACACAAAGATTCCCGGCACCCAAAAAAAATTTTTGTAGGCCTGTGTAATTAGGGGTGATAATAAAATTTAAGTTAAATCGCCTTCCCTATTGCCTGGTTAACTTTTTCACTTTAGTCAATGACTTGCACAAACGAATTTCTGAATTTACTTATGTTATATATGGGCAAAACAAAAATAATTGAGTGCACTTTTGCATTGAATATCCATACACCCAGGGAATAACTGCAGTGCCTGTAATTATTGACTACACAACACCTTTTTGTACTTAAGTTTTTACCATACAACCTTAAGAATGAACAGATACAAGGGTGGTACAATAAGCCCTTACAAAAAAGTGGGCAAACCATTTTTTTGGGGCTAATTTTCTCTTATTTTTCTACATTATCACTTTTCAAATATGTACGTTGGTCTAAGCGTTTTTCTGATTTTTTGAGCCATCTTAAAAAAAGGACATTTGAAGCTCCTAACAAAAGTTATATTTTTGAACAATTACTCCCTCGTTAGATATATACCTTTGTCCGCCAAGCCATTTCTTCAAGTCTGGACAAAAGAAATAGTCACTGGGGGCCAAATTTGGTGAATACATTGGATGATGTAATCATTTTTAAGTTAATTTTATAAATTTGGCCATAGCAACTGCGTAGGTGTGCACTCGTATATAGTCTTGAAAAACTAGAATTTTTTTCCTTTTCTGAATGAGGACGCTTTTCCTAGATTTATATACTCAGCCGTTCCAATAATGAGGCATAATACTCTCCCTTTATTGTTGTTCCCTATTTCAAATAATCAATGCAGATGATTCCGCGAGCATCCCAAAAGACCGTGACGATAACCTTACCGGCCGCTTAACCGTTTTCGCCTCCCTCGGAGCCCGTTCACCTTCAAAAATCCACTGTTTAGATTGTTGCCTCGTCTCTTGAGTGTAATGGTTTAACCATGTTTCATGAACAGTTATATATCGACGCAGAAACTCATCAGGATTGCGACGGAAAAGCGCCAAAACAACCTCAGCCCCGGCCACACGATTGCGTTTATTCAAAGCTGTGAGTAAACGTGGCACCCATTTTGCCTAGATTTTTTCCACGCCCAATTTTTCGTGTAAAATTGAAGCTACTTTACCAAGTGATGGGCCTATAGCTTCTAATATTTGGCGCACTTTGAGTCGTCGATTACTTAAAAACATAAGGTAAACATGGTCAATCATTTCGTAAGTAGACACTTCTACTGGGCGTCCGGATCTGCATTCAACGTTTGTGGATGTACGACCACGTTTAAACTCATTCACCCACTTGTAAATAGTTGAAAACACAGGAACGGATGAGCTACGAACTTCGTCTAACTCAGCTTTGATTTCGTTCGGTGAAAACCCTTTCCAATAAAAGTGTTAAGCACTGCTGGAAACTCATTTTCATCCAATCATAAAGAAAAATGAAAGCTGTGTACTTCAATCGATGACATCAATGAAACCATATGACGGATACAGCTGACTAGTTAGGAGTGTCATTTAATGGAAAAAAATCGTTTTCCAAACTACGAGCGCTATCTCTTGGATTCTCAAAAGACTTATTGTACCACCCTCGTAAATAAATTTACATGAGGTAGACTTTATAGCCTTTCCTCTCAACAAAACGTGTTCACATTCCCAGGGAACTAGGATAGAGATTTACAGGGCATAATCCTGTAAACAGTCAAGATTTCCCTCAGCAGCAAATTTTATATGCAGGAAGCCAAGATCCTTACTAACACTGGAATGCTTTGAATACAGATACGAACGTTTAAAAGGGACTATTTTTCCCCCAATGTTATGGACGTGTAAGGCATGTTTAACTAAGCTAATTTGAAAACATCTAGGTTAGATCAATGATTATTTCCGACTAACGAATCATTAGAATAAAAAACTGGTCTCAGTACTGCTTATATCTTCGAAATACTGTCTTTTTGTACACGCATTTACAGCAAAACTCGAATTGCGAATGGATTTTTGATGGAATAACCCCAGGATAATGCAATAAAATTAAAAAATAAAACAATTTAATGGCGTAACTTGGTGGAAAATCTTCATACTGACGTTTTTATAAATCAAACCACATTGCTTTTCCTCATAAATTTTGTATTTTCACTACACAGGTTTCGTTATAGCATAACATCATCAGGTTACCTGATGATGTTATGCTATAACGAAACCTGGGTCGTGAAACTTAGAAGTTTATGTGGAAAACAAAGTGGTTTGATTTATCAAAACGTCAGCACAAAAAATTTCAAAGGACAAAATCTTAAACATGAATCAGGTCAAACCACGTTATCAATTGTGTCATACAAGTCTCGAACAAAAACTTTTTTATTGAACAATGAACTCTCAAAAGTAATATAATATAAGGTGGGCGAGTAGTGAAAATTTTTACCCCACTAGCTATGAAATAAAATACTGGAATTACATTTGCAAGTTCTTTGGAAAACATCGAGGCGAGATGAATCATTATTTCCGACTAACGAATCAAAAGAATAAATAACTGGTCTCAATACAGCTTTTTCCTTCGAAAAACCAAATCTTCAAGCTAGAAGAAAGCAGGACATAAATGAACGCTGAAATTTTGAAGCCAAAAAGATTACAGTAACACAAGCCCATGATCATGTATTACAACAATACGTGCTGAGCGAACTTGAAATAGGGTAATAACCAGAGTATGTGAAACAAAAAAGATTTGTAGAGATAAGCAATTACTGAATAATATTTTACTTAAAAGGCATGGAAGTTATCCATTTATTTTAGACAAAACGAAGAAAATGGAAGGGACAAAAATGGAACCATGAGTCTCCAATGCGAAGATTCATCGCCAATTTTGGGCAATTTTGGCCAATAGTTTTGTACATTAGTGTGCACATCCGAGTCGATTGACTACGTGCAGCCGATTGACGCTGGAAAAGATGAACTTCCAACATTGGGAACTGTTAGGTTCCAGTGAGAAGTCTAATGTAAAAAAACAAATATATACCACGAACAGGAAGCCTCTTTGAGTCGCAGGAAGTAAAATGAATTCTATTCTAGAAATTCAACTCTTAATTATTGTTTATACCTCCTAAGCATAATTGTTTTGTAATATTTAAAACCTTAAAAGAGTCAGCATACTTTTTTGGTTTCAATTTCAGGATCCCAAATATCTCCATTTTCATGATAATACAGACACTACACGCTGGCGCGACGGGTGACGTCACCGAGTGGAAGGTCAGCGTGAATGGCGGCGGTTGAGGGAGCGTTGGGGAGAGCGTGTGGAAGGCCGACTCACCAAGTGTATAGCAATGGAACACCGAAGAAAATTTATTGCGATAACTCCTGCTTACAGCACTGTATTGAATGGTTGCATTTACGCCTGCGCTTAAATGCATCCTCCGTCATGGTCATTTTAATTCATGTATTTATATTATTTTCTAGTGTTCTCATAAATGACGTGAGACAATTGTTTTAAAAAGCAGTATTTTTTATAACTATTAAATGCCCATGATTGGGTTGATACACTTGGCGAACGTTACCATTTTGATTTTCAAGACTCTTCAAAGGAATCCTGATATGATAAGATAAGAGTCGACATATATCTAACGGATATTAGGCGACTATTTTGGCTTCTTCTTTTTTACTTTACTCATCTTGCTCATTTAACTCCCTCCTTGACTTCTGAGTAGCATATTTTATTCAATTTAATAATGGTTCCCAGGAAGACCTGGCACGCGAAAAATCACAGACCTTGGGTGGAGCTGCAGGGGCCTAGTGTGCCGTGCCTTGTCCGGGAATCAAAACCGGGACCCTGCGCTCAGTAGACCAACGCGTTTACCCCTGGAATACGACGACCAATATATAAAAAAATATAATATATATTTTTATATTAATATACACACACGCACGCATATATAACGGCATACAGCTTTAATCGTTCGAATATGATTTCATATACGGACGGTATATGGGAGAAAAGTAATTATGGCAAAACTTATTCAAAAGTATATGTTTTTGACACGGTGAGAAAATACTAAAGGCGTGCGTGTGAGAGATACCGTGACGAAAAGCTCTTATACATACTTTTATGTTAATGTAGCAAAATGAGCTTTTACACATTTCATAAAATATGTCTAATGAAAACTCACTGTTAAAACTACATAAAAGAAATTGAATGATATGACGCAACATAAAAGTAATTACGGTAAACTAATTTAATTATCATAATGTTATTTCCTTCAATTTCAATGAGAATTATATTTTTCTTGGAATTGGAATACGTGTGGAGACCTATGAGGCATCAACACATTTTGTCGCAAGGACATGGCCGCGCAGCTGCAAGCCTTTAGTTCCGCGCGGGTGCAAGCTATTAGGTACAAAGATTAGTTACAAAGAGATCCCCGAGTGACCAACCGTCCTGCACTGAGGGTGTCCAAATGCTGCACGGGACATGAACCGGATGTAACCCTGTCAGTGCGGGCCACGTGTGCCTGACCCTCGGTGACCCCCGCAGGGCAAGGGTCCAGGCGTGGCTCGCGGAGACGTCATTCCTTGAGGAAGATTAACGACGTCCCCTGCTGGACAAGACGGTATATATGGGTCTCATGCCTAAGGGTCCGGAGAGTCTTGTGTTTTGCGTCATAGAGAGTCTTGTGCTTGGCGACATAAGGGTCGTTGGTTCGGACGTGCTCCCAGTGCGACCCGCCGGTGACCATCACGGCCGAGTACGGAGCCGGGTTCGGCGCCTTGCGTCGGATAGGAGCATTGGTTCGGACTTGTTCCCAGTGCGACCAGCCGGCGACCATCACGACCGAGCACGGGACCACGGGGTACTGATCGGCTCGCTCCCGACTTATACCGTGACCGCCCACCAAGTTTAGTTGTAAGTTGTTCGCCATGGATTAGTGTAAATATTTCTCCATGGCTTGATTGTTATTGTGTTTTCGATATATGTCTTTAGACAATAAATGTATTTAAAGTAAGAAGGTTGCCTTCATACATTATCGACCCGACCTCCCCACCTATGTCCGCCGCGACAATTTTACGTTCCGTTCAGAGATTTGGTACCATGGATTATGCCACAAGTATATGAAGTGAAGGATACTGATTAAAGGAATGAACAATCAGAAGTTCGCATGGCAAGCCATAAACTCCAGAATAAAATATTTTCCACATTAAGGGAGTTTAATAGCAGAAGATCATGGATAAAAATTAATTTGGGACGAATTAGGTAGTGAAATAATAATCTTCAAGAAACGGTGATATTGTGCTAATGAAAGAAAAATAATGACCAAACACTTTTTGAAATGGCTTTTTAGGAAGTAAGAGTTATTGCCCTTGTGTTAGTGCAAACCGTGACTTAAGAATAAACCGTGAAATTAAAATTAAAAAGTCGTGGGCATTTTTTTTAGGAAAATTTAGCTTCTTATTTATGAATATGGTATGTAAATATTTTTGTGTACCGTCATAAACGGATTAATCGTTACTTAAAAACATGCTGGGATCGAGATAGGCTATCGTACTGGCTAGCCGCCCTAGGGGGGACAAGGTTCGAATCTCGGCCCCCTCGAAAATATTTCAGTGGTATCTTTATCCCTACTTGATATGCTTTGAGGAGGGCACTTTGAGCATGTACGGCATCCGTCAGATGGAACGTTAAGCAGCGAATACGTTGGCGGAGTAGTTTAATATCACCGGATGTCTCCCAACCTTCCTTTCCCAACCATTCCCAATGACGAGGATGACCTTAGCTCTCGGACGCCATTTCTAAATACCAATATACCTAGATACCTTAAGATCATGTATATTAGTACTTCGTGATTAAAAGTATGCGGATTTGGCGGAGTGTGATTAGCATTTTAAGGAAACAATTAATGATCACTATTATGCTTAAAAGGTAGATGTTATCCACTTCTTTTAGACGAAATGGAAAAAATTGAAGTGACAAAAATGGAACCATAAGCCCCCAATGCGAAGGTTCATCGACAATTTTATTCTTTAATTTTTGTCCTTTAAGCTGTGAGAAGAAGCAAGGACTGGAATGCCGTCAGGTACGTTGGAGTTGCGTTAATTGTGATAGATGAACCTTCAACATTAGGAACTGTTAGGTTCCAGTGAAAGGGCTACTGTAAAAAAACAGCTATATACCACGAGCAGGAAGCGTCTTTGAGTCGCCAGAAATAAAATGAATTCTCTTCTAGAAATCAATGTAATATTTAAAACCTTATAAAAGTCAGTAGGGGAGCGGGGTGGTGCGGTGGCTAACGTACCGGCTTCCCACCCAGAGGGTCCGGGTTCGAAACCCGGCGGCGACAGATATTTTTCAGTGGCATCCCGATCCCTACTTAAGGTGCTTAGTGGAGGGCACTTTGATTGAGTACGCCGTCCGTCGGATGGGACGTTAAGCTGCGGACCCCTTGGCGTCTTTCGTTAAGTGCAGGCTAATTCCGACGCCGGGTTTCTCTCCTCCCTTCATCCTTTCCCATCCATCTCTAATGGTGCAAATGACCTGAGCTGTCGGTCGCCTCCCCAAAAATACTACTACTAACAGTCAGTATACTTTTTTGCTTTTAATTTCAGGATCCCAAAAATCCCCATTTTCATGATTCTACAGACACCACACGCTGGCGCGACGGGTGACGTCATCGATTGGAAGGTTAGCGTGAACGGAGATGGTTGAGGGAGCGTTGGGGGAGCGTGTGGAAGGCCGACTCACAAAATGGATAACAGGAACATCGAAGAAAATTTATTACGATAACTCCTGCTTACAGCACTGTAATGAACGCTTGCATTTTACGCCTGCACTTAAATTCAACCTCCGTCATGGTCATTTTAATTCATGTATTTATATTATTTTCTTGTGTTCTCATAAATTACGTGGGTCAATTGTTTTTTGGTGCAGTATTTTTTATAACTATTAAATTTCCATGATACTGTTGATATTATTGGCGTACAGGGTTTGTCCGGAAAATAAGTGTACTGAGCTCAGGAAATAAAATTTATTACATTTTTACATATCTTAAGCTAATATTCCTCAAAATAGGACCCTTGTGAGTCGACACACTTGTTCCAGTGGCGTGCCCTTTCCTGGAACGCTCTCGCGAAGACATCATCGGGATCCTCTCGAAGACACGTCGTCACGGCCTCTTTCACGGCGTCCAAAGTCCCGTATCGCGTTCCTTTAAAACTCCTCTTTATCTTTGGGAACAGAAATAAGTCCGGTGGTGCCAAGTCCGGGCTGTAGGGCGGGTACGGCAGCTTTTCCACGCCATGCTTGGCCAAGAAGTCCGACACGACAAGCGTGGTGTGAGACGGCGCATTGTCGCTCAGGTTGTCAGTCATACGGTTGATCGCTGGCCGGACGCGGGCGACTCGTTTTCGAAGCCTGTCGAGCACTTGGACGTAAAATGCAGAATTTACAGTTTGTCGTTCAGGTACAAATTCGTCGTGGACGACTCCCCTTTTGTCAAAAAAGACAATGAGCATCATAAACTTATTTTCCGGACGAACCCTGTTAAGTTCCAATTTTGATTTTCAATGCTCTTGAAGGGAATCCTAACGGATATCAGTCGACTCTTTTCGCTTTCTCCTTTCCTACTTTGCTCATCTAGGTCATTTAACTCCTTTCTTGACCTCTGAGTAGTATATTTCATTCAATTTTTAAATTTTTAAAAGGTAACCATGCAGAATAATAATTTAGAGGTTTTAAATTTTTTTCTGTCACTTTTTTGAATGATAATTAGGGGTGATAATAAAATTTAAGTTAAATCGCCTTCCCTATTGCTTGGTTAACTTTTCCACTTTAGTCAACGGCTTGCACAAACGAACTTCTGAATTTACTAATGTTATATATAGGCAAAACAATAATAGTTTAGTACACTTTTGCATTGAATATCCTTACTCACAGGTATTAATGCATTGCGTGTAATTAGTGATTACACGCATATCATAAAGATATAATTCAATTGCTCTCTTTGAACAACGGAATGATATCGTTTTGTATAAAAGCATTGCTCTAATTTCTCTAATATGTGTAAAACCATAAATACAGTAATCAACCCGAAGGTCGTTTTAGTAGGTAATGGGATAGATCACCGAGTACTAAAACCGACGGCGTGTGAATATTCACACACCAGGGTAGGGGGCCAGTTCCTTTTCTTGTGCCGAAAATCACATAGCTTGGGTGGAATTATATATATATATATATATTATATATATATAATATATAATTTTTAAAAGGTTACCATGCAGAATAATAATTTAGAGGTTTTAAATTTTTTTCTGTCACTTTTTTGAATGATTATTAGGGGTGATAATAAAATTTAAGTTAAATCGCCTTCCCTATTGCCTGGTTAACTTTCCCTGGTTATATAACGTAATACAGCATTAAGCGTTAGTATATGAGTTCATATTTTCTATATTACATGAAACGATTTTGAAAAATATGCCCGGTTGACGCAGCGAGGCGTTCCATTATGGAAATACCTTATATTAATCACAAAAAAAACGGACGGTTGGTGAAACCTTCTGATATAAAATTGCAAGTAATATGGCAAAATATATTGGATAGATATCAGTTTTGGACACGGTACCTAAATACTACAACGTGCGTGTGAGACACAGTATAACGAAATGCTATTGTAAATATTTAATGTTGATGTAGAAAAACTGGCTATTCCACATCTCATAACATTTCTAAAATGAATATTCACTATTAATACTACATCAATGGATTACGAAGAGAAATTGAATGAAATGCATATGCACATGTTCATGAATTACAACTATACGTGCACAGCTAACTCGAAATAAGGTATTAGGGTGTGAAAGAACCATAGGGTGTGAAAGAAAAACAGAATGACAAAGTTAAACAATTACTGATTACTATTATGCTTAAAAAGTAGATGTTATCCATTTCTTTTAGATAAAATGAAGGAAATTGGAAGTGACAAAAATGGAACCATAAGCCCCCAATGCGGTTCATCGCCAATTTTGGGCTTTAATACTAAAGAGTTTGCTGTTTGTCAATCACCGACTTCGTTTATCCAAGTGAAACCTTAAAAGATGAACCTTCAACATTGGGAACTGTTAGGTTCCATTGAAAGCGGTACCGAATAAAAACAGCTATATACCACGAGCAGGAATCCTCTTTGTGTCGCGGGAATTAAAATGAATCTTATTCTACGAATCCAACTGTAATTAATTGCTTGAATCTTCTAAGCATAATTGTTTTGTAATATTTAAAACCTTAAAATAGTCAGTACACATTTTTGATTTTAATTTTAGGATCCCCAATATCTCCATTTTCATTATACTACAGACACTACACGCTGGCGTGACGGGTGACGTCATCGAGTGGAAGATTAGAGTGAACGGCGGCGGTTGAGGGAGCAATGGCGAGAGCGTATGGAAGGCCGACTCACCAAATGGATAGCAGGAACATCGAAGAAAATTTATTACGATAACTTGTAATGAACGGTAGCATTTTACGCCTGCGCTTAAATGCATCCTCCATCATGGTCATTTTAATGAATATAAATATATTATTTTCTTATGTACTCATAAATGACCTAGGACAATTGTTTCATAAAGTAGACATTTTTATAACTATTAAATGCCCATAATAGGAATGATATAATTGGCGAACGTTTCCATTTTTATTGTCAAGACTTCAAGGGAATCCTTACGGGTATCAGTCGACTCTTTTGGCTTCCTCCTTTTCTACTTTAATCATCTTGGTTATTTAACATCTTTCTTGACTTCTGATTAGTAAATTTCATTCAGTTTTAAAAAGGTAACAATGCAGAATAATAAATCAGATATTTTAATGTTGTTTTCGATGGCACTTTGTTGAATGATAATTAAGGGGTGTTAATGATATTTAATTTAAACAGCTTTCCCAATGCCTGGTTAACATTTACACTGTTGTGGATGACCCTCACAACGAATTTCTAAATGCGCAAATGGTATTTTTATGCAAAACAAAAGTATGACCCCCCTATTGCGTTGAATATCCCTACTCACAGTGAATTACTACATCGACTGTAATTATTGTTTACACCACATTTCTTTATGTTTAGTGTTTACCATACTGACATAAAAATGTATAGATAATATTAGTTATATAAGGTAAATATGAAAACCATTTCTCCCAATAAAACAAGTTCACATTCCTAGGGAACTATGATAGAGTTTTACAGAGCTAACCCAGTTTACTGGTAAGTTTTTTCTCAGGAGCAGATTTTATATGCAGGAAGGCTAGATCATTACTGACACTGGAATGCGTTGAATCAGACACGATCGTTTAAAAGGGACTATTTTTTTCCCTATTTAAAGGACGCCTAAGGCATGTTTAACTAAGCTAATTTGAAAACACCAAGGTTAGATCAATGATTATTTCCGACTAACGAATCACTAGAATAGAAAACTGGTCTCAGTACTGCTTATATCTTCGAAATACTAAGTCTTTTTGTACACGCATTTACATAGCTAAGCCCAAGTCGAATTTGCAAATGGATTTTTGATGGCATAACCCCAGGTTAATACAAAGAAATTTGAAAGGACAAAGGCTTAACCATGAATCAGGCCAAACTACGTCATCAATCGTGTCGTACACGTCTCGATCAAAAACTTCTTCAGTGAACAATGAACTCTCAGAAGTAATATAACATATGAAGTGAAGATTTGCACCCTGCTAGCTAAGAAGAAAAGCAGTTGATGTACATTTTTAAATTCTTCGGAAAAAGAAACCGTTTCCCATTATAGGAAGTGGTAATATTTTCACCTAATTAAACCTTTTGTTAATTTGGGTCACCAGATTGAAGATAGGGAAAGTATATGTTCAGCTATGGCTGTTCGTTACACGAAGGCATGGCGTTCAGTTTAAAAAGGCACGCAGTTCTCCCAAGTTTCACGGACCATCGTCAAATAAATACTCCCTCTGCGAGAACCATGGTTGATCGGCTAGCCTTTGTTGACTGGTTATTCTGGTATGACTAATGAGGTGGCTGAAGGAACCCGTTTTTCGTCTATAGAAGAGATATAATCAGCAGTGACGAAGACCTGCGATTGGTCCTCAAATATGCCTTCCAGGGCGCGTACCGGTCATGGCAAAATCGCTGGATCAAATGTGTAGAGGCCTAAGGACAGTACTTTGAAGGATATGAAGTGCATGGGCAAATTAGTTAAATCAAAAAAAGTATATTGTCCGGCACTGGTATGTTGAAAACTGCGTTAGAGGTGAGCATTTTAATCATACTACGTGTATAATAGAAATGGGAAGAGGACGTTGGAGGTAATAAGGAAGGAAGGAAGTAGGGAGAGATACAGAGGGGCTTGTTTGGATACACATTTTTTTAAAAGTAATTAATTAAACTCATTTGCAAAATCATTTCATATCCTTCAAAGTACTATTCTTGGGCTTCTACACATTTGTTCCAGCGACTTTACCATGACCAGTGGTGGCCGGCTTTTCATTGATGTTTCGATCCTTACGTGGGTGGTTATGTGGAGTACACCTAAGTGAGTAAACTGACCCAGGGATGGGGCGCTAAACTGAGAATGTTTTGTTAAATTTCAATAAGAGTAGACCAACACCGGGTTTCCTCTCCTCATTCTTCCAATTCTTAAAAAATTCCACCCCTTCTAGATAACACCTCTATCCATTCTGGCGCAAATGACCACTGTTTTCAGTCGGCTTCCCTAATAACTCTTTCAACTACGGTTTATTTACGCCCTTCTCGAATATATTTCTTTCGAGTACCCATACAAGCTTAATGGGGTCTATATTTTATATACCCGTCAAGAATGTACCTCTTAGACTCGCGTGCCGACGTTTCCCTGGGGGAGTGTCTAAGGGTTTGGAGTCCTAGCCGGATTCAGGAGACGGCTTGATAAGGTCAAAAACCGTAAACTTAAAGACTGACCTTCTGACATTACAGATTACAGCCTTTTCTCTTGGAGAACGATACGCATCTCTCTTTGCAGTAGCCCGAACTCAAGCGAATGATGGTCCTGCGTAGGGTTCGAACCAGTGACCAAATTAATCTCGGGCGTATTTACGTATCGATTAATCTATCTTAGTAGTTGCCTGAATAAATGAATTTTGTATTTTTCACAAAAAAGTTATTGCACTACGACCTGATGATGACACCTTTGCGTCGAAATCGCTGGTATGGTTATAAAGTGTTTTTTTGAAAAAAAAAATAGTGCCCGGGAAGGTTGAAAGTAAAGAGGGAATGTAAGTTAAAAAAGTTTCTGCAAGAATAAATACTCCTCTGTGACTGTAAATTCGTATAAATTTGTTAATTTGCATGTGGTTTTATTCTTGTTTACGAGTGGTGACCTTGCCCCGCAGCCTAGCGCTGATTGGCGGAATATTGTGTAGATGTATGTCTGTAAGCATCGGACATCGACTCAACAGTAAAATGATCAGAAGATTGCTCTGAGATTGACACCGTGTGGAAGAATAATGAAAACCACTAATTAAAGCAATGAAACTTTAAACATATTTGCCATTCGCTCACGACAAATCTGTCACGCTGTGTGCAATTCTTGTATTCTTAAATGAGTGATGTGTTATAAATGACATCGTACTAGGGATGGGGTTCGGAGCTCCGACTATCATACGCAAATTTTCTCGGGGATAAATCAAAATCATCCCTGCAATTAATAAAAGTTTTATTGTTTACAGTGTATGTTAAAATTAGGCCGTTTTTTACAACATCTGTGATAGAGTTGACAAATTTCAAGATCTATAAAGATTGACCGCTTTGGAAGTGACTAGTGATAGCCGTTATTCGGAACGGTTAACTTAATATCAACTTATATTATTTGTGAAATCTCATGCTATTGCTTCCTTGCTATTTCTTAGTAGGTTTATTGGTCTTTGTATGCGTGCGCAAGAGTACGTGTATATGAGCGTATGAAGTCCTGTGAATACGTGTGCGTGCGTGCGAAAGCGTTTTCGCGTCTGTGTAACGTGAGCGTGAACGTGGGTGGAGGATGTGTTGCGCATTTATGTCTGTGATAGCTTTTGTATCCATGTTAGCGTACATAAGGCACCTGAACAATGTTATGAAAAAGATAAAATTTTAAAAATAAACATGTAGAAGTATTGCTTTATAGTTTAGATACCTCCTTCAAAATCTTGAAGATTTAGAAGGAGGGATCTAAAGTTTAAAGGATAATACGACCGGATTAAGAAGGAGATTGATATGAAACATGGTTTGATACCAAGCTAAGTCCTGATAGCTGATTAACCATGATAAATATAGTTTGAAAGATATTCATGTCTTTATGAGCACAACGAATAGAACGTCAAAATAAAACTTTGAATGCATCTGTTGCTGTTTTTTAATTAATATTATTTACTTATATATTGATTACATATATGATAGATGAATTCGGTACTGAATATACGATTTAATATTCTGTGCATACAGTATGCGTATTCTCAGTATACATATTCTAATATACCGTATACGTGTACCCATATTCTCGAAATCCTCTTTCTTGCAGAAGTCTGTTGTCATACTTGATTATGCAAGGAGCTAGCTGTTGACATTTATTTCTAAATTTAAGTGGCACTCAATATTATTTTGTATTATTTCGCTGACATATTACAAAAACATGATTTTTTAAATTTTAACGTGATGAAAAATGATGTTCAATAATGAAAAAATAAATGAAGCCTTCGTTGACAGTATTTTTACAAGATCCAGACAGTTCCAATTCCTTCCAGAAAAGCGGAACTCTAGTTGATAAGTTTGCATATTTACCAATCAATAAAGCCTGAGGTCAATCATTTATAAATTTTTATATTTCTTAAGCTAGTCAAAGGGACCAATCGGACTGAGTTCAGCACGAAATGCCAAAACCTAAATGTCTGGAAATCGTTTAAACTTACTCCTCGCTCTCTTTGAACCCTCCCATGCTAACCCCTCCCTCGCTCACTACTTCCCCGCCCTATGCCAGCTGGTGGCGCGCCATTATGTCTTCGCGGGTGAGGGGAACTCGTTTACGAGGCGCGGCGCCTCTGGACGGGAGGAGACCTTTGGAACGGTCCAACGAACTTCGCTAGTCTGCCCGAGGATGGGGCGACAGCTGGCGGCAAACGGGGGAGGGCTATTACGCCGCGGTTAGGTGGGGCGGCTTTGCAAAAACAGAGAGGGGGGGTTCAAGTGGCGTGCAGTGGCGGGCCGCCAGTGCCTTGCCCCTTCCCGCCTCTTGGGGAGGGGAGGATAGGTTTTGAGCGTCACCGAAAAGAGTATGGGAGGGTACCGCGGGCAGACGAGAAGTAAATTAAATTTTGTTGAACTGAATTGAAATATAGTAGGATTTTGTGCATGGTTAAACATTGAGGAGGCCCCTTTTTTGACGTCTTCCCCCCTATCACCTTCTTTCCTCTGCAAGGAGACCTTGGGAACGGTCCAAGGAACTTCGATAGCTCAACTGGGGGGGGGGGGCAGTGCACGCCGCGGCTAAGTGGGGCGGTGATGTCAGAACCAGATAATGGGGTAGACTGAGGGTGGAGGGACGGGCCGCTAGCGCCTCGCTCCTCCCTTCGCCAGGGGGACAGGATAGGACTGTAAGTACGGCCGGGAAGAGTATTGGAAGGGGAATCACGAGAAGGCGAGGAGGAGAGTGGTGTAATTTGAAGGCATAGGCAAAGCAATTTTATGTATGCTGCAACGCTGAGGTGACCATTTTTTGACCCACCTGCCCCTAGACCATCTCCTTTCCTTCCTGCAATAGCAGTTATCAGACGTAGTACGTAGTAGTACAGTAGTAGACGTAGAGTAGTGGTAGACAATACTCGTAGTATTTGGAAAAGCGGCATCCCTAGAACGTAGAGAACCGAAGTAGAGATTGGTATACGTGTGAAAGGTTTAAACCCGTAGCCTCGGCGTTGAAAGCAAGTAGAATAAAAACCGCATCAAAATGATCTCCGCTCCCTGTTTTATAATAAAGAATGCTAGCTGTGTAATTTCGTACACACTGGCAGGCAAACCTAGCAGTAATAATATTTGTTTTCTATTCATAATTTGAAATTCTGTAACGTTCATCACCTTATTAAACAGTTCTCTGTTGAAATTCAGGGCGCAGCAAAACGTATTTCCTTCACTGTCTTTTGTATTAAGATTCACTGAATGTTGTTTAGGAAAAATAAATATTACAAATACATACACATAACGGTAGCCCATATTTCCCTCATGCCTTGCGGTTCGGCCCACAAGGTAGGATGTGGGAGGTATTGAATCACTGGCATTGAATTTTAATAATTTCAAAGAAGTCCTATTAAATGCCACCTAGTCTATTTTGATGAAAAGATGCGCAGAAAAAATTTAAAATCAACTTTACTATGCTCTCAGATAAGGTGGCTGAGTATTAGGTTTACGGAAGGTTAGGAAAATCAATGGTTTGACGCGCATGTTGATGTGTCACATAATAGATATAACAATTATGGGTTCAATAACCTTACACGCAATTGACGTCCGAGACTCATCTGTATATACTAGGTTCTTCCCCATCGCCATTCCTAAACACATATTTTATGTTAGCTTATATCCAAGCTTTTCATTGTTCTGCGAATAAATCGCTAAAAAATATTTCTTATTACCCCGCTACTTCTGACATCATTGTCCTGTAAACACGGATGGGAATTTCTGGATTAGGAGAATGCGGTTTAATGTTTCTGATGCCGTATTGAACGGCACGATATATCAATTTAATAACAGCCAGGTATTGACTAGGCATTATTGCGTGATATTTTTAATACATCATATTATTATTTCGTAATTTGCGATTTTTTTGATAACCAGCTTTCGGTTCCTATAATGTTATCAGTATCTACACTCTGATTGAGGTGATGAAATGAAAGGATACTTGGAATGTGTCATGAGAGGGTTAGAGACCGTTGCCATTTTATGTTAGTTAGGCCTTAATTAGATTATGCTTCAGTTGTATGGGATGCTCACTAGGAAGACTTAATTTTGGAACTAGATCGAATAAAACGTAGAGCTGCCAGGCTTGTAAAAACACGTTATGAACAAGGTAACAGTTTCACGGCACTATTGAAATAATTTGGTTCAGAGCCACTAGTTGACCGTAGATGAAAGTTCAGGTGAATTTACAGTGCTTAACACTTTTCTCATATGATTTTGATACACGTTTCCTGCTAGTGAAAATTGCTGAATTTCAACCTTCTTTCGTGTGATTAACTTTGCACTAGCGCATAATCACACAAATATTTGCGTAATAGTGCCATGCATCGTGCATGAATCTGTTGACCTAACCCCCCATCCTCACTAGTCGCCGCACGGCGACTAGTTAGGTATTTTAAAGGTGTAGATACGCAGAAGGGGAGTTGAGAGAACGAAAATAAATTATTATTTTTTTTAAATTTAAGGAGTTTAAAGAAGCTGACCACATTGCAGAGTTAATTCTAACAATTCAATGTTTAAAAGAGATATTTGTAATCTCTGAAAAATAATTAACCCATATGGTCGTCCCAATTTGACCTTAATTTTTTTCCAAAGTCATTAGTTCCTCCACCTTTACATATCTGCTACTTTCAAGCACGGCGTGAAGGATGGAGTAGACGCGCACGTGCACCCACACCAATAGCCAATCGGAGCACACGGCAAGGTTCCCTGGCCATGGAGGTTCGGAGGTCTTGTTTGCTTACGTCAGAGGCAGATTGGGTTGCCTTCGTGACAGAGGTTGCCTTCGTGAGAGCCATAGTAGAGGAGCTTAGTCGTATCAGGAGGATTGAAGAAAGAAGAGTTGTAGGAACGTCAGTTATAGGATAATATCAGGAGTGGCCCTAAGAGGGCATGACTGCCCACCCAAAGTAATGCCTAACGGAGGTTCCAGAGGGGCCAGGTAAAAAAGATTTGGGAGTTTAGTGGGTGAGTCTGGGGAGGAGTCACTGGTGTATGCCCACAGCAGTATCCCCACCCTAGGAGAGTGCCACACACGGTGAGTCCCGATGGCTCACTATGATTCGTAACGCATTCTCCAACTCTTCGGACAAAAAACCAGAACCCACAGACACAAACACAGAAATACACAGACAGACCCACACAGACACACGCAGACGCGCACACACACATCCGCACCCACCCCCGCACCCATGTCATGTCTTAAAGAAATAATCAACATAGGCACATTTCTTATCGCCAATGGGAATGAACCGGATGAATGGCGCAGTTAAGGCGAGCAGGGAAGCTACGTACAATTGAAAATATCGGCGAGGGAGAGAGGAAAGTTCCGGTGGTAGAAAGAGAGAATTGCTATTCTCCATCGGTTATTAATCATACCATTACCTAACCATACCATCATACCATACTCTTTTACAATAATAAGAATCTACAAGGCTATATTTAATTTAAAAATGTCATATCGTTTGGAGGAACATAAAATTAAAAAAGAATGTAAAAATCAATTAATTTGTTTAAAAATTAAAAATGGTAGTCGCCAATATATTTTTCATCAAACATTTATTCTACATAATAATGATTATAATCAGTTACATCTCTTCATATACATATGTACCATTAGTAATTACTAAAGAATTAGCATCGAATTGTAAATATAATGGAAACCAATATTTAAACAGTACAGTTCTTATATAAATAAAAAATAATCACTATGAAAATGTTACATAATATAAGACAACAACAAAATATAGACAAAAAGAAATCCTAATGACTATGTATTTAAAGAACGGTATGAGGTCCAAAATGAACCTAAAAACACAGAAAATGAAACACCACTTAAGACACAATATTGAATGTAATATCTCTTATGATAAAATATAATTAATTCTAATAGCACATAATATATTTTTTTTCTCAAAATGAGGTTAGTTATAATGACAAATATTTTTTCTGCATACACTTGGATAAGATACATTTTTATCAGTTAATATTAAACCATATTACTATGCAATAAATTCATACGAGCCACAGTACAAGATGATATTTAACAAATAATTATAGCCAAATTTTGCAGAGGAACGGAATTCCCAGAATACACTCTTTTTAAACAACTTAACATTTTAAACTAATTTCCAGCTATGAATTTGAGTACTCTAATAGAAATACAATTGCAAAATAATGGCACAGCGTAGAACAAGAGAAATGATGAATGTTTTTTCTTGTCAAATGTTGTAGATAAAGCCATCGCATACACAATGATCCTCCAAACACAGGTACTATTCATGACCGAACACTGCATCCTCACTTTCCTCGTACATTTTTATTTAAAACTTTATTAAAAGAGATGAAGACAAAATAAGAAACATTAATTTAGGTCTCATAAAATGAAATATTAATAATAATGAGATTGAAATATGGAATAGGAAGGATGTATTATCTTTAAGTACTCTTTCAATCCATTTTTCATTTAGTAGAAAAATTGAATCAATCAATCAATCAAATGTTTTGTAGAGTCAATTAAAAACACCTTAGATTTGAAGAATGCTGTAATGAGGAAGTTTACACTTGCAGAAGAAGAATTTTAGGTACTCATTTTAAGCACTGATATGAGAAAATGTTTCTCTTTCTAAAACCACATAAAAATGAGATCTAATTACCAGGATAAGCGATCCCCACCCTACTCATTCTTCCTCTCTTCTTTATCCCTCCAATAACTAACTTTTCGCTTTGTAGCTATTCCATTGACCTTATCAAAAGTATTTTGCCCAATAAATTTTTATGCACTTAACCTAGCATCAGAGTAGTAGGGGAAAAACATAATCTAGAACAGAGAAATCCAGAAAAAATTCAAAGGATTAATTTTCACCCTTGTCAATAACATTGTTCACAGGGAGAAGATTCATAGCATCACTATTACTAGCCCCAGAATTCTTCAGGAATATCCATAAGGATATTTTCAAAAGTGTTCTCCGCTTCATTAGTGTCGTAGGTCGATGCGTTTTCAGTATCTTCTGAGGTACAAATCCTTTTCGAAGGCGAGGCAAGCGTCTCATCGCAACTACTTCTACGCTTTCCATTCAACATGGGACCCTCCTCCGTCTCAGTTGGGCAGTGATCGACGGAGTTTTTTGTAGAAGTCGCCAGGTTCATCTCTTTGGTATAGATGGGCCGCACAGCAGGAAGAAATGGAAAATAAGGAAAAAAGAACACCATTAAAAATGATACCACTATAAAAACAATTGTTCATAATTATAATTTGGTAAGACATTTATTATTTTTCAAATTTTACAAAATTTGGATGAATTAACCTCTAAGTAAATGTAATAACAGCATTAGGTATTTCTATATTTTTCAGGCAGCTAGTAATGTCAATATAAAAAGATTTAATTAATAATTAATAAAAATAGTTAGTACTGAAATTCATTTAAAAAAATTGTGCATAAATACATTTAGGTATG
The DNA here is from genome assembly GCA_037158775.1 of Hetaerina titia. Lineage (NCBI taxonomy): Eukaryota > Metazoa > Arthropoda > Insecta > Odonata > Calopterygidae > Hetaerina > Hetaerina titia. Next base: position 69,850,395 of record CM073779.1, read on the forward strand.
GACTTAATTATTTGAGTTATACACACACACATATGTATACTCGTGCACATATATCTATACGCATGTTTCTGTTAAGGGCCAATACATGATAACTGTATTATATGTACTGTGTTACTACGTACAATACATAGTGTTTGTTTGATGTAATATTCAATGCCATTGTTTATAGAAAGATAGTCTAAGCTTAATATTAAAATAGGAGATCAATAGCTAGATCAGGTAAAACAGTTTACGTATCTCGGAAGTATATTATACTATAATGGTCAAAAAGTAGGAATGTAAAGAGAAGAATTGTACTAGGCTTTCACAAGGAGGAGAGAGTTGCCGATACGGACGTCGGGTAGTGATGTTCAGGAAAGACTCGTTACAACTTTGATATGGAGCATAGTTATGTATGACGTGGAAACGTGGTTACTGAAGGAGGATGATAAGAGTAGATTGAAGACTTTTGAAATGTGGATTTGGAGAAGAATAGAGAAGGTGAAATGGACCGAAAAAAATGAGGAATTACTAGCATGGTAGGTGAGGAGAGGGGTTAGTTGGGATAGCTCCTGAAGAAGTAGCAAAAAAGGATGAAGGGCGTTTTGATCGGCAGTGGAATGTTGAAGACTGTAATAGTGGGAAGAATGTTAAGCAAGCGAGGAAAGGGTAAGAATAGGATTGAAATGTAGGACGGGATGAAGGGAGGAACGAAGTACTTAAAGGTAAAGAGGGACTTTATGCAGAGCAGGTTGCTTGATTATGTTTTTTTAGGCGCCACAAAATATTTATTTGGTAGTTGTGTCCATCCAAAACCAACCGCACCCGGTAGATTCCTTAATAATTATAATAATAATACAAGAGTTACTGTGCGCCATGCAAGAAATCGTGGATTGGTTTTTTCACTGATTAATACAACCTGAGGAGTTGCAAATATAATTCTCCTAGACCGGTGGCTTATTTTTAATGAATAATGTACCAAAAATGAGAAACAAAGAGCACAGGCACGGCCGATTTATGTTATAATTCAGTGATGACTTAACGTGGTCTTACCCCGTCTTTTATTATTTTTTTAAATACTTAAACTAGGTGATGGTGCTAAATATTTTGTTTATATTATGAGTACTTGCATTGAAAAATATTCTAGGTTTGAAAAAATACGCTTTAATGTTATAGCTAATTCGGAATCAATCAATCGGATTTCCTTAATTTTCAGTGGAGTTTGAAGTCATTTAGAATTTTTCAAAGGTTGTTTTTTTAATGCTAAAAAATGTATAAACTATTTCTATTACGAAATGGAATGAACTTTTGAAGGAATTCTTCAAATTTGTTGTGCATTGAGGTGAAAATGATCGGAACACTCTTTACAATTATCATGATATTATTGCCATCCCTAATAACGGAATAGGATAATTTCTTGAGGAAATCAGGGCTCTAAGTTAGATCTTAACCGCGGGAAGATAATACCACAACAAGATGAAGAATGAAGTAAATTAAATAGTTAAGAGATGATCATTTTGGGTTTAGGAAAAGGATCGCAAGGAGTGGTGACCAGACCAAAATTAGGTCACTGGCAGAAAGTAACTTTTAAAGGTAACTGTCGATAAATAACAGCGATGCATATGAACACTGGGACGATTTTTTCCGTAGATGGAAATGGTGAAGGAGACACGGTTAATTACCAATATGGAGAAGTTAGGAGTAGACTATAGTAATAGAAGAAGTACACTGGACCTGAAAAAGTCTCATAATTTACACTTCTGGTGAGTGACTGGAAGGACGATATGCCTAGTGCCATGCAGGAAAGTAAATCAGGGTGTCCATTATCACTTGTTTTTTTCCATACATATGCGGAGGTAAATACAAAAGAAACACGTGGCGGACTAGAGGCTGTGAAGGTGTATACATTATTCATAATAACTGCCAATAGAGTTAAATAAAGGACTGTACTTCGATTTTTACAGTTAGTTTGGAAAAATTCACCTAGTAGCTTAAAAGTAAAAATAATGTCTACCGGATAAACCTATTAACAAAAATTTAATTGCGTCCTTAAATGTTCTTATGCATCGGTTGCTTATGGTACCCATAAACAAACAAAGCTACATCTAGCTTAAACGCGTAAAAAACACCGCAAGAATCAACGAGTACCAACCCCAAAAATAGGCAAAATATTACTGAACAAAACAATATTCTTAATAATAAATGCACCACTATATAATTATTACAACAGAAATTTATTTCCGTTCCCTACTGCCCCTGCCTGATCAAGGGATTCCAAAATTGTTTAAACAAGTTGACGGAAACACTAGGCATATAAAACGGAGCACACTTGTGAATTTCTCAAGAAACCCGTAACACCAAACTCCCATATTAGATAAACGAGGAAATAACGATATTTAATTCACCACTTGTCAACTTATATGTGTAGGACAAACTAGAATAAACCCGATCATCAGGTTTAAAGAACACCTAGCTCATTACAAAAACGGTAGTTCTAACGGATCAGCGAATGCAAATAGCATATATGAAACAGGCCACAATATCAATCTCAAAGAATTTTTTAGTCTTTAATTCTTCTTTTCTCTAATCAAACACAGATTTAGAGAACTTCAAACTCGACCCCACCGGAGGCGTACAAATTCACATGTGCCAAGAAAAAATTATCAAAAATGAGCCAGTCATCATAAACAGCACATATCCAAATGGTAAAAGGTTTTAAACATCCAAATTTTGAAAATAATCAACGAACATTGCTAACAAAGCATCCCCGTCTCTCCCTCCCCCTCCTTCACACACGCATCCCGCCTGTCCTCTCCCTCCTCCCCTCAACGTCCACGCTTGACCTTGAGCAGTGCTTCGGTAGTGACGCCTTCTATCTGTCTAGCCCTGAACTCTCCCCGTTGACGGTCACCAGCTGACCGAAATTAGGTTACTGGAGTTTTATAAGTTTCTAATTGTGGCCTTTAGGAATTAACGTTATTTCACACCATATAAAAGGTATGTTGTTCATAATTAATTTCCTATTGCTCCAATTTCATATAAAATGCTAAATATCCAAAAAAGCGAGAAAATGAATATAAAATTTGTATTCATAACCTCGCTTACTCTCATATTGGTCTTTGTAATGAGGGATAAAATGTTGTAGTAGTTGTTACAGAAGTAATTAGGGGAGCCAACCAACGGCTGAGGTCATATGCGTAATTAAGGATGGATTGGAATGGAGGAAGATCAAAGAGAAACCCGGAGTTGGCATTGGCCAAATTAGCGAAAGACGCCAAGGGGTCCACAGCTTAGCTTTCCATCTGACGGTTGGTGTACTCACTAAAATGCCCTCTAAAGGCATTGAAAGTACAGGTCGGGATATCACTGAAAAAACTTCCATCGCCAGGATTCGGACTATCCAGGTATAAAGCCGGATAGTCTGGGTATCCACACCATCCCGATACCTGATAAAATATTATGTTAATTTAATTGCCTCAATGGAACATTCATGGATATGTTAGTAATTATCAAGAATATATGAACCGTCATTGAAGAAATATATTGCTAAATAAAAAAAATCACTGTTTTTAACAATGAAATAAATGGTCTTTTAGGCCATGAACGACCCATTACTTGTGGGTGTACCCATTATATTACCTTTTTCTTGGAAATACACGTATATCCACTTCATACTAATAACCTAATTTCAAAATATAATTGTATAAATACAATATGTGACATGATAACTCATATTTACCAGTAAGAAATAACATGAGTGAATTGTCGGCCTGTAAGAAAACACACCCGGCAGCCGTAGTGTTTTTACCAAATTACCACCTTCTCCGGCCTTCCCAGAGAAAGCGAAGGCCACCTTTAAAACTACATTAATTCCAAGAAACTACGGGAGATGCCGCAACAGTTTCTTGAAATTTGTCTAAGGTATAAACAGCCAAAGTGTTTCAAATTGGCTTTAACCTCGTGGACTGTGGCGCGTCGCGCACGACTACGAATACCTGTGACATTGTTTGTACGGTATTTCGCCACAACATCCTTTAAAAAAGCACAACAATTTCAGTTTAAGAGAACGCCTCGGTAGATTCACTGGCTACAGCACTCGGCCGGACATTGAGGGACCCGGGTTCGAATCCCGCTCAAGGCGAATGATTTTTACACTCTGAATTTGTTGCATTGAACTACATTAATTTTGAAACCAAGTATATAGCACCTACGATATTGGCCACTATTTGTATCCCATCCCGTTGTACGCGGTTCCCTATTGCTAAAAATCTTCCACATACCTTGGACATGTTCTGACTCCATGGTTGATTGACTCGAACAAGATGCCCTCGGCGCCGCTGATGGTCCCGGCAATGCAACATCCGCGACTACATTTAGTTGCCTAAGTGCATTTTGGATATTAATGACTTCTTGATCATATCTCTTCGTTGCATCTACATGTAGCGCGGTTATATGGTTAATCCATATTTGGAAATGTGATATTCTGTCTTGATCGGAAGTATCGGAGAGAAGATAGGACTTCAACCCGCAACCCATGCACTTGTATAACCAGCAAAAAGAACATTTTTTCTCCTCAGAATCGGTGATTGGACATAAACCGTAGTACCGACATTCGTCTAGTTGTCCACTAAAACATGTGCCTAGAAGGAAAAGGCTACATTCTTTACATGTGGCTACACCGTAGGTAATCGTACTGAAAACTCCCCCGCAGACTGAGCACTCTGTTGGGTAATTCTTTTCAAAGGAACTCTCTCCGCTCTCTGCCATACCGATAGCTGTCTTTTTCAATACTGAGTCCTTTGGCTACTCCCCTTCTACTACTGTGCTCTCCGGAAACGTCATGCGTTAGGGAAGGGGATATGCTCCAGAATAGAGGGCGCTGCAAAAATATATGCCACTTATTCTCGAATAAATAAAGTTTAACTATAATTTTTCAATCCGATTATCATTTTGGCAATAAGTTCACCTTATGAAAATGTGAAAAAATCGGGCTATTATGCTTTCATTTCCATTAAAATAGCCGTTGAATATTGACAATATTTCACGCTCTCCGTTGAAAGTTCAGACATATACCAATAATTAATATCTGGTAAATGAGTAAAAAAAATGTCAAATAAATGAAGGACTGTTACTGTGTGCACTTTATATATTTAACTGGATCTATCAATGCTTGTTTTCAGGATTTTTATTGATATGTATTAAAAAAATACCAATAGTTGCTTACGAGTAATTATGTAAAAATGGCAATACTGTAAAAATTTGTATTGGCAACGGTGTGTAATGACGTATTCAAACATATTTTGCTGGAAATTTATTTTATTAACAATAATTATTAAATTTTTGAATTGATGACCACATTTGATTGTTCAGTTATTTTAGTGGTTCCCAAAAACAGATGCATGTATTTAGTGTTAAAATATTTTTCTTCAACGATTGTAAGAGTTACACACAGTTTATTGACCATTCCTTCAATTTCTAGAGCATTTTTTAAGCAAATTATGAGTGTCAAACGGACATTAGCAATGACCATTCAAGAATGGTTGCGGTAATTCTAGTTCCGATAATAATTTCATTGAATCCATGCTTAGCGTTACCTATTGTAAATTTATTAAATGCAATAATCCAGACTATAAGAGTTCATTGCTCTTGTTACTTAAAATTCAAAATTAAAAAAAATCAAGACAAAGTACTTCAAGCTAAACTTAAAACATAACCAATTCCCTACTTCACAAATCAGTATCAATAGGTGTAACATATATTAAAACAAGTACCGTCCATGTTATTTGATCTAATTTACTTGCCATGCAGTTAGAAAATAGGGTAAGAATACTGGAAAAAATGACAAATTTCAATACCTCACAAGTTATACCTATTCTTTTTACAATTTATTGGTAGATACATAATTTGCCCTAGCAAAATGAGCAACTATACAAATACTTAGGTCTTGCCACTATAATATTTTTTGGAACCCTTGTCATACTATTTTCATCCCGAGGTAATAGCTTGACAATACTTGCTCACCTCATTTACCTTTACTCTTCAAAGCAATTAAGCAAAGCATGTATGGCAATTGATGCAATTTTAGTCACAATTTTGGCTGAATCTAAGACCATTTTCATTAGATGCCTTAATATACACACTTTCCATCATTCAGGTTTTTTTCTTATGCCTTCTTGAGTAACAGTATTACCAGGAAATTCTTTTCTGAAATCACTATTTTAAGTGTTAGCAGTCACAAAAAGTTTTTATCCCACAATGAATCATTAGTATGTTCAAGCTCACCTCTTTGTAATAACTTTTGTGCTAAGTTGGAGGGCATACATCATGACTTCCAAGAAAATCAACATTTTAAGAAAGAGAATTTGTCTTCTGAACCCTTCACATAACCTTTCAAGAGTTGATACAAATTTGAAGCTTTCACATGCATCAAAATATATTTGAAGGAGAAAAAGTGATGTCCTACAAGTACCATGTAAATATTAAACCTTTCCAAATACAAAAATATCTATAATGCCTCAATAATTGTACAAACAATTTGATTTACCTGAAAACAAAAGGTGTTACATAAAGTCAGCCCATGGACCTATTCAGATATGAGAGATATTTTTTTTGGGTGGAATATTATTAGAAAAAATATATCTATGCACTCCCCATGTTTAATATGGGCCTTACAGCTCATGCTACTTTATAATTACACTTCCTCTCTTGCCTCTATTGAATTAGTTGTTCTCTCCCTAACCTATTTTAGGATTAGTATCTTTCTCTTAAGAGCTTTTGATGCATTGGTAAGCAGCCAAATCTTTGTAGCAAGCCAAAACATAATTATCTGGTCTTGGGCTAATGCTACTTTAAACTTAGGAGATTTATAGAAATATTATATTTATAGGGGCTTTCTAACTACAAATATCATAAATGGTTCATTGGCCTGACAAAGAGCATGCAGAGCAATCATATGTGCATTCTAAACAAAATTTTTCAAAATCATACATTAGGTTCCCCTACAATTGCAAATCTTTTTCCCTAGAGAAGCTTTGGTGCCTAAATGAGGCATACCATTTACCACATTTTCTATGGTCATTTAAAACATGATTGGCGACTTACAAAACAACTCTGGGTGTCATATATATAAATAATGACTATTTTTTGCTAATGAATGGCAAAATTAGAAAATAAATTACTGAATAGCATTGGCTTTAAATGCATTATCAGCTTCCTGCAGCCAAAAGAGTAAGTGTCTCAGTATTTTATTGTAGATTGGTTAATATAAAGTATTTTTATGATAGGATACCTGGATGATCTTTGAGCAAATAAAATACTGGCCCTATGAACATTCTAAATTAGCACACTCCGGTTGATATGTTGTCCTCCTATGATAGCACACTTCACTAACTCAACAGCTAAGATGGTCTCCATTGTCTTGGCATCACCAATGAAGTTTTGGTTGGAGTCATGATTATCCTCCAGCATCAATTTATCCTTGTCTGCATCTTTCAAGTCTATTTCTCTTAAACCATGCAGCATCTCAGAGTTTAGCTCATATACTACCTAGGTAAGGAAGAAAGCCTCAACTGATATAAATGGTATATCAGTAAAAGTAATATATAACTGTGCAGATAAGATTTGAAGTCCTTACTCTCACTTGTAAATCAGAGTCTGAGAGATGATATCTATCCTGTGGCCTCAAAGTATCCAAGGTAATACAAATATATAAAAACAAAGGGGAAAGAAATGATGCAGAAAACTATTGACCTATTTCAATAATCCCCCAGCTAGACCTCCCAGTATGTGTCCAAGAAACGACTAATGGAGTTCTTTTAAGTTAATAACCTGCTATCCCCTAAACAATTTGGATTTAGAAAAGGAAAGTGAACAGAACAGGCAATTTTCAGTGTAATTGGCAACATCATACATCAAATTAATGCCAATTAAAAATTAATGGGTGTATTCTTTGAATATTCTAGAGCATTTGATGTGTTTGAGAGTGATAAACACTTGTACCAATGTGATTTAATGGGTATTAGAGGCACAGCACATCAGTGGTTGAGAACATACCTAAAAAATTGTCAACAAATGGTAACTGTCCAGAAGAATTGGAATACTTTCCTCTCTTCACCATTAGGTTTTTATAAAAGTGTTCCTGAAGGATCAGTGTTGGATCAGATATAATCTATTTTTCATTTATATTAATGATGTAACTAGAAAATTACATGCAAATTCTCTCAGTAACTTTATCTTGTTTGCAAATGATGTGAGCATTGTGCTGTATCAGAAATTATTTGATGATCTAATGACTTTAGGTGAATCCATTATTCATGACATGGGCATGTGGTGCTATGGGAATGACCTTATTCTTAATGACATTAAAACTCAGTTAATGATATCCTCTGCAAAAACCTACCATTCTGATAATAGTACTTCTCAACCTATGACAAATAGCTGTAAAGTTATCAATGACTAATAATATTGAGGATTATATTTTGATAAATACCTGAAATGGGACCTGTGCATTACATATCTTAGTAAAAAATACAATTCTGTGTGCTATCATGTTTTAATTCTGACGTATACTCTTAGCATGGATATTTTAAAAACATTCTACTATGGTCTATTTTATTCACTTGTATCATATGGTATTGTCATCTGGGGAAGAGGGTTATCAAATAAGTTATCTAAAGTATATATTATTCAAGTGAAATAACTTAGGTCCATGTGCAATAAACAATATGGAGCCCACTGTAGGCCACTCTTTCAAAGCGTTGCCATAAAAACAGTCCATTGTGTGTTTATTTACAAATCAGTAATGTTTGTAAAAAAACATGGTTCTATTCCCAACAAATAAGGACGTACACCAATTAGACTATGACAAGAAATAATCTACGTGCAGTATATGCTAGCATGACAATGATGACCAGATGAACTCGTTCTCTGTGCATCAAAATGTTCACCAGGCTTCCCATTAGTTTAAAAAAAGGGAAATCACTCTTTATTTTTAAAAAGTTTTTTATGTACTTGAACGAAATATGTTTTTACAATGGTCATGACTTTATCGATTCTGGGTAATATTGAATTTAATATTGGGCACATAAATATTCATGTAGGTATAATATTATTTTTTCTTGCTAGTATTCTTAAGTTACTGTACATCTTGATGCACCCTAAAGGAGTGCATAATGTGTAATATTCTGTACCATACTATGCATTTGTCATTTGGTAAATAACTTATTATTATTATTATAATGAATTGAAAAAGAGGGGAATTCCAAAGTATGTGCATAACAGAATCTCAAACAAGAGCCTAGAGTTTGCCTATTTTTTTACACCCTTGCACTAATGCAATATAGAAGTACTTAAAAATATTTAAATTAAAATCTATGTGATAAAACTATATTGTAATTATTGACAAAATATATAAAGCTTCCAATTTTATGAATAATGTGGTTTGATTAAAGATAATATACACAGGCCTACAAAAAAATTTTTTTTTTGGTGCCGGGAATCTTTGTGATGATTTTAACTATATTTGTAGAGCTGAATGAAATCCGTTTTTATTTAACAGCTCTACTGTTTTAGATATGGCACATCTTACGATTAGTTGTTTTAATATTTGATATATTCCGGAAAATAATTTTCAAAGTGAAATAAATCTATAAGTATACTAATTTATAACCACTCTGCGGTGTTCCTTTTATTTTCAATAAACTGTCAATAAGTTTTATGTATATTTCTTTTTTGTAGGCCAATGAGATAATTATTAATATAATATTCCCATATCATCATGTAGAAGATTTTTTTACGTAAGTGACAACATATCTATATCTTGAAAACTATAGCTGATAGGAAAAACTAGTGTCATAATTGGATTCAGCACCCCAATTGTTCTTTAAATCAGCATTAAAAGCTCCGGCACCAAAACCACTGTTGGCCTGGGTAATTGATCTATCTCTCATTTCCTTCTATTCTAACATCTTTAAAAGTATGCAATGTGTGGCAGACCAATGGCTAGTTTTTCATGTCTACTGACAGGAGATTAACTGGCTTATATTCAAATTTCCTCTTGGTCATTCCAGCTTAAACGAAAACTATGGTACGTGTAATATTTGTGGGATACTGCCTGCAGAATTGGAAAGAAACCTGCTTCTTGATCCTGAGTTTGATTGATTGAGGTTTATTGGTTCTTAAAGTCATGTTTGAGATATGTATGGAACACATTACATAGATTTCAAATATTCCATACTGATACAATAAAAATGTAATTGGAGTTTGAACACAAAAGGTGTTCACAAAAAACAAAAACAGTAAACAAGATCAGTTACAGAATACATAAGAATAAAAGTATTTAACAACAGAGAGAGATATGAATTCATCCACGATATATAACTGAAGTTCACAGGGGAAAAAGTTTAGAATTGAATGATAAGAGATCTTTTAATTTCCTTAGTTTTTTAGGTATTATTTTTGAGAATTTTACTCCAGCAAAGCAAGTTTTTAGCAAACATAGTCAAGTTTTGAGCAGTTATTCTCTGGTCATAACAACCTGTTCTATTCTGCCTATGAATATCAGCATTGGTTATTAAATTGAACATAGCTCTTTTTTTCTGAACAATAACAACCGAATGCATAATAGACACCCAGAAAATAGGACATTTTTGAATTTATTTGAAAAAAAGGTCTACAACACTATGCCCTTGGAAATCTACCTAGGATTTTCTCTGCCCATTTTTGCAGATTAAAGAGGCACATTGAGTGTTATGAGTTACCCCTTATGGCAATTATATATTTCAGTTGACTATGAATGTTGCTTGATGAACTGACAGAACCATGCGGTACTACCTATAACAACTTTGGAGCTAATTTTATCAATATTAGTTTCCCAGGATAATCTCATGAATATTTGACCCCAAGAGTTTGTCACAGTAGAAGAACTAAAAGAGGTCCTATTTCTCCTCAAAAGTAAGGACGCTACACCTTCATTGATAGGGATGAAATGGTTTACTGTAGTTTTCTCAATGATTATTAATAACAAATTATCTATGCATGGTTTAGAATCTTAGAGGAAGTTAGCTGCATCTGCATACATATACCATTTACCAATAATAAAATAATTTGGGAGGCTGTTTATCTATAGAATGGGAAGGAGGGGACCCAGAGTAGGTCATTGAGGGTCACCTCTCCTAATCATCAAGTGATTAGAGATTGCAAACGATTTTGATTCAGTTTAGTATAGTTTAACTGTTTCTTATCTTTCTATCATATATTTTATGCATTAGTTCGCCATCCCAGTGATTCCCCTTCTCCAAAATTTTCTTAGTAATACTGGATGATCAACAGAGTCAAAAGCATTTTTTAAGTCGTAGATAACACCAATTACATTATTTATTTTGTGATTTATTTTTTATGATGCCAAATTGAGAATTAGAAAGAATATTGACTTTACTTTTTAACAATCTGTTATGCATTTCTGATTTCAGAATCTAGGAGAAAACAATAATGAAAAAGGTGTGTATTTATTCAAGTTTTTTGGGTCATCTCCTTTGAACCCTAGAAATACTTTAGCAACCTTTAATCTCTTTGAGAAATGCCTGGATATAGAGATTCATTGACTAAAAGTAAAATACCATGTGCAATTGAAGAATTATCAGTGCCTTTTAGTTGAGAGCATAGTATGTTATCACATCCATATGAGCATTATTTTGCTTTTTTATATTAAATTGGTAATATCTGTGTTATACTATGCGAGATGAAGATGTATGGTTTCAGTATTGAGAGACATACCTTGTAATGATTTAATAAGCCTTAGTTGGTGACTTTTGTTTTTACAAATAGGTGACTTCTGCCATCTCCTGACAAAGCCAACTGAAGGAATTGATGATAGAAATGTTATTCTGGGCATATATTTTAAAAATTAATCTAAATATTGAAGCATATTTTAACCACGGGCTTCTTTAATAACATACAGCTGTTCTGAAACTCATAGTTAACACTCTTATTCTATCTGAATCAGTTTAGAGTAAGACGGAATTAACAAGTAATATTAATTGTATTACATTCTCGAGCACTGTGTTATGTAATGTTATCCATAATAGGCAATGGGTAGAGTTTGGGGTTCAGCCAGGGAATTTTGAAGGCTTAAATATCTCTAGAAAAATCAGTACTGATTACGCTTTATTGTAATTATACATGATACTCAGTTGCAATGACTATCAAGTTTGAACCGGAATTATAATGGTTACATATATATAAAACGAGCCACCGGGAAAGAGATCTTGATTGTTTTGGAATATACGAGCTGTTTCGATTCCGATGCGTTATTAGTAAAGCGCGCCAAGCATTGGAGTATTTAATGGCAGCTTCAAGTGGTTCCAGATATTTACGAGAAGAACCGGCATCCACCGCGCTGAGAAGCAGCAAGCTGTGACTCAACGGCAGCAGGGCACTTCAGCGGCGGCTTCAAGAAGCTCGTCGATTCTGATGGTTGTTTGACCCGAAAAGTTTCACCACGTCATCTGTGACGTGATGAGTCTCTTCCGGAGAAAAATGCCGAAGCGAACCTGTATTTGTATGTATAACATCAGATGTATATTTGTATGTATAGCAGGAGCTTATTTACCATGCAGGTAGCACACGAGCCTTTAAGAAGTATAAATACAAAACATCTGGATGAACGTCATGTGGAGATCACGGGAAAATTTTGCATCGTATCACGCGTAGGAGGTATCGTCTTAATAAGCCTGTGGCGATGCACACTAGAAAGTTATTTAATGATTATTATGAGTCGCAATGTTACAAAATTTCGACGCGTCTGCGAAAACTTATATCTATGGACAGCTTTCTAGTAAAAAGAAATAAGGCACGTAGGATGAAAATTTATTTAACTATTTATTTCCATTTTAATTGATTTAAAAAATTCATTCGCATTCCCAGTTGCTTTATTCCACGATCGAAGGAAAGATGAAGATGATCAAAAATCCTAAGCAATGTGTATAACTATATACATTAATTTGAAAAAACTTGTACATAACTTACTCTTTTGCATGGAATACGTTAACAACTATTAAGGAACTTTTATGCGAAAGGTTATTTCGTTAAGCAAGTATTTTACTTTACTAGAGAGATAACGGAACGAATTATGCTCACTGTACGAGGATATACTGTGCATATTAGATTGTGGGTAGGTAAACGGGCAAGCTTAAAATGAACATTCCCCATTATGCGCGGAAATATTCTAGCAGTATATTTTATAAAAAAATCTCAATAATCTCATAAAATCTCATAAAATCTCATTTGAAAATCATATTATCTGTAGATATCTGATTAAAATAGTTAATCAATCTCGTTTTGAATCAAATAATGATGTGACTACTCTATAAAGTTGATTTTTAGTGTAAATTTCCTACAACATTTATTATAGATGGAGATATATATGATTAAATGACACCATTTTACGTATTACATTCACCTAAGGCGGTTCTAATTTATTACAGGAAATGGCAACAGTGTAATAACTCCCATCCTCCAGTAAAAAATTCTTTTCCACTTTGTCCAGCCCGCCCTTCCTGAGTCTCCCTCCAACCAAACGTCCTCTCGCGCCACTCCCTCCCCGATATAAAGTTTCCTGTTCGCCAATCGCTACACTCCTCCTTATAAGAGAGAGCATCAACAGCCCAGCCATGCCCCCTACTCCCCACCAGTCTCTCCTCCCCAGGCGTAACCTTCCTGCGCATGCGCACTCTTTTCCTTCTCCTTGAATACAAGCTGATCTTAATGGTGAATTAATGCCCATGATGAATATTGTCACCTACAAACAATATAAACATATGGTTTTCCAGGACCTCTCACCATTTTCCGCCAAAAACCGTCACAGTCGTACACTTTGCCGGGAAAAATTCTTTTCCTTACTTTTTGGAGCATATTCTGTGTGTGTGTATGTATGGGTAGTATATGTGTGAATAAACATATATATATATATATATATATATATATATATATATATATATATGTATTATATATATATACGGCCGTCGAAACGTCAATTCCATACTGTGAGTGTCCTTTCTTGTTTCACTGTATGTTGAACACTTTGTATAAGTGTGTTTGTACATATATACTGAATTTAATTTCTTGTGATACACAAAAGAAAATAAACAAACGAATCTTTAAAATTTCTGCCTTACATTTGGAAAAAGACTGAACCGACGAAATTCAAATGGAAAAATGACCCATGATTAGATAGTTTGTACCGGTATAGGGTCTAGGAGAGCACACATGTACTGATTGGGTATGATAATTCCAATTGCGAAAGACCAAAGTAAACAAAATTGGTAATTACTTCATTTATAATTCATTAAGCCAGGAGCTTAATCTTATATCCGCGACTATGGAACCCGAGGAGCCTGCCCAAATCTAATCCCACCAGACCATTTATGCTTTATATTTCTCTCCTTTCCTAAAAATGATTCTCCTTTGAATTAATATTTTTAACGAATACTGTAGGAAACGCCGAAGAACGAGAATACTAGGGTCTGACCGTATCCAACCATTTGGAAGCAAGCAGGTGGACTGATATACACACCAGTTATCCGTAGGATCTCGCGTGCCTCCTCTTCAAATTATTTTCATGGGCATTATATCGGTTTTATATGACACTGAAATATTGAGTATCATACCAAGGTTGGAAAGGCGGCTTCATTTTAACGAAAGTACATTCTCGCAAAACAATAAATTAAAATGCCTCTAAAGTGAAAGCTTTTTGCTCATTTTCACCTATGAAAGCCTTTGGTGGAAGTAGCATTAGTTAGTTTTTGGGGAAGGCGACCGACAGCTGAGCTCATTTGTATCATGAAGGATAGATTGGAATGGGGAAAGTGTGGAGAGGCGTCGGCCTTTGCCTGATCTTAATAAAGGCGCCAATGGGTCCACAATATAACATTATATGCGACGGAGTCTCACTTGAAGTGCTTATCACATAGCACCTCAGGAAAAAAATCTGCCACCTTCAGAATTTGAACCCGGGCCCGCTGAGTGGTAAGTCAGTACGAGCATTAGCCATCGTCCTGATACCCGGCAATCTATGACAAAATGCGCGTTTCATTATTGCTATGAAACCTATAGAAAGATATATTTCATCAGAATTAACATTATAATAGTTAAATAATAAACATAGGTATAATAGAGCCCATATTTGGCTGCGTAGATTTTCGCGGCGGTGGCTTGAAGAATTCTGCATATTCGGGTTTTCACCGCGTTTTTGTTTGAAGCCGACAACAGTTTCGCCGAAGTAGCATCCGGCGTCTTCAGGTCGAAGATGCCAGATGCAACTTCGGCGAGACTGTTGTCGGCTTCAATCAACAACGCGGTGAAAACCCGAATATGCAGAATTCTTAGAGCCCATATTATTGATTACTTCTGGTTTGAAAAATTTGCAGAATGGGATTCAAAAAGCAATGTAGGATTTCGGATATTGGCGGCCAAATAGCACCCAGAGATTATACGGTTGGTTATTTATTAGGCGCGGGAGTAAGTGAAGAGGAAGGCAAGAGATAACCCGGGAGAAGATACAGAGGAGGATGTCAGAGAAGAGATGTTTGAAGAGGCAGGGGAGGAACCGACGCAGTGACTGACGGTCGGAGAGGGGAGAAGTGGAGAGTGGGCTGGAAGCGCTCGATCGTAAATCAAGGCGGCGGAACGAGGGCAGAAGGGATGCGGTGGTGGGATTCAGCTAGTAGGGGTGGCCTATGACGAGAGTAAATGGAAAAGAGTCGGCCCACGTGAAGGAGAGCGACCTGCTTAGAGACGGAAATTTAAAATATGGTTGAAGAAGGAATGAATTAACAGAAAGGATGAATAGAAGAAATAGGAAGGAATTAATATGGTAGAATGTATTAACTAATGTTCCAATTTCTTGCCCCGAATCTTAAATTACTCTTGACACTAATTCCATTAACGCATGTTAAGTGTTCAAATTATAGAATATGATTCAATATTCATATTTTACTTTCCAGTTTGACAATTTAACGAGTTATTTACAGAAATTTGGTATTACATGAGGACTGTAAGAAGAGATTAGTCAAGTTTCTATATGTGCTTGAAATATATACTATCATATTGTGCGAACATTCTATTCCGGATCTTTGTAGGCTTTTCTAAAATCATTTGATGTACCTTGAGGGACAAAAATAAAGTTGTTAGCACGGTTTTAATTGAAAAAGGAATAATTAGATAAACGTGACGGTATTACATTAATAACGAGATTATTAATAGAGCGTGTTCATATTCACCAGATATATCCAAGTAATGCATCAAATAGGGGAACCAAAAGCAACACAGAATTTGGTTAAAAAACGTGGACACACGAGAAAATTGCAATTCCTAGGGAATATTCTGCGGAAATACAAATGGATTGTGATAAATAGCGCGGAAAGTTTGGTTGTATATCCAGTGAGGTCTTTGTACTAATTTAAATATACAAGGAACGTAACTACGGCCGTGAATCAATGTAAACAAAAAATACCGGGACCGTAAACTTGAATGGCACCAAATAATAATAATAAAAATAATAAATAAAAATAAATAAATGGAATAATAATAATAATACAAGGAACGTAGCTACGGTCGTGAATCAATGTATACAGGGAACGTAGCTACGGTCGTGAATCAATGCATTTATTTATTTAAATGTATTATTATTTATTATCATTCCATTTATATTTATTATTATTAATATTTTTTATTATTATTTGGTGCCATTCAAGTTTACGGTCCCGGTATTTTTTGTTTACATTTTTTGTACTAACTTTTAGAAAATGTCCAATGGTGGCGGAGCGATTTTCTGAATACCAAAATTTTATAAGAAAGTAAATGTTATCAAAAGGGAGGTGACTGACCTCCATAGCATTTATTTGTAATTATTAAAAACCTTACCGACCTTCGGGTTGATTACTGTGTTTATGGATTTTTTTATTAAAAACCTTAGGGGATAGTTTGAAATGAGTCAGCCGTACAAATACGACGTGACTTCTAGAGAAAACTAGTATATGGAATATCCTAATGCTCCTTCCCAGGAACATCTCTGTCGTTGGGTGTCTTCTCTACCGACCACCATCCTAACCATTTTCACCCCTTCCTTGGGCCACCAATTTACGTCCACTTACGTCTGTCACCACGCAACAAAAAACTGTCATAAAACCTCGAGCGTGAACCCTCCTCACCCCATTCTTAACCCAGGCGATTAGTCCTTGCTTGCCGCTTTCATCCCTTCGCTTCACTTTACTACTTGAAAAGTATTAGGTGTCAATAAAATTTCCCAGGTCACTACCCCCACACTATATTTTAGCCCAGAGTTGACTCCGGAGTCGAGTCGACATCACACTTGACAGAGATGTGGGAAAAAGATGGGGGTACCCTGGCATTATTTTTTAAACAATACAGGGAAAGATGAGCTTTTTACTACGATATTAGTGGACGATAAAGAGGATAAAATTTATGTAGGGATTTAAACGACGCTGAATTGTGTTTTGAAGCGTGAATTAGTGGGAATATTTTTTCTTGTATTTGACAATTTATTTTTCTATATTTTCTCATGATATTTTGGAAGAAAAATTAACCCTGGGAAGTCATTTCTTTTTACCATTTTTAGTTTCTGAAACTTTATATCATTGGTAATATCTCTCCTAAACCCGAAATGCGTGATAGAAATACATTTTGGAAAAGAAATGGGAAACACCGAATAAAAAATTTGAAAGGTAAAGTAGAACTTTAATGAGGGAAGGCATGGAAAAGTTTCTTTTGCAAAAATTACTTTTTGGCACTTCAACGGCTTGGAGCCACTGAAATTTGCCAATGGGTTAAAAGTTGTTGAATAGAAAGGATATTTAAATACCTCTACATGAATTACAATTTATTAAGCACCAATGATCACTCTTTACGTTGTGACGAATTGTTTTTGATTATTAGTGCTACAATTTAGTACGAAGAATAGTTCTATCATCAGTTAATCATTATGTTTTATTTTCACCAAATCACGCCTGAAACTACTAAATGGTCTTAGTTGGAATAGGGTAAAGGATGAAATTGACTAAAAGGTTTTAATTACACTCTTTTGTTGCGGAAAATGGGTGGTACAAGAGGGGTTGGGTTGACAAAACGTTTAGTAGGAGATGCACGACACGTAGTGGTTCTGCGAGGGAGAAAGGTTACATTAGTTTTCACGCCTTTGTAATTTTCTGCTTGTGCTTAGGTCACCTCAATTAAAAATTTTCGATTTCTCAAATAATAATGTTATTGCCAACGCACAACTGAATGAGTTTCAATGAAATGATAAGGGAAAGAATGAAGTTTAAAACAAGATTGAATGTTTCCTGGAGGAAGAAAGGCCACCAAATATGCTCATCCAATCATCAAAATTCTAGGATATTAAGTTCCACCGTCGGGAAAGGTAGAGGAAAATTTTGATTTCAGGGTGAAAGACGAATCTTCCCAAAATAAAGGGAGTCTCTAATGTATATTCAAGCAAATATCCTAGTCATTTACCCAACTCCTAATTTGTGATTTTTTTATCTGAAAAGTCCCAAAGAGAAAACCAATTTCATTTGCCTTCTCCATTGTAATGACGGCAGTCTATCACTCTGGGAATATTAGATAAATCGTACCCATTTGGAGACACTGTTTTCATCTTCGTCTGCCTAACTGTCAGAAACTTAATCATCCAGATATAATTTTAGGATTCTCCCCTCCCTACGTTTTTTCTCTTCCTAAATTTTACTTAAGTTACTACCTCCTTCCACACTTTGGAGTTTTGCTAAGTCAGTTCATGATGCCTGATTTACGAAACTATTTTCCTCAAAATAAACTGTAAAAGGCACTCATTCTCTTAGGGAGGTCCTGATATGGAAAATCTCGTACAAACGCCTGGCAGTCGTTATTTTAATAATTAAATAGAGAGAAAAACACTCAAGGAAAATCTGTTAAGGCTTGTTAAAATACCATGGCATTGAAGGAAAGGTAAATACATACTAAAAATGAAAATCCATTCTATATACTCTGGGGTCCTGTCGGAATTAATAAAACAGACGATATTTTTATCACAATCAGAAAAGTTGAAATTTGTTTATTTCATAATAATATTAAATATATGTAGAGGGATGGGAATAAGATTACAGTTCAATACGAGTTTGAGTCATAATTACATTAAAAGGGGAGAAAAATTGCATGAGATTCACGTTTCCCGCCTGAATTGGCGTAAGGCAGGCACACCTGACCCATTTCTTCGAATTCGTTATAAGATGAAAACAAAAACCTTTGGCCAGACCATGGAGGTTCTCATGCATTTCCTATGGAACAGAAGAGACGGACTAGGTAGTAATACAATGTTTAACTGGACCCTTTGAAGCAGAAACCCTTTATCTTCTGAAATAATTTGGTGAAAAAACTCGAGGAAGAATGATTAGTGAGTAAACGAAAGATTAAGGACGAAAAATGAAATACAATTGCAAAATATCAAGCACTCTACCACTGGTACTTAAAGTTTTCCTTTTTGTCCACAACAGCAGTTCTTAAATACACTGGATCGGGGTTCAATTGGCGGAGAGATGACGAATCCCTACCTTCTTTAGAACTGCATAGTCCACCGGTGGCCGGTTTCCCGTCGCTCTCCATTGGCGAATTCTCGTTAAACACGCATCATAACTGCACTGACACACACACACACACACACCATATTCACTTTAAAAATACTGTAATGGCCATTCACTTTATCTAATAAAAACACTTTCACGACAACACAAATAACTTGTGGACGCAACTTCCGTTGTTTTCAATAATCTTCCAAGGAAAAAACATTATTCATTTTAGGTGGTGACATTCTAGGTGATGATATACTCGAGACGGTGGTAAGTCTCGTGCAAAAGGAGAGCATTAAATTGGCGTAGCAGTGTTTTAACATATTTTACAGTTTAATCGAAACCGTCAGCCATAAAATTAGGATATGAATTCAAGATAAAGAGAACTTTCAATATCGTCTAAATGAGAAAATAGACATCAACCATAGGAACAGAGATGATAGAAGAAATAAGGCTAGAATCCGGTCATATTTTTTGAGGTTTGCCCATGAAACCGTTGAAAATAAAGAGGATACAATTTTATGACTCTTACGTAATGTAATTATTCTTTTATTGTCTCTGCTACTGTATCCTACCTTCTTCAAAAATTTGCGAAAATAGCATTGCTATTACTAATAAGATTCAAACAATGAATTATGAAGATATATGAAGAAACCATAACCAAAACTACCAAATGCCTGTTTTGCAGGTGATAGTAGAGTTCACTTAATACTCTGCACGATTGCGTGTGAAATTTACGCATTATAATTGGGAGGCCAGTTAATTTCCGTACTTCCTACCCCAAAATCGGGTACCCCAAAATCGCATAGTTTGGGTCAAGCGGAGGGTGCCCGGAAGGTGTTCCCAGGAATTAAACCCGGGCCCTCTGGTCCAAATCTATCCCATTTACAATGTTCTGGTACAAAAAAAATAGGGAACAATTTCTGCTGTTGTAATTACGTTGTAGCACGCTCGCACCGCTCAAGCTCGGTGGAGGGAGATCTTCAACTACATGCAATCGTTCGTTAAGGCTAGATTGTGTTAATAGTGGATCCCTGTCGAGTAACTCGGTGCAAGCGCGAAATGCAGCGAATGATTGAACCGGGGTACTCCGTCAAATGATATGTTGGACCGTGTAAGTTGAGTACGGAGACGTAAGCAATGATTTTTCAATTGTTCAAAGATTAAATCATGTCACAAACTGGATTTTTTTCGGTGGAAAATCTGTTCAAACATGGCCGAGATACTTTGGAGGATGAGACCATCTACGTGGAAAACCAATGAAAATATGCAACGTGTGCGTGAAGTGTTGAATTCAGGCCCTCGGTTAAGTTTGGGTATGATTGCAGATCGTATTAGCATTGATAAGATGAAACTGAACCCCATTATCACTGAAAATTTGGCGTTGCGAAAGATCTGTGCTAAATTCGTCCCTAAGGTCTTGGCGAACGACCAAAAGCGGAGTCGAGTGTCTGCTTGCGAAGACCTTCTGAAACGCGTCAAAGACCTTCTTCAACCCCCTTTTCGTTCCAAATTGGTATCAGCAGGACTATTTCTTGTTCCCAAAAGGGAAATCGTGTCTTAAAGGACAAAACTATAGGATCCAAAGGGTAAGTAAGAGGGAACCAAACCATCTGAAACCATCAAAAGTTTAAAAAGCGGATTCACGACTTTCCAAAAGTATGATAATCCATGTACTTGGGCTATCAAATATATGTATAACCCTTGTGAAATATGTTTGAAATCAATTCACATGATGAGAAAAATATTACCGTAGCGCGACGAAAGGGATACACCAATGCACCGCAAAATTTTATTGTGACAAATAAATCAATCACATAATTAAACCGAAGGGAACATTGGAAGGGATTAATTTAAACAAACGTAAATATAAAATTCCAATTATAAATTACTCAGAAGGTAATGAATGAGAAGAGGAATTTTTCATCACATCGTGTGAGGAAGAGCCATACGTTTAATTTATTATTCATTGGTACAATATCGAAAGAAACCGTTGGAATTATTCTCCAAAATTTTTGATGCACTTGAAAGATTAAATTCAGATTGAATGAAACATTTTTCCTGCGAATAAAGAAAGGTCTCATTATATCCCTTGTTCACGTTTTCTGCCGTCATTATTTTATGCATTCAAGGAGTCGGAATAACTGGAAGTGGAGAGAAAAGGAGCTAAAAAAGATACTGGGGTGTACCATGGCAGCTTCCTATTATTTTTGGGTAATTGAGCATTGGGAGTAAATGCGGCACTCAAACTTCAAAAAAAAAAAAAAAAAAATTTACTACTTATTATTAAGTATTCTCAACGGTGAGCACTAAAATGATTTAGAGTATATAATTAAAATGCTGCACATGACAGAATGTGAACGTTTAAGAGGAGAATTTTCTTTAATACTATATATATTGTCAGTGCAATAAAATGGAAATCCTAACTACCGAGAGTATGCGATTAATGATTTTTTTGCCGCTCAACGTGTCGAACACTTTCTAGCCCACACGCTCATGACTGAGGATAGTTGATTGAAAGGGTAAAGAAGGGAAAGGAGTAGAAGTGTCGCAAGTGGCCTCACTCTAAATAAGATTTCAAGTGAGATTGTAAAAAAACTGAGGATATGCGTTATCTATGCTTCCGCATTTGAACATCAGAGGGTTGCCGTAGTAAGGAGACATTAGGGCTTAACGAATGAAATGCCGTTAGTCCCTCCGAGCCACAAAAAATATACAAGTGAAAATGTGGCATTCGGTTTAGGAGGTGACGTTTAGGAACGCTGTGAACACTTCATAGATAGCAGGGTGCAATGAAAGGCCAATAAGAAGGTAACTTCTGACAAGACCGCACTTCTAACTCTCTTGTTTGGCCCCGGCGGAAGGAGGCCCATATAGGGTGGTCCTGGAGTGCACCCAGCATGGAATCGGGGAGAGCGAGGTCAACGAGGGCCTCTGGAATAGCGTGAAGGCGATAAAGGATGTACTGAAATAGCTCGGGCGCAAAGAAGGACAACACGTGGGAACAAATATCGCCTGCAACCGTCCAAGGTCAGCTCTTGCCTGGACCGCATGCGTGAAGGAAGAGCTTATAGAGGAACGATACAGCCCGCTGCTGGCCGCTGCATAGCGTTAGGAATATTTTATATAATCTGCTAAAATGTGATGCCTTTCATTTGGCAAAAATAACATAATTTAAACCCAACAAAGATATGTGAAAATACTCTCCTGTTCCAAAACGTAGTAGCAGGACAATTGAAACTGACTCGGAAAAAATTGGCCGAAAACTGCGGAGTTAAACACAAAATATTCCGAGACTAAAATTAACGGAAAATGAAAGACGTGTTAGTGTCTCATCGGTCTTAGTCACGAGCAATTTTCTTGAAGGGACATCTGATGTCAGTGATTGAACTTTGCAAATATTATAAAAGATCAAAAGAGTTGCATTCTATGTCGCATTTCCCACATATAAGGAAAATATTCAAAGCAGCACCCGAAAATTGGAGCAACGAGAGAAGAGAGAGATGCGTTTTAAATGAGTGTAGAGGGTCTAAGAAAAAGCACGAGAGTCCACTCATCTGGAGAGCCAGGGATAGTGATAACAGGGCGACGGAGACGTGCTTCCCAGGAGCGAACTTGAACACTATGTGTGTGGTCTTCCCACAGGCAGCTGCGGTGAATGACCTGACCGACAATAGGCATGTGGAGAACGTAGCTCGATACAGAATAGCGTGCTGATTGTGTGATACAAGGGAAATAATGGAAAAAGAGTAAATTCCGGATTTAGGAGAACACATGCTTTACTCAAAATTCAAATAAAAAATTAGAATAAAAAGTTCCTTGGTCAAAGAATATGACGAGATGATCGGCTGCGTGTTCATGAAGACAGCAAAAAACTTGTAAAACAACCATAAATGTAGCAGTAAATCCATGTGCTGGAACTTCTAACACGAAAATGACTAAACTAAACAACACGAACTAAACTCAAAATGATTATTCAATTACAAACAAAAATGAGAAAATATTTAAATTTGATTTGATCGATAACTTTGAGAGAGAAAGAAACATTTGTGATGGATTTGAAAGAAGTAAAGTAAATATCACAATCACAAATTCCTTATAGTTATAGGACCTTCGTAAAATAAAACGACACTTTTGTGACAAAAACTATTTTGCAACCACATTTAAAATTTAAAAAATATACTGTCGACAAAACACAGAAGTGGAACGAAAAGACTTATAAATGCATGCGCAAATGTTAAAGCAAACGCACTCCTGGGGAATGTATAGAATACAATATAGATGAAAGTGCTAGTGATTGTACCACCGTGACAGAGAGCGGTGAAAATTACGTGAAAAAATTAAGGTAATTTGAATGAAATATAATTTTGCGAGAGAATTTAATTAATTGACAACCCATTGACACTATGGAGTATAATTATGCGAGAGGGTATTACGCTTGCATTATGATAAGTTTGAAACAATTCATCATTTATAACCGAAAAGTGGTCCACGTATTGACGACGGTTTAACCTTTTTCAACCGCAAGAACTACACAAATAAAGAACACATAAACGTGCTTGTAAGAAAGTCGTCAACCCTGTAATTTTGGCTCAATAGTTCGTTTTGCAAAGTTGTACCAATTATAAGCAAGATGATGCGTATTTGTTCAAAACCAAAGATTTTTGGTCGATAAAGATCCCTCAAATGCCCTGTCGACTAGACGACCCCAGTAATGCATGACACTCTTGGTAGGTGGTGGGGGTCACGTTGACAGACTTGCTACATCCTGGGAAAATGGAACGGAACCCCTTTATATTAGAAAATGCTGCCAGAAACCGACACCGAGAAAGAAACTAGCAGAGATAAGAACGGGTGCGGTGATAAGAAGGTAGAGAGGGATGGATCGTGAGGGGATAAGAGTCAATCACGAGGAGGGAGAGCGATGCCGTCCAATTGTCATCGCTACTGATCGAACGAGGAACACTAGAAGAGAATGAATACCTGACGCACACCCGTGATTGGCACTCTCTTCTCATCTTCGAATATCTCCCTCAGCTCTCTTCCGTTGGCTCTCCTGTGTCGCCTCCCTCGCCTCCTCGGCGCCCGACGGCCTCTTTTTTTGGAACGGAGACGCTGAGTGGAATGGCGAGAGATAGCGTTCTCCGGCGCCTTCCGGCCTACGCCGTACCACCAGAGGTTTGCGTGGTTTGCTTATGCGGCATAAGTCACGCGATATGCACTGCCCACCACACTGCTCTCACCGTTCCCTAAAAAACACAGACTCTTCCATTCGTTGCCTCGGACCACATGAGTACTGAACGGTAAGAGACAACCAACTGTCAGAGTAACTGAACGATCACAAAAAAAAAATCTTTAGCTGAGACCCAAACGACCCGTTCTTCAAGACGGTCATCTAATAAACTAGAGAACCAGGCGGGATTTTCAAAGTATTCTGTAGGCGTTTCCAATATTTACATTTATATATGCATTTACTGAAATAAAAAATTGACATTTTTAAACTAAGTAATTGATTACTTTATAAAAACAATTTAGAAAGAATAATCCACCCATATGAACTATTAAACACGTACCTACCTACCTACTGAACCTCCGTGCGGTTTTCCCTGTAAAATGCTAGACTCAAATGAATGGAGTGAGACATATTTTACAGCAGTACGTGTAAGTTAATTATCATACTGCAATGAAGCAATGGCGTCAAAATTTCCATGATTTTTTTGGGTGGTGACCTTTCATAAATAAATATTCATGTCGAAATTGAAATTTACCTCTTGAATCCTCTTTTCTCAGGTTCACCAAAATTAACTACATAGCTGTCTATTGCCCCGCTAGACGAAAATCTTATTGTTCGCCATTCATATCCGCCATTCACCGCGTAGATTTCAAAAGTGGGGAAAATATAAAAAAAGGCATACAAGACTTTGTATGGCTCTTGAATACAACGGATATTCCTTGTGGAGAGGATAGTAAGGCAAAGTGTTTTTGAGATGCTGGGTGTCATTTAGTTTGTGGAAATTAAGGAACATTGAAATGGTTTTAAAAGTATGGTAGAATGATACAATTCTTAGAACGTTTAAATAGTAAAGCAAAGTTACTACCAAATATGATGCTATAATTTTTAAATAATTAAAAATAATCATTCGAATTAAGTCAAGGATTGATTCATTTACTAACAAATACAATGTTTACATACATAATTAATTAATAATACAATACATTTACAACAAACCCAATGTTCTAAATACAGATCGCATAAATGGAGACCTTGAGTAGAGGAATTTCCGTTTCATCGGTCAAATCGAAGGTTGTTCATACGAGTGATTGTATGAAGTCTGTTGACAATTTGTATGGCTCTCTGGTTTTCATGTCAAAAATATTCTTCCAGAGATGATAATAATATGATACCAACACTGCTTCCGATTACGACTGTAGATGCAGAAAATATATGAAAATTCGAAGATATAGATATGTATCCGAGAAATTAAGTGTAGTCTTTCTAGCCTGTCTTCCCGATCAACTAAATCAGTGAATGTTTGTTCAGGGTTTTATTTCCATTTCTGTACCCCATGGTCACAGTGGTATTTCCTTTCATAATAAAGCAAAAGGGAACGTACTACGGCCGAATAAATGCAATGAATACAAGTTACCTAAAGCCGTACTCTTGGGTTACCCAAGAGTACGGCTTTGGGTAGCTTGTATTCATTGCATTTCCTTTCATGTTCACTTTGTCCTCTTCAAAATATTTTCAACACGGTCTCTATCAAGTGGCAAGGTGACGGTTTCTATAAATGAAGTGAGTTACTCTAATCGGCAATGGTCATAGATAGATAGCAGTGAAGGAAGAAAAGAGAGAGGTATCTTCCCCAATGGAATAGAAAAAAGCTCCTAGAGAAATTGGAAGAAAGAGTAATCGTAAAGAGTATCCCACATTTCCGCATTGGCCTTGGCCCCAGTCGGGCGGGCTGTAGGGCGACTGCGCTGGTGGAAGAGCCCCACTGCATTCTAAGATGAAATCCATAAAGGCGGCCGAGGATGAGAGAAACATGAAGAAGACGACCTAAGGGACCCCACGTCTCCTCCCCCAAGACCCTTACGCTCTTAGCCGGTTCTGAGGAGCAGCCAAAGACCAACTCCTGCACCCCTCCATTCCTCTTAAATAAATTGTTCCTGTGTAATGAACTCCTTCTACCGTACGGGTATCTGCCCTTTTCTGCTAAGTGCACAACGTCCAGCGTTTTCGACGTGTAACATTTCCATATTAAATCTAAGTAAATTATTTTAATTCATGTTTTCATAGCTACTGTACCCAGATTTCAGATGTTATTTCACAGAAGTAACAAAGCAATTTGAACGCAGATCTCTTGTGAGCAGTAGCCGATTGCTCTGCTCACAATAGTAACTGAATGCTTTGATCTCATACTATCATTAATAATATCTATTAGTTAGAGTTTTAAATGAGAAAACGGTAAAATGTTATGCACATAATAGTATTAGTTTATAGTTCATCCATCTCAATCCCATCCCTCCCAAATATTCCCCTCCCAAACCTTTCCCTACCCTTCCCTTCTGCCATTCACCCTCCTTTCGTTCATCCTTCTCCTCAACTCCTTCTGTCCGTAGAAGAAGATATTTGGGCCAACATACATTTGTAATTTGTGTGAGTGTCCTTTTTCATATCTATGTTTGGGTAGGCAAACGCCAACTTGCTCCCTCGTTGGATTTATATGTAGTTTGTATCTACATATATATTCATATAAATATATGTATGAAAAAATATTAAATATACATTTCTGTCGGTCGCCTCCCCTAAAATTAAAATGTAATACATCCGTTACAATTATATATATATATATATATATATATTAAACCTAGAGAACGTTTATCAATGTATGTTTGTATTCAGTGACTTAGTATTTATGATCTTATTGGTCGCAATATTCGGTTATGTCGTACTCCAATAGAAAGGATTCGCGAAACATGCACAATTTTAAGAGTGAAGGAAGTGTTTAGCTGCGACATGAAATAGGGATTAATCACGTCTCTCTTTTCTTAATGGCTCCTTTTAAAGAGAGAAATTGGATTAAATGTTTGAGATGAGTATTCCTTACCATTGCGCGCAAGGTTTAACTCATTAAATTGTTTTCTTGTCTGGAAAAAACAATCCTCACGGTTTTGAATTTGGGTTAGCCTTTTTTCCCTTTTTTTCTACTGGTGAGGTTTTACATTAGTCCGAAAACAGCACTTCAACCTTTGCATCGGATTTTGAACATTGATATAGCAGTTTGATAATTACATACTACCAAGCCGTAGATGGAGGAAAAAGCCCCAAAAGCAAAAGGGAATTGAACTTGCTTGCTTGAATAAGGTTCTCTAGCAGTTTCTTCTAGATCATTGTCGTTAACTCTTTACTCCATTACACTGCATTTTTTCGATGAGACGCTAGCGTAAGGATTTGAACGGGGGATTGCTACAGCGAGACAATCCTCCACAATTGAACCCATCCCATCTCTCTTCCCAGTTCCTACTCCTCCTTCCCTCCTATTCTGCCCATATCATAAATCTTAGTGACCTTCTTGCCAACCGGTCACCCTGGATTCTTTTACGGCCTCTTGCCCGTCACGTTTTCGTTTCCTTTTACGGCTTTTTAAAAAAAATACTTTTTTTGAAGAATTTCTCATGAGGAAAGGGAAAAGAGTTTGGTCGCCTTTTCACCCCCTTTCGTCTCCCTCCAAGGAAAAATATTTCATATTCTTCTGGCCTACTGCCTTTCGCGACACTTTCTGTCCTCAACTTCTCATCTCCTTTGTATTATCTCTCTCAATTCAAGATTCATCTTTTTGATATAAATTATTGAAGTTGTAAAAGAAGAATGAACAACGAAAGACCGGCAAGTGAAAATTAGAGAAATTATGGAAACTAAGTATGCATATGAGTCATTTTGGACCCTCAAATTGGAGCCGATAAAATTCAAGATTTTTCAAACCCATCAGCTTGAAATGAATGTACCTTATCTAATATAGGGAATAGTTACAATCAGAAAAAAAATAGAATGCAGTATTCCGAGAAATATTTCAGCATACATACTTATATGCAAAACATCGCAGTTCCCAGCAAAGGAAGACATTTCTGACCCTAGGGAAATTTGTGTTGCGGAAAAATACTTTCATGGTCTTATTTAATTACTTTTTACCAGTTCCTTCGTATGCGTTGTTTCCAATGAGTTTGTGATGAGAAACTATACATATTTTAATAATTATCTTTAAGAAATCAAGTATTATGAGAATTGAAATCAAATAAAGCTGAGAGGTAAGCAATATTTCCGCGCAACTACTAAAAAGGTTTAACAAAAGTTACTGATTTAAGGGATGCGGAAGGACGTGTAAAAAATAGAGACAGGTAACGAATAGGGCAAATATCACAGTGTCAGGATGTGGAATGCTTCCAGAGGAATGGTGAAATTGGTTAACTACTTAAATGGTTGAAGTAGTGGGGGGGTGATATTTTCCACGGATTAATTCCCATTATTTATGAGAGATGTTTTTGACCGGAATACTTTGTCAGATCCGTTTTAGTTCCTATGCCTAAAAAGGTAAAGGCTGCATCAATTAGGATTAAAGAACAATAAGTTTGATTTCGCACACAGCTGACGCACAAGTGGTTCTCAGAATAACAAACAAGTGGATTGGGAGCAGGGTAAATAATTACTTAGGGAATGATCAGCCTGAGCTCAGAAAAGGGAGAGGTACACGCGATGATAATACAGCGGTTATATCACGCATCGAGAGGAATATAGAATGCAATCAGAACTTATTTACCTGTTTCGTAGACTTTAAAAAGACGTTTGATAGGGTGAAACTCATTGAAGCAGAATGTTAATCACAGTTTGGAGGCATTTGGAGGCATGGAGTACGTATTTTTTGAAATATTGTGGTAGTCGGCCAGTCAAGTTTTGCAATTTATGTCAGTTTTCTCGATTAGATAACACAAAAAACATCCTCCAGATGAGAACAAGAGTCAAGGTCAAGTTCCGGGCATGAATTAGTATAAATAGTTTAAAGAAGCCGTATATATAATGTGAATTTTTAATCTTGGATATCATTGACGTGCTTTTGGAAGAACAATCTGCAAAAAAGCCTAACGCCACCAAATTGGGCAAGAGCTGGCCGGCGTAAAATAGAATGAAGGCAGAATGACTGGGAACACGACTCGTCAGCGAAAGGAAGGGAGGCTAGGAGGGAGAGTTCGTCGTGGACATGGGAGTAGGGGAGGAAGGAGGTAGTGGAGTCAGAAGGAGTAGAAAAGGCAATAGGTGGCGGACAAAGCCGAGTGCGGGACGGCGATGGGAGAATGGGAATTTCAGTGAGTGAGCAGAGACATAGTGAAAAGACGAGGAGAAAAAACACGGGTTGAGGGGACATGATTAAAAAAGAGTAAGGGCAGAAATTAGGAAGGGTAGTATCCTGACAGAGTGGATAAGTTTTTGGCTACTGAATAAAGAGTACGGGGTAACATGTCAGCCAACTCGTCTATTATTCCACATCACTAAGCCGTGTTAGTATTAAAACAATTAATCACACATGAATTATTTGTTTCTAAATAATAATAATAACTCTAATTAACTCTATTATCACGACTTAAATGGGCTGCGTGAAAATATGACAGAAATCCAAATGTTACTTCTTTTTGCCATGTCTCTCTATGGGCACCGCGTAGGTCGCTATCCTAGCCCATCTTACCCCTCGTCTGGGTCGACGCTCTCCCTCGCCAACCCTCCACCTCATATTGCCTTTCCTTATCCTCCATGGACCTCGCTTTTCACTCCCGCGCCCGCTTCCCCCCTCACATGACCCCCCCTCGCCTGTCCACGACTTCCCTTACCCCTCCCTCTCCCTTACCAGACCCGTTCTCAAGTTCATCCATAACACTCTTCACCCCTAGGCCTAGGAATCTAAGCTGATGCCCTCGAAACATTTAGGAACGAATTGAAACCTGCAACCATTAATTAACGTTTGTTTATATTTCTTAGAAAAAACAAAGAGAGGGTTGCTATAACAAAAAGATTTGAGTATATAACTAAACATGAATCTCTTTTTTTACAATATTTTTTCATTTACCTCTCCCTCTTTTTCTCCTACCCTGGTATTCCGCCCTTTCGATCCTAATTGCCGAAACCGCTTCCCAATGCCAGCTGGTGGTGTTCTATTGTTTCTCCGTGGGTGAGAGTAACAGGTTTACTAAACACGATGTATATAAAGAGGGAGTTTCTACCCTAGTGAGGGTAACAAGACCTACGAGGCTTCCATTTATAAGCCTATGGGGTTTGCGCGTCGACATAAAGCGATATGTGGCTACGTCAGAATTCGAGGGTAGAAGGAGGGTTCTATGATGACAAGAGGGAAAGAGTGATTGGAAACGGATCACGGGAAAGTGACTAGGTTGTAATAGATGGTTAAGGTGTCTAAGCGTAGACAGGCCACATTCAGAACCGTCCCCACTACTACCTTCTTTCATTATTACTAGATATTTTCTCCAAATAACCCTGCAATAACGATTTTACGAGAGCTAATGAATCGTAATGCTTAAAATCCTTACAATGCATGATTATACCTACGAAAATTGGTTAATTGAACATGCATTGATATAAAATGCCATTCCGAGCCCCATCGGACTCGAGCTGACATTTCATCCACGACTTTAGATAAAATTCACAGGTTAAAAGGATAAGAATCTTATTGAAAATATATAAATTTTTGCAAAAACTTAAAATTTTCAAGCATTGAAAATTTTGAAAAGTTTCAATTTTTAAAATTCCTGGGTTCATTTCACTTATATCCTGATTAATAAACATTGTAATTTAAGCGCAATAATCAACATACTAGAATACGTATTTTTCCTTTCAACAAACAAATGTATTTTAAAATATTTTCGGTAGGTTTTTTGGTGCAGACCTCCTTGTAACAAAGAGGTAAAATTCAAGGTAAATAGACAAATGATGGCTCTTTTTCAATCTAATTATATAACTTAATTAATAATATTTTCTTTTAATCATATGCCAATTATTGGTTCAAGTGTTATAGCACAGAAATTTTCAAAGTTAAAAGAGCGAATTTTCACCACTTTCATTTTTTGCCTGAAGATCTTGTTGCGTAAGTTTAATCGTATTTTTTTAAGAAAGATCTTTTTAAGTCGATAAAGGAAATGTTTTGTATTTTCTGATAGCTAATAATTAATACCGATTAATGGAGAAATTCCTAATATTCCCTTATTTTTATATTTTGTTGTTTCATAATCCGCAAAAGGGAGTGAAATAAAAATTGAAAAAGTGCAATAGTTTCACGTTGACAACATTTTGCCTTTGATCACCTATTCAATGTTCCTCATTCTTCATTTCTCTACTATTTTACTTGAAAATAAAGACAGATGATCTTGTTAGTAATCACACATTGCTACTAGTGTTTTCTTTGTACGATTAGCTTATCTAGCATAAACGTTATCCTACGTCGCGACAAAATATGCAAAATAAATTTAAACAATGCTTGAGACACAGAATGTACCAATTATAATTGTGAACAGTCGTCGAATTAGTATTCATTTCCGAGAGCTCTTAATCTTCTGGTGCACCCTTGGGTACTACTAACATTTTTCGTTATTTTTCCAAGAATGATTGTATTATTGGGGGAGTTAAAAAAGTGAATAAACTGACAAAAATGCGATAAGTTAGGATGAAGCTTGAAAATTATGAAATGCTATAAAATACGGGATATAAGTAGCCTTTGTTTCTGCACCATAGGTTCTATTCTACAAATCAGATAATCCTACCAAACGACCTAATCAATATTTAGCTTAGCCTTTTTCTATCTGAAAATTCGCATAACCTATGTTTTATTAATATTGATTCTCTTTCCATATTTATCGCACTAAACGTCCAATTCACTCAACAATGCTTGCAACCCATTGGCTGACTGAGCAACTAATGCGTAGTCATCAGCAAACCTAACCGATTTTACGAATTCCCCTCCGACTTTCATTCCTACCTCCAGTTCTTCCCTCGCCTCTTTAATCTTTTCCTCCGCATATACGTTGAACAGCACCGGTGACAATGAGTAACCCTGCCTTGAATCTCTTACTAACACTGCCCATCCGGACTCTCCGTTCCCCACTCGAACCTGAGCAGTCTGAGACATATACAGGTTTCGGATCAGTCTCCTGTCCCTCCAATCCATTCCTATTTTCTGTAATACACGCATTAATTTTTCCCAATTCACTCTATCAAACGCTTTTTCGAAATCTACAATACAAGCAAATACGTCCTGATTTTATTCTATATTCCTCTAGATTAGTGATCTCATTACTTCAATGGCATCACGCGTACCTCTTCCTTTCCTAAACCCAACCTGATCATCCCCTAAGTAATCATTTGCCTTACTCTCTATCCTTTTTTGATGATCCTGAGAATAACTTTAGCTGCGTGGGATATCAAACTTAATGTTCTGCAATCCTTCATGATGTAGCCTTTGCCTTTTTTGAAATGTGAACTAACACCGAACTCACAAAATCTTCCGGCCAGATTCCTTTATCATAGATACTACGAATCAGTCCATAGTGTGTCCATCATTACATTATTAGGAATTATAATTGAGGTGGTTTCCCGCTGCCTTCCTCAATAGTGTTTTTAACGTGACACCCTCACTTAATGGCCGCCCCACTGGGGTCAGACGCCTTTGCTGCCGCCTCACTGAGGAACAGACGCTGTGGACTACCTTTCGTCTGGCTCCTAACCTTCGACCTATCTGGCATGGGTGACCCTACCAGGAGCAATATATCAAAAAGAAACTAATATATATATATATATTAATATGTATATATATATTATATATTTATATAAATAAATATTATATATATATATATAATATATACAAAATATATCACAAAGAAACTAATTTTCTTTGATATTCATTTCAGTGAATGTTAAAGTACAAGGAAGTATTGGAAAGTTTTATCCGTTATCAAAACATTGTTGAGGAAAAATTTTATTTTTGTTATTTATCCTTAATACTCGTCCACTTAGTCAACATCGAAAGTCATCCATTTCTATCAAAGAACTTTGACCCCTCATCATAGAACTCAGCGCATTGCGGTGATAATCAGTGATCTAATTCTTGAATGATTTCATTTGTGTTGTCAAATATGTAACTTAATATAACCTCAAGATGAGTGAGCAGTTGCATTGTTGGCAAGAAGATGGATGCCTTTGATGCACGAGTGATGCTCGCACCCTATTCCAGGGAGTCTGTTAAGATGATTCCATGACATTCCAAAAAACAGACAGCATGACCTTTCTTGCAGATATCTGCATCATAGTCTACTTGGAGGAGGTGAGAGGCTATGCCCTTGCCACCATTTACCTTGCTAAGCTCTTTGTTTCAAGGATACTCACTGCCGTCTCATCTTCAAAAGCCTCTTTGAAATTTATCCTATATACATACCATTAAATATTTTTCTAATCCTAGTTGATTGTGTTACCACATTTGGTCTAATTAGAGTAGAGTAATAAATTTAGGGGTTATATTTAATTTGAAAACAATAATTTGGTAGCATATATTCACATCATACTAATTATAAAAAAAATTTTTTCCCAACCTTTTCCTATTGTATAATATATCCTGAAATACAGACATCACCTCTTACATAAACGATAAGCCGTTCGGTATCGATTGATAATGGTAGGGAAATCAGACCAGAATGAGGGGTAAACGGTTAACATATGGAAACCCAAATATCTTCATCACCACCTCTATGATGGCATCCGATGCAAGGGTGTGACTCTTCAGGTAATTTGGCATGGACCTTGTGTACAAATGTGTGTACAAATGTACAAGTGTGTACAAATCTTTTTGTCCTGATTTGAATCTGGTGTGCTTCGTGCAGTGTTAGTACAAAAATTTTATGATCTAAAAAGTCACCTGTTTACCTAAAAACATGACCAAGATATACGGACAACAAGTGGTCATAATCAAGCGAATTAATTCGAAGCCCTAAGGGCGATGGCGGAGGAACACGCTGAGGGGTTGGCCGCTGATTAACTGACCAAGCTAAAAACCCTAGAGAGCCTGAATCATACCATTTGAACCAGAATTTGGAAGTCAGCCTAGTTCTGGATTTTAAATGGCACCGTACGCATATTAGTGGTACGCAATTAGCTGAAAAATAATTTAATTTTCTACCCGGATTTGGTCTGCTACATTCCTTATCAAACTCGGTCATGTGTCAATACCCGTTCTTAAACAATGCTCACATACCAAATCCTTCTGCCTTTTTCAAAACTTCAATATATAATCCCTAATTCGCAATCGCAAGTACACTCATCTGATATCGTGTCCATAGATATTCTTCCAACTCATTATGATTCGTCACGGCTCCAGATATAAACATCCCCTCTTCTTATTTGACGAGGTAAACATGAATATGTAGGACAAGTCTTATCAGATCAAATGCAGGTATGAGATCTGATCCAAAAAGAGGTCTGTAAAATTTCCTTTAATAAATGGTCCTTTTGCACCGAAGTTCATCCTCTCTGATTTGGAGATTTCAACGACCATGAAACTCACATTTTTGATAATTGTATTCATATGATAACATATGAAATCCTCCCTAACGCTTCAAGAAGGTTTGAGGTATGAAATTTAGAGATAAATCCAATACAACTCGAGTAACCCTTCATCGCTACAGATATTAATTTAATTCCTTCTCTCTAAAATCCAGACTTTCCAATCACATTTTTTCTCACCCGACCCTTCTTTTCCCCCCCCTCAAAACTGCCGACCTCTTCCCTCACCTAACACTCCTTATGTTCTTTCTCTCATATTTCACCCTCCAAGAGATCACTTTTTTTTTCCTGTAATGAAGGCGAAATGATGACCAAAAAATTAGTAAACTCCGTCTTATTTTAAGGGTATTGCGGTGTTAAATATTCCCTCACACTATTTTGTGCCTATACTCACCAACAATATATCATAAATACAGTAATCAACTCAATGATTTGTTTAGTAGGTATATTTTGAGGTCACCCAAAACTAAATTCGATGGTGTGTGGAAGCAACATGTCAGGGTATTGGGGCCAGATTTGTTATTCGAAGTATCATACAAGTTTGATGGAACTGAGAGGCAATCCCAAGAAACACACCGGGGCCATTCGGACAGGAATGTTACCCTCTGTCTCTCTGGACTACCTCGCCCCTTAACTATATGTTCGCAATTGCTGAAAATATCTGAGAATTCCTACATTGTGCGATCTGCCCTGATTTTCATATTGGTCAACGCACCTATATGAAAATAAATAACCACAGAGCAACAGTAACCAATCTTCCGCATCCGACACCTTTCCAGGTCCATGATGAGCAGCTGGTACCAAGATAATTTCGTAAATTGCTACAAATGATCCATTTTTTCCCTCCCTTGAACAGCCACGCAAATCCAATTACGGATACTTGAGTTTCCTAGTGCCTATGTTTTTTAATCCTGTCATCCCCCCGGGCTAAAAGGCTAGTTGAAAGTCCATTAGCTGAAACCTGACACTCAGTCACCGATTAACTATGCCCCTCTTTTTAATCCTTCCATTCTTGATATTCCTTCACCTACTTATCTTCCTGTCAGTGACTCCTTGCACCAGGATGAAGGCGGTTGGGATAACCAAAGAGAGTAATGTTAAAGTTTTTGTCTATCTATTTACTTTTTTTACTCTTATGAAATATTGTATTCAGAAATTTTAAACGTTATTTCGGAGCTAAACGAAAATGTCGCTCCCTTTTACTTTTACTGTTAATCATGTGTAGTAAAGTACATCATATTATATAAGTCAGTTTTACAGTCTTCAGGAAAATGGACATTCATCTTATTCTACGCAGTCATTTGTAAAATATCTCAGAGCATTTGACTGTGTTTCATTTCATCCTCCACAAATAGTAATTTTATATTTAATAAAATTCTGTTGTTTGGTGAACGTGATGTATCAGCGGTTCTACCTGAGTAGTGTTGTAGCCTAAGAGTACATATGAAAGTTACACACTATAATCAGAGTTGGAAGCTCAGAGATCAGCCCTCAATTCACTCATTTTTCTGTTTTCATATGCAACCATCATGGCATAACGAACTTCAACTATCACTTAAATAATGATTGATCTCAAATAATTTGATTTATAATTATCGGCAGAATCTTTTCGAATGAAATTATTATTGAATTTATGAAGAAGATTAGACGGTGGACGCAGACAGGCACTTAAGTTTGCAAAAGTAGCTGATTTCAACAAGTACCTTAAATAATAACAATTTTTCTGCTGTTTCTGGAGGCATGTTATCTCGAGATAACAAGTCGCATATACAAATAGTTTTACCCTTAAACCATCCGCTTTCTAAAATTGGCATCAAACATAATAGTTCATAATATATATATATATACGTTCGGCATGATTTTGAATTTAAAAAAGAATGCTTATAGTCGAGTAATGTACTGAACACACTACAAAAAGGTATTTAAAATCATCACCAATTCGGATTTTGAATCTTTCAGATGGTAAGTAATAGAAACATAAAGAAATAAGTAATTACCAAACATATAAAGCGATATTTTAAATGTTTTTCGACAGGACATTAAAGAAGATTGTAAAGTTTTGAAGCCAAAAATAATGCAGTAACTAGTACCTAGGCAACTCGAAATATGTTGATAATTATATAAGTGTGGGAAAAACAGAATCGCACACACAAATTAATTACTGACCTCCGATCTTCCAAAAATTAAAAAGATAAAATATGTATTTTCCATGCCAATGCAAAAAACAAAAATGCGGCCAGGTGTTACAATGCATTGGTTCTCTCATTTATCTAGTCAATAACTCATATGTTGCTTTTCACTGTGCACTCGCGCGCATGCACTTTAGGACGGACAACATACATCACCCTCTACCCGTCTGTGGTGTCACCGTTCTACCCGTATGAGGTACCGCCTGCTATGCAACGCCTGACCGCACATCGAGAGAAACTCAGAGAATTAGTATATATAGGACATCTATGGAACTTTATTGAAGTCGTGAGAATTAAAGTTCTTCTTAGTGTATATCGTTGATTTCAAGATATTCCGCCTATCTTCTGAGTTTAATTGTCATGTATTAATTAAATCCTTTAAATAGTCAGACGACATATTTGTTATCTTTTACAGGATTCCACATATAGCCATTTATATGGTATTGCAGACGAAATACGTCAGCGGAACCTGATGTCATCGAGGTAGTAGGTATCGTGAAAGAAGTTAGATAAAGAAGAGGTGGGAGAGCGCCTGGGAGGCGGTGCTGCCAAATTGCTCGCGCTCATCCCAAAGAAAATGCACAGTTTGTTACGATATTCACAGCTTACAACTCTTATGAACGGTTACTTTTTTGCCTTTTTTTTGAAGGGATACGCTGTCGTACTTCTTTGCATTGGCGTATTATATATGTATCCCCGTGTTCTCATAAATGGCGTGGGGTATTTATTTTCAAAGGTAGTCATTGTTTTAACGTATTATATGCTCAAAAAATGATTGAGGTGAATGTCATACGTTCCCGTTTTGAATGTCAAGGTTTTCCAAATTTACCCGAAAGGATATATAGTAAAACGACTTCTAGCTTTCTACCTTCCTACAAATTTTTAACTTTTTCCTACAAATTTCAATAATGCATTTTGGTCAATATTCTAAGGTAATAATTAAGATAAATATGTTAAATATATGTAAAAAATGCTAACGGGTTTTGAAGGGTGTTTGTTCGATTAAATAATAAACTAGTTCTAATAAACTTAAATGACAAATACTTACCCAATATCCCATGTAACTTTCTTGTTTGGTCCAAGAATTACACTACAATAGTCTACATTCACTAAACTCATATTGATGAAAAATATTGAAAACGTAAGTTACATCATTGTATTGCACATCCGGGCACCAGAGGACATGATTACATTGCCTGTAATTAGTGCAGCCTTTTGTACTTCAGTTTTTACAATATACCCTACGAATGCATAGGTGATAATAAAACACAGTAATCAACCCGAATGTCGGTTTAGTAGGTGATGGTAGAGCTCACCCATGTAGCAAAATGTAGCAATTCTTCTATTTTGTCCCTTATTCCACCATTACCATTCCAGATGGACATCGTCATTGCACTATTCTCGGTGAGATTACTATCCATTAGGTTTTCCGTGGCTAACACACGCCTCCCTTTGTAGGTTCTCATTTGCCGGCCATGATGGCGGCGGGGTAACGTCCTCTCTAGCCAACCCAGAGGTCGCGGGTTGGATTCCCGCTTAGATGGGTTTTCCTTCACCTAGAGCTTGGCTGTTTGTAATTGGCTTCACTGTAATGTGTAGGGGTTATGTGGAAGAAGGGAATATGAAGTCTCAATCCTTCCCCAATAAAGTTTTTAAATAAATAAATTTGCTCATTGTTCGAGTCTCTCCAATGCAATTTAATTATATATATATATATGTATGTATATATATGCCATAAACCATAAATACCATATACCATAATAACCATAAACACAGTAATCAACCCGAAGGTCGGTTTAGTAGGTGATGGTAGAGCTCACCCATGTACCAAGCCCGACGGCGTGTGAATATCCACACATCAGGGTAGGGGGGCCAGTTCCTTTCCCTGTGCCGGTTATGGTTTCCCAGGAAGATCTGGTACCCGAAAAATCAACTAGCTTGGGTGGAGCTGCAGGTGCCCAAAGTGCCTTGCCCGGGAATCGAACCCGGGACCCTCTGGTCAGCAGTCCAACGCTCTACCCGCTAGACCACCGCGACCCATAGGTGATAATAGGTATGATAAATGGATGTTCAAGCCTTTCCTGCTGATAAAACGTGTAAACATTTCAAATAACTACACCATACACATAAAAGACAAAAAAACATTAAGTTTTTAATATTTTGCTAACCAGCAAATTTAATATTCTCTAAGTTGAGATAGCTTACGTCCCATGGACTCAATGCAACTTTATCGTATAAATTTGACTATTTTATTTCCAATGTTTTAGAAACGCACCTGGTAAGTTGAACTAAGCTCATTTGAAGGCATCTAGGTGAAATTTGGCCAAATAATGACTGGAAAAAGTAATTGGTTTCAGTACAGTTTATTTCTTCTTTAAACACAATCTACTAAAACCAGCAGTTAATACGCTCTGAAAAAAGTCAACTATGGGAATGAATTTTTGATAGAAATACTCAAGGTTATTAAGTATTGAATTGCATAGGACAAAGGTTAAATCGCGAATCCCATTACCTCTTAATTTCCTGTATATCACAAGCCCAGATTAAAATTGTTTAACTCAAATATGGATTCTGAAAATGGAATTGGTGGCTGTGGAGTGAAAAATTATTCCATATTTACGAGCCATGAAGCAAAAATAATTAAATAATCTGCATAAGTTCATCGGAAATTCAAAATATTTCATAGCACAGCACTGAAGTCACCAATTTAACCCTTTCTTTTTTTTCGTAATCAGTTCAAAAAAGTGCATTGGTCCCCCTAGCTGCACGAAACATCGTCAGATATCACCTCTCTCTGGGTTCATCAATATTTATTATCTCTTTATGTATTCTAACTGAGGTCAGCGCCAAATGATAAATTTTCTTAGCCTGCGTCCATAAATATTTTAGACTTCCTCCTCTCACCTTCTTCCTTCCCTCTCTGTCCCTTCCCCTGCTAATCACACTCATTCGCGTCCTCACCCCCTCCCAATGCAAACTGGTGGGGTAGCATAGTGTATCCGCGGGTGACGGGACCTAATTTATAAAGCGCGTCGCCACTGGAAGGGAGGTGACCTTGAAAAGAGCCTCCAAGAACTTATCAAGAGAAACTGGGAGAGGAGCGCGACAAGGATGGCGGCGATGTGAGAACCTAAGAGTGGGGCACACAACCTTTGTAGCGCCTCGTCCCTCCTCTTCACTAGGGGGAAGGGCGACGGACGTAAGGGCGGTTGTGGATAGTATGGGGAGGAAAACCGCAAGACAACGATTCCTTCCATTTAAGACTCTCTCTTCTCCCAAGTGGGAGGATGAGCTTAAATGGAAAGGGCTATTTTCCTTGAAACTCTGAGTAGGCCACTTTTTGAGTCGGCCGTTCCAATCCCCCTGCTTTCCCTCTCATTGTAGAAATTATTAGACAGAAAAATAGAGAGAAATAAGGCGTCCGCAATAGCCTTTATGAAATACGCTAAGTGGTTCACAGTTACGCGTCCCATCCGAAGGACTTGATAAAACCTTTTTAGGGCACCCGAAGTAATGATTGGTACACATGTAAAGTTCAAACTTGAATCCTTGGTGTTGGAAGCCAGTACTCTAGACACCACGTTAAACCGATCTCCACTTCCTCTTTTTCATATTTTTAAATGTACGTAATACCCTGAAAACCACGGCTAGGGTGGAAGGAGGTGATTCCTCACGAGAAAATTATTTTAGGAAAAAGAGTAGTTTTCCTTAAATACTTTTCCCTGCTAGGACGGTGATTCAACGTCATTCCTATCCCTTATCTCCCGTGGAAAAATTACATCTTAAATGTATGTTGCTCTAAATTATGTTTTCAAATGAATTACTTCCTACCTGACAAGTTAACCTAGCTTGAACTAAAATGTATTCATGTGTAAAAAATCCTACATATCTCAATTCATTCGTCAAAATTTTTCTATGATTAAAAAACAGTTTTACTGAGAAACTAGTAGTAAAGTAGGAGTATAAAATTTAATACTAAATCAAATGGAGCAAACGGATATGGTGTTCTTCAAAAATAGTAAATCCTGATTACAGAAGAAACAGAAATTCCATACAGGTATGCAATCACTTTCACTATAACACTCTTAAACTTGCTTAAAGAAAATTAAAGGTAACCTGTTGGAGTTGCAATTGACGTTGACAAAATGAGTCATAATATAGAAAATGCAATGAATAGCACACCTTTCCGTGTTTTATAATTGAAGGTCAGCAGAAAAGGGAGCGAAATAAAAATTGAAAATGTGCAATAGTTTCAAGTTGACAACATTATGCCTTTGATCACCTATGCAATGTTCCTCATTCTTCATTTCATCTAATATTTTACTTGAAAATAAAGACATATGATCCTGTTAGTAATCACACATTGCTACTGGTGTTTTCTTTGGACGCTTAGCTTAACTAGCATAAACGTTATCCTACGTCGTGATAAAATATGCAAAATAAATTTAAACAATGCTTGAGACACAGAATTCACCAGTTTTAATTGTGAACAATCGTTTCCAAGAATGATTGTATTATTGGGGAATTAAAAAAGTGAATAAACTGACAAAAATGCGATAAGTTAGGATGAAGATTGAAAATTATGATATGCTATAAAATACGGCATATACGTAGCCTTTGTTTCTGCACCATAGGTTCTCTTCTACAAATCGGATAATACTACCAAAAGACCTAATCAATATTTTGCTTAGCCTTTTTTTATCTGGAAAATCGCATTACCTTTTATTAACACTAATTTACATCCCATATTTATCGCACTGAACCTCCAATCCACTCAGCAATGCTTGCAACCCCTGGGCTGACTGAGCAATTAATGCTAGGTCATCAGCAAACCTAACCGATTTTACCTATTCCCCTCCTACTTTCATTCCTACATCCAGTTCTTCCCATGCCTCTTTAATCTTTTCCTCCACATATACGTTGAACAGCACCGGCGGCAATGGGCAACCCCTCCTTGCACCTCTTCCTAACACTGCCCATCCGGACTCTCCGTTCTTCACTCGCATCTGAGCAGTCTGAGACATATACAGGTTTCGGATCAGTCTCCTGTCCCTCCAATCCATTCCTATTTTCTGCAACACACGCATTAATTTTTCCCAATTCACTGTATCAAACACTTTTTCGAAATCTACAAAACCGGCAAATACGTCCTGATTGTATTCTATATTCCTCTCGATTAGTGATCTCATTACTGCAGTGGCATCCGCGTATCTCTTCCCTTCCTAAACCCAAACTGATCATCCCCTAAGTAACCATTTGCCTTACTCTCTATCCTTTTGTTGATGATCCCGAGAATAACTTATGTTGCGTGGGATATCAAACTTAATGTTCTGCAATCCTTCATGATGTAGCCTTTGCCTTTTTTGGAATGTGAACTAACACCGAACTCACAAAATCTTCCGGCCAGATTCCTTTATCATAGATACTACGAATCAGTCCATAGTGTGTCCATCATTACATTATTAGGAATTATAATTGAGGTGGTTTCCCGCTGCCTTCCTCAATAGTGTTTTTAACGTGACACCATCACTTAATGGCCGCCCCACTGGTGTCAGACGCCTTTGCTGACCCCTCACTGAGGAACAGACGCTGCGTGGACTACCTTTCGTCTGGCTCCTAACCTTCGACCTATCTGGTCGAATCATGGGTGACCCAACCAGGAGCCATATATTAAAAAGAAACATATGTATATATATATATATAATATATCAAATAATATATATAATAAAAAGATATAATACATCAAAAAGAAACTAAATTTCTTTGATATTCATTTCAGTAAATGTTAAAGTACGAGGAAGTATCGGAAAGTTTTATCCGTTATCAAAACATTGTTGAGAAAAAATTTTATTTTTGTTATTCATCCTTAATATTCGTCCACTTATTCAACATCCAAAGTCATCCGTTTCCTTCAAAGATCTTTGACCTCTCATCATTGCACTCAGCGCATTGCGGTGATAATCAGTATTCCAATTTTTGAATGATTTCATTTGTGTTGTCAAATATCTAACTTAATATAACCCAAGATGAGTGAATAATTGCATTGTTGGCAAGAATATGGATGCCTTTGTTGCAAGAGTGACGCTCGCACCCTATTCCAGGTAGTCTGTTAAGATGACTCCATGACATTCCAAATAACAGACAGCATGACCTTTCTTGCAGACATCTGCATCTTAGTCTACTTGGAGGAGGTGAGAGGCTATGCCCTTGCCACCATTTGCCTTGCTGAGCTCGTTGGTCCATGGATACTCACTGCCGTCTCATCTTGAACAGCTTCTTGGAAAAATATCCTATATACTATACAAACCATTAAATATTTTTCTAATCCTAGTTGATTGTGTTATCACATTTGGTCTAATTAGAGTAGAGTAATAAATTTAGGGGTTATATTTATTTTCAAAACAATAATTTGGCAGCATATATTCACATCATACTCATTATAAAAAAAATTTTTTTCCAACTTTGTCCTATTGTATAATGTATCCTGAAGTATAGACATCACCTCTTACATTAACGATAAGCCGTTCGGTATCGATTGATAATGGTAGGGAAATCAGACCAGAATGAGGGGTAAACGGTTAACATATGGAAACCCAAATATCTTCATCACCACCTCTATGATGGCATCCGATGCAAGGGTGTGACTCTTCAGATAATTTGGCATGGACCTTGTGTACAAATGTGTGTACAAATGTACAAGTGTGTACAAATCATTTTGTCCTGATTTGAATCTGGTGTGCTTCGTGCAGTGTTAGTACAAAAATTTTATGATCTAAAAAGTCACCTGTTTACCTAAAAACATGACCAAGATATACGGACAACAAGTGATCATAATCAAGCGAATTAATTCGAAGCCCTAAGGGCGATGGCGGAGGAACACGCTGAGGGGTTGGCCGCTGATTAACTGACCAAGCTAAAAACCCTAGAGAGCCTGAATCATACCATTTGAACCAGAATTTGGAAGTCAGCCTAGTTCTGGATTTTAAATGGCACCGTACGCATATTAGTGGTACGCAATTAGCTGAAAAATAATTTAATTTTCTACCCGGATTTGGTGTGCTACATTCCTTATCAAACTCGGTCATGTGTCAATACCCGTTCTTAAACAATGCTCACATACCAAATCCTTCTGCCTTTTTCAAAACTCCAATATATAATCCCTAATTCGCAATCACAAGTACACTCATCTGATATCGTGTCCATAGATATT
This sequence comes from Hetaerina titia, assembly GCA_037158775.1. NCBI lineage: Eukaryota > Metazoa > Arthropoda > Insecta > Odonata > Calopterygidae > Hetaerina > Hetaerina titia. The sequence continues at coordinate 69,894,993 of CM073779.1, forward strand.
CTTCCAACTCATTATGATTCGTCACGGCTCCAGATATAAACATACCCTCTTCTTATTTGACGAGGTAAACATGAATATGTAGGACAAGTCTTATCAGATCAAATGCAGGGATGATATCTGATTCAAAAAGAGGTCTGTAAAATTTCCTTTAATAAATGGTCCTTTTGCACCGAAGTTCATCCTCTCTGATTTGGAGATTTCAACGACCATGAAAGGCACATTTTTGATAATTGTATTCATAGGATAACATATGAAATCCTCCCCAACGCTTCAAGAAGGTTTGAGGAATGAAATTTAGAGATAAATCCAATACAACTCGAGTAATCCTTCATCGCTACAGATATTAATTTAATTCCTTCTCTCTAAAATCCAGACTTTCCAATCACATTTTTTCTCACCCGACCCTTCTTTCCCCCCCCCCTCAAAACTGCCGACCTCTTCCCTCACCTAACACTCCTTATGTTCTTTCTCTCATATTTCACCCTCCAAGAGATCACTTTTTTTTTCCTGTAATGAAGGCGAAATGATGACCAAAAAATTAGTAAACTTCGTCTTATTTTAAGGGTATTCCGGTGTTCAATATTCCCTCACACTATTTTGTGCCTATACTTACCAACGATATATCATAAATACAATAATCTACTCAATGGTTTGTTTAGTAGGTATATTTTGAGGACACCCAAAACTAAATTCGATGGTGTGTGGAAACATCATGTCAGGGTATTGGGGCCAGATTTGTTATTCGAAATATCATTCATGTTTGATGGAACTGAGAGGCAAACCCAAGAAACAAACCCGGGCCATGCGGACAGGAATGTAGCCCTCTCTCTCTCTCTGGACTACCTCGCCCCTTAATTATATGTTCGCAATTGCTGAAAATATCGGAGAATTCCTACATTGTGCGATCTGCCCTGATTTTCACATTGGCCAACGCACCTATATGAAAATAAATAACCACAGAGCAACAGGTAACCAATCTTCCGCATCCGACACCTTTCCAGGTCCATGATGCGCAGCTGATAACCACGATAATTTCGTATTTGCTACAAATGATCCATTTTTTCCCTCCCACCAACAGCCACGCAAATCCAATTACGGAAACTTGAGTTTCCTAGTGCCTATATTTTTTAATCCTGTCATCCCCCCGGGCTAAAAGGCTAGTTGAAAGTCCAGTAACTGAAACCTGACTCTCAACACTCAGTCACCGATTAACCATGCCCCTCTTTTTAATCCTTCCATTCTTGATATTCCCTCACCTTCTTATCTTCCCGTCAGTGACTCCTTGCACCAGGATGAAGGCGTTCGTGATAACCAAAGAGAGTAATGTTAAAGTTTTTGTTTATCTTTTTACTTTTTTTACTCTTATGAAATTTTGTATTAAGAATTTTAAATGTTATTTGGGATCTATACGAAAATGTGGCTCCCTTTGACTTTTACTGTTAATACTTACTTTTACTTACTTCTAATGTAGCTCCCTCTTACTTAATATTTACCCGATGTGGAATAGGTTTTCGTTGAAGTATATTTTTTCTACCACTGTTTTACAGTATGATAATATAGGCATAAATAAGAGGTTGTGATAAAATGTTTAGATATTTTTTCGTTACTTCCAATTATTCCCACTTTTACTCTAACCTTGTTTTTGAGACGAGGCAAAATATTTTACGACGTTGACGCCAAAAATATATTTCATAGATGTCAAAATATAGATTCTTCTTTTTGCATGTATTTTCACGGACATTATACCTGGTCGCATCAAAGCGAATCATGTGTAGAAAAAGTACATCATATTATATAAGTCAAGTTTTACAGTCTTCAGGAAAATGGACATTCATCTGATTCTACGCAGTCATTTGTAAAATATCTCAGAGCATTTGACTGTGTTTCATTTCATCCTCCACAAATAGTAATTTTATGTTTAATAAAATTCTGTTGTTTGGTGGAGGTGATGTATCAGCGGTTCTACCTGAGTAGTGTTGTAGCCTAAGAGTACATATGAAAGTTACACACTATAATCAGAGTTCGAAGCTCAGAGATCAGTCCTCAATTCACTCATTTTTCTGTATTCATATGCAACCATCATGGCATAAGGAACTTCAACTATCACTTAAATAATGATTGATCTCAAATAATTTGATTTATAATTATCGGCGGCAGGATCTTTTCGAAGAAAATAATTATTGAATTTATGTAGAAGATTAGACGGTGGACGCAGAAAGGCACTTAAGTTTGCAAAAGTATCAAATTAAAGCTTAGAAAATTGATGCAAATTATTTTCATATCCGAAAAACGATCTATACTGAAATAGAAAGGTAAATAAAGCAACAATTTTAGAGTGTAAAAATTATATGCCTAGACCGTGATACGAACCCGGTCAAGTTCTATACGCAGTTAAACTACAGAGGCGTCCTATTTAACTCGGTAATTTTTGGAGCTTTAAAAAATGTGGTGACGAAATTTCGTACATACAATGCCACAGAAATTCGTAGTCGTGCTCGAAGTACCACTGTCCATGAGGTTAAAACCAATTTGAAACACAATGATATTTTAAGTTTGACATAGTCCAAGAAATTGCGGTGAAGTTGAATAATATCTAAGCTTTGTAATTGGTTCAATATAGTGAAAACTTAGCGAATAGCTCCGTTTAAAGTTACAGTCATTGCACCATCCGCAATTTCTTGTGACTAAAATAGGTGATTCCTATCCTTTGAAGAAAAATTTTCAAACCGAAGTACTAGTTTTGGTCGTTCTATTAATAATGTGCCAAAAACTAAATCTTTGAAACGTGAATGATTAAAAGGATTGAAGCAAAAAATGAAACAAGCACGGCAATAAAACAACAGGCAATACATATTTTATTTTCAATGGATTTACTGCGTCATTTCAGTGTGAAAATACATCGGAGAAATGCTGCTGATTTCAACAAGTACCTTAAATAATAACAATTTTTCTGCTGTTTCTGGAGGCAAGTTATCTCGAGATAACAAGTCGCATATACAAATAGTTTTACGCTTAAACCATCCGCTTTCTAAAATTGGCATCCAACATAATAGTTCATAATATATAAATAAATAAATAAATATATATATATATATATATATATATATATATATATATATATATATACGTTCGGCATGATTTTGAATTTAAAAAAGAATGCTTATAGTCGAGTAATATACTGAACACACTACAAAAAGGTATTTAAAATCATCACCAATTCGGATTTTGAATCTTTCAGATGGTAAGTAATAGAAACATAACGAAATAAGTAATTACCAAACATATAAAGCGATATTTTAAATGTTTTTCGACAGGACATTAAAGAAGATTGTAAAGTTTTGAAGCCAAAAATAATGCAGTAACTAGTACCTAGGCAACTCGAAATATGATGAATATTATATAAGTGTGAGAAAAACAGAATCGCACACACAAATTAATTACTGACCTCCGATCTTCCAAAAACTAAAAAGATAAAATATGTATTTTCCATGCCAATGCAAAAAAACAAAAATGCGGCCAGGGGTTACAATGCGTAGGTTCTCTCATTTATTTTTTCATTAAATCATATGTTGCACGCACTTTAGGACGGACAACATACGTCACCCTCTCTGTACTCCCCGTTTGAGGAACCGTCTGCTATGCAACGCCTGGCCGCACATCGGAAGAAACTCAGAGAATGGGTATATATAGCACATCTATGGAACTTTATTGTAGTCGTGAGAATTAAAGTTTTTCTTAGTGTATATCGTTGATTTCAAGATATTCCGCCTATCTTCTGAGTTTAATTGTCATGTATTAATTAAATCCTTTAAATAGTCAGACGACATATTTGTTATCTTTTACAGGATTCCACATATAGCCATTTATATGGTATTGCAGACGAAATACGTCAGCGGAACCTGATGTCATCGAGGTAGTAGGTATCGTGAAAGAAGTTAGATAAAGAAGAGGTGGGAGAGCGCGTGGGAGGCGGTGCTGCCGACTCCTTCCATTTAAGACTCTCTCTTCTCCCAAGTGGGAGGATGAGCTTAAATGGAAAGGGCTATTTTCCTTGAAACTCTGAGTAGGCCACTTTTTGAGTCGACCGTTCCAATCCCCCTGCTTTCCCTCTCATTGTAGAAATTATTAGACAGAAAAATAGAGAGAAATCAGGCGTCCGCAATAGCCTTTATGAAAGACGAAGAGTGGTTCACAGTTACGCGTCCCATCCCTTATGGGATGGGACGCGTAACTGTGTTATAAGGGATGGGACGCGTAACTGTGTTAGAGTTTTATTTATATTTTCTACCGATTAAAGAGGTATTAATATTTAAGGTGCCTTAAATAAGATTAAGCACTCATACGAAAGCAAAAAAATATCCTAAATAATATTTCCCGACATTCGGTTGTGAATTAGAAGCATTGTTCAAGGTTTGCGTACTCTTTGTGTCATTATCATGCGTTACATGACTCGATTTCTCTTACCCCCGCGTTTACTCACACCTCAACGGTACAGCCGGATCAAAAAGTTCAAAGGGGCACAAGGACATCGCCTTTTTATTTTTTTATACCAGCTTCATTTAATTTCATCCACTATCTTTTATCGTATGATATAATGCCAAAGTGCTTAAATTGGAGACCTCACATTACCATTTTCTTTTCGCGCGAGATTGGATATTTTATCTTTTTAAAAATCAGACGGGATTCTCATAATTAAGGAGTTCTTCAACATGATGGAACACCACAGTTACAAAATTTCTGGAAATACCATTGAATAAATATTACCACAAGTCTTTTTTACGTGTTGGATTTGGGAAAATTTTAGACGTTCACGCATACCAATTAAAACAAACTTTAAACAACTCTCCTCCCCCTGAGGCACCATCTTTTCGAAGGCACCTTCAGTGCCGGGCAGGGAAGGTTGTGTGCGGAAGGATGTCAAGAGCTATGCCGGTGGGGTCTCCTTTGCCAGACAGGTCTTGACTGAATTGCCAGACTAAGTGTGCCTGATATGTTAGGGTACAAAGGGCTCTTTATGTGTAGAGAAGTCTTCCTATAGGAGTAAACCCTGAACATAAATCCTGGCCCTCCAAGTTGGAGGTTAGGCCTAGGGCTGGCAACCTTACGCTTTAAAAATTCGCTTGCTACGAAACCTCTAAACGTGCCTCGGATAGATTAGGATGGATTTTTAAGAAATCGACCGGGCAAACAGACAAGGACAACGAATACATGCAAATTAGCAACATGAAATGTTAGAACATTTCTGAAACCGAGTAGAATGATTGAAATTGCCAATGAAATGCTGAAATATGCTTTCGATATTATAGCCCTACAGTAACTTAGATGATTAGGATATGGTAGATTAGGTAGATTATATGAAAATACTTTCATGATTAATACCAGGATACGAACCAGTATGATGAATTTTGAGCCATTAGGAGACGGACTATGTGAAATAACCTAAAAAGAAAAATTATGTATCATCAGCCTTATATCAGCCCTTTCCCCTACCGAAGATAAAACAGAAGAAAAAAGCAAGAATTTCTTGATAAACTGGAAAGAGAATGCCAAAAATTACCAAGTTATGAAATAGTTATCATTCTTGGAGATTTTAATGCAAAAATCTCTAAGGAACACTTCTTGCATACTGTAGCAGGAAAGTACTCACTGCATGATATGACCAGTGGAAATGAAAGGGTTCTCTGCCAGATTTCTCTGTCGCTCAACATGTACATAAAGAAAATATGCGTTGAACATAAAAATATTAACAAAATAGGCAGGAATTGTGAATCAAAGAGATCATGTGCTTGTATCCAGGAGACATTCATTCATCTTTTATATTATACATAAGGTCTGCCCGAGGACTAAATTGTGATTCAGTTTACTATTTAGTGAAAATAAATTTTAGAGAACGACTGGCCCTCTTGGAAAAGCTCAATAGGCCAATAGGGGTTAAACAGAATGGTAAAATTTTAAGAGGTCCTGTGCAAGATGATTAATAGATCGTAGCATTTTTCCACTTGATAAAATTTATTTTACGATCGAGTTTCAATGTATTACATCGTCATCAGGGAACAAAATGAAGTTACGTGCCGTGTATATATAGGATTCCGGAAGGAGGGGGGTGGATTTAGTTGGAAACGTTGGAAAACGATTTAGTTGGAGAAGGGGAGAAGGGAGAAGAAGGCGGCGCAGGGGAGAGAGAAGGGAGACGTTGCAAAGGATAGCGGACAACCAGAGAATCGACATTGTTAAATACAGAACACATAGTCTTAAGGTGCAAAGTGGTCAACTTGGGTGAATGGCGGCAGTCACCAATAACCCCAGCGTCAGCCGGGACGACGCCAGTAGGTGGGCTTGAGACCTGGCCAGGGTATTAGGCCCTCCTGGAAGGGTAACGGCGGAATACCCCTCGCCTAACTCACAACTGGGGGGGCACTAAGAGAACGGGGCGGTTGTGTGTCAGGCGTGGTCAATGTTATGTGGTACATTGACCACGCGTGGCACACAACCTGAGTGTCCCCCCGGGCTGAAGAGCGGCAGATGATGATGAAACATTTGCTCTATGTGACCCATATAGAACCCCTTTCTAACCATAATACGCGCAGCAATAAGGTTCTAGTAGTGCAACCGCTACAATTAGGTATTCATAATACTACAATTGTTATCAAAACATCATGGTTTGGGCCAATGTTTCCCAATGACTGGGTATCCTTCAAATCCACTTCTGTTTTCTGTAAGTAGGATACGCCTCCATCGTCTTATCTTTTCCATTTGCTTGTTATGTGGAGTAAACTTGATTGAACAAGCCGATCGTGAGGTGAAGTGTTATGTTGTGGATTCTTTGTGAACTTTTATTAAGTGTAGGCCGAAGCCAGATTTCTCCACACCTTTCTTACAATCCTTAAAAAAGCCTGCCCTTACTAGATTACGTACTTATCCATTCTTTTGCAATTAACGTCTGTTTTCTTCCGACTACCCAAATAAGTCTTTCTACCAGGGTTTATCTACCCTTATCGAATAGAGTTTTGCTCAACTGTCCATTCAATCTCAATGGGGGGCTTATTTTATATACCCCGTAAGAACGCACCCTCCCTTCCATGTTCGAGCTGATGCATTCCTGGGGAGTATGCTATGGTTTTGCAGCCCTTACCGAAATCAGGAGAGAGCTTTAAAAACGACCTAAAAATCACAGTCCTGCCTTTTGATGTTACAGACGATTGTTCTCATGGCAATCCATGTCTATATATCTTTAGAGGAGCCCAAAATCCACAAAGCGATGGTTCTGCGCATTGATCGAACGAATGATCTAGTAAATTATTCCTTGGTGTCCTAACATATCAGGTGTCTTTGATGAATCCATCTCGTACAGTTAACTGAACAAGTAACCTTTTTCTTTCTTATCACAAACTTCATCGAAAGGTAAATGTCGCCTTAGCATTGAACCGGTAGTAATGTAATCAAGTTTTTGTGAAAAAATACTAAGTGTACTTATTCAGTGATCATAAATTTACAGGAAGCAAAGCCTGAAACCATCGATTGTATACTGGCTTACTTAATAAAATAAATATTCTGCACGTTAAAATGTATAGAGACTAAATAATGGTAGAGCCAGGAATCGATTGATATTTGAAAATACACAGCCTGTGAAGTAGCACTAAATTAATCTCCTATCAATTCAGAATACTACCTTCCTCCATTCATTACGTCCAACGTGTCTATAGTATTACTATTCCATCTTGTTTCCTGACGTTCTCCTCTAAATCGCTGCATTGTCAAACAGAAATTTCTGCATCCGTTTTTCCTGTCTGCTCTTCATTTCTCCCAAAAATCCCTTCTTCACACCCGTTACGCCTAGAATTTACTCCTTTGCTTTGCTTCGCCCCCGTTTAATCTTTTTTGTTCTTCCCCACACAATCAGTCCAAAATTCTCGAAACCACTCCCTGAAATTGAGGACGTTTTAAAAATGACTGCATAAAAATAACATTATTATTTTTAATTATGTTGATTAAAAATACACAGTTTGAAATGTAAAGCTATACAAAAAGACGATTTTTTGTGAAAAAAGTTTTTACCCCTGAATATATCACTGAGACAAAACATGCCCTTGAATACTCGGTAACCTTACAAGTGCATCGCAACACTTACTTAAGAAGCTTGCATAAAAAATATCTTAGGAGAGTTTATTCTCCTAAGATACTCTCACTCTTTCTCTCTACTCTTCTTAATACTTATATTCTTCATTTATCCATCCCTGTCTCCCCCACTTAGTTTCTACTCTGTGTTTCTACATCCAATAAATCTAGTAATATAACTTGAGTCTGATGCGTTCATGCCTTCGTCAGAACTTTCGTCCATATCCTCAGGCAACTCATTCGTTTTCCAACTCACCGCCGTTGGTTTATGGAATGACTAGAAATTATTCTTCAGCAAGATAAATATTTAGCAATATAGTATTACAGTTTAACCGAATTTACAAATGATCGATCTTAATCTCCAATTGTAGCGTTATTTTCGACTGGAATATTTGCATATATTTCAACGTTTTTCCAGTAACATTATCCGCACAAACTAGAAGTTTTTTCAGATAAATGCATTGGACTGACCTAATTTGCATTATCAGTTTTTTCTCTAGTGCTTCACCCCACCATGTTTTCACGAGTTTTCATTAGATTCGGCATTCCTTGTATCTTAAATCTATCTTCACAATCGTATGGCCAATTAAAAAAAAATTCTTTAGAACGAATTTATTTCAATAGAAAAGAGTACAGGTAAACCATTTCATCAGATTCGATTCTCCGACGTTATACAATTAATTTGAATTCACCCCTATTCTCAGTTTTATGGAGATATCTTAGTCCACTTCCTGTGTAAACATTTCCGGTTCTCCATGTTTGGTTGCCGGCGAGCCACAGAGCTAGCAGGAATATCATGGTAACTACTATGTAAATATTCGGGAATATACCATATTTTTCTTTTAGTTTTGGATTCAATTTCAATGAGCATCACACCAGATTTTTATTCATCTTAGACATACTTTGAATTAATCCCGAAGCCTCATCAATGACTGTGTAAAAAGAGTAGCTTTTACATCAGCGAATTACGATACGAAAGACCATGATATTTGGAGTGATGATACTAGAGAAAACCCGCCACTCGTCGAGGTTTCTGTAGTGAGAATGGTAAGGTATTCATGTAATTAATCCACAAATCAGAGGAATATGCTGTTTGGCTTTCCCTGATATCAACCTCAAGTTAGGAACATAGCCCTTAAATCAACCACTTAATTAACCATAAAAATGTATTTATTACTTTGACCCGTGTCGATAGAAGACCAATTAGGTAAGAGCATTTGAACGCTTGGTTATAGAAAGGTGTACATTGCAATTACACTCGGCAATCGGTGCATGTAGCTACGCTAATGATTACAGAAAAGGTGCCTCCACAAACCCAAAACATTTGCGTGATAACTTATCTTTTACAAAGTCACGCCACAACTAGACGTGCTGCCAGGCTTCCGTATAAACATTCTACCTACCAATGTGATGCGTCATGCCATTGGGAGCGAGCATTCCAGGTAAATCCTTTTTGGTGACAGTTTCAGCTTGAATCATGCCTTAAAGAATTAGTCGGCATAGGCACTTTCATTATCGCCGGAGGAAATGGACTGGCTGAATGCCGTAATTGAGGCGAGCAGGGAAGCTATAATTGAATATTTTGGCGAAGGAGACAGGGAAGTTCTGGCGGTCGAAAAGAGAGATTTACTGAACTGTTCCTTGCCTATACTCAATGAAAATAATTAAAAACATCCATTTTATGAATTAATGTGAGAGAAAATGTGTGATGCAAAATAGAGTAATGAATGATACCTTATTTGTAACACAGGAAATCAAGAAATTTTAGGACATAATATATATTTATATCAGATTTTCCGTAATTATCCATTCTTATTCTTCCTTTCACTACCTAATATATTATTATTCTACATAAGGATGACGCAAGTATATGAAATCAAGAAAAATGGTAGCTTGTTCATTGATTTTCTTTAAGAATATGCTATACCTATATTAGCGCACATATTATTTTTATATGGTGACATCTTACGTTAATTTTTACAAACTATCAATAAAATTAGATGTATTATTCTGGAAATACACAAAATACGGCAACCTTTTGGAATAAAACGAAATTGTATAGAATCATTTCCTTAACATATATATGTTTTGGTACAACTAATAATCTGCAACTGGTCCAAATAGAGAAATCGCAGAAAGTTGAATAAATTTTAATAATTAAAAATTTACCATCTGATTTAACTTATCGATAAAATGAATTTGTAGATAACATTAATCACAGAAAACGAAAATGGAAATTATTTTGATTTGTATTTTTAATATTATATAATGATACATTTTCTCTCTTTTTTGTCATTGCTTAGGTTACTTTGGAATGGTTATTATATTTGCGCCCAGTCAACGACCACGGGAAAAAACTACGATCTCATTCGCTTTCTCTACGGCCCTAGGAGCATGGCCCCGCAACGTGGGACACATCTTCAAAGAGACGCCCCCTCCATCCGGCCACGAGGTTTTCTCCGGACTGTTTTATCTTCCCCACCCCTTTCTCCTCCCACACTCACACAGTCACTCATGCGACCTTGCACCTCCCGTCCCTCTCCCCCATTTTCCGCTAACCTCCCCTTACTTGCCTTCAGCATATTTCCTGGACACTGAGTTATGACTGTTACCTGAAGATGTGTTGTAACATTGATCGCATTAAATTTTATTTTGTCAAAAATTGAAAATTTTAATTAAACGTGATATTCCACCATATCACGCCTGAAACGTCTCTATTATTGGTTATTAAAAAACATTAAGTATTTTTTTAACAACAATAAGACTCTACGATACTAAATTTAATTTAAAATTTCAAAAGATAGAATTCACATACATTTAAAAAAATATAAAAGTTAATAATTTGGTTAAAATAATAAACAGTAGTTGACTTTCCAATATTGTTTCCAGGAAACATTTATTTGTCATACAAATTTAAAAAATTACATATACTTCATATAAACCTGTAGCCTTAGTAACAATTACAGGATTAACAATCGAATTTCGTTGGAATGTAAATTCATAGTTTGGAAGCCTTCTCATTAGAGTTTTAATAAAAGTAGAAAATATTTACTATACAAAGGTTACATAATCTGAGACAATTACCAAAATATTGAAAAAACGGAATGCTAATGGTAAGTATTACAAAAGGTAATAAGAACAAAAAATAGACCTTAAAAACATGTATAGTGAAAACCTGAAGCAAACACCATATTGGATGTATGGTAATATATGCATAATGCGTTTACCTAATACCTTAACCAATTCCCGTGTAAATTTATATCTCTATGGGGGTCACTGGAAATAACAAAAGGTTGGCTGTGCCTAAATATATATGTCCATCCATTTGAAACCGTATTAAACCATGGAATATCACAAACAACAACACAGGATTATATTTTTGCAATAATTATAGTCAAAATATTACAGATTTAAGACTTCCAGAATATCACTCTTTTTAAAAGAACTTAAAATTTTAAACTCATTTCCATTGTCAACTTAAATACTCTGATAGAAATACAATTGCAATACATTGACTCATCGTAGAACAAGATAAATAATGACTATTAAAGTAATCTATTTTCAACTTATAGAAACTTTCTCACTACACTTCTCATGTAAGCAGCAGACAATCATAATTATAAAAATAATACATAATATATGATGAAAAACAATAGAAAAAACGTAATCCTAATGACTAAGTTTTTAAAGAAAGGAATGAGGTCAAAAATGAAGCTTATAACATGGAAAATGAAAATTAAATAAGACAATACTCGGTGCAATTTCCCTTATGATAAAATACAATTCATTCAACTAGCACCTCATAGCCAGCCATCGTTTTTCCTCATAATTAGGGCATTTTCAATAACAAATATTTTTTGTGCAAAACCTTAGATACATTCAACACTTAAGATACATTTGTAACATTGAACATAAAACCATGTTTTATGGAAAATCTGCACAATATGATATTTCTTCTATAATTATAGCCAAAATATTGCAGGCGAAGGACTTCCCAGAACACACTATTTCTAAAAAAACTTAAAATTACAAACTAATTTCTCAATATAAAGTTGGATACTTCATTAAAAATATAATTGAAAAAAATGGCACAGCACAGAACGAAAGAAATGATGAGTGTTTTCCTGTCAACTGATATCAATGAAGCTACACATCAACCTTGAAGCAGAGGCACAATCCAGATCTCTAATCCATCATTCTCACTCTCATAATATTATTTTTCTTTAAATTTCATTTAAAGACAATTGAAAAATATTGAAAAAATTAATTTTGATTGAAAACACGATATAAAATCCAATAACAATGGTTGGGTTGGATGCATAAATGAAGCATACTCGTTTGGTGGATTTCTTTTCACAGAGCACATTTGGAGATTTGATGTAATAAGGATGGCTATGCTTCCAAAGAGGAATTAAGGTACTCATTTTTTAAACGATTCTACTACATCCTCTTTTAAAGCATTATTTTCAAGGAGAAGATTATCATAATTACCATTTCCAGCTTCAGAAATTTCTTCAGGGGTATCCATTGGTTTGTCTTCACAAGTGTTTTCCACTTTAAATTCAGTGTCAGGGTGCGTAGTATTTCCATAGCTGTCATTAGAAGCGGCTTCACCTGTACTACAATTGTTAAATGCAAAGCCGTCGGCCGATTTGTTTTCAGTACTCTCTGAGCTGCACAGTTTTTTTGAGGTAGAGGCAACCATTTCATCCCCACTCATTCTCCTACTCTTTCCAATCATGTTGTCTTTCTTCTCCCTCTCGGTTGTGAAGAGTTGGACAGTTTTTTGTGGAGAAGGCACCAGGCTCACATCTTTGGTATAGATGAGTCGCACAGCAGGAAGAAATGGAAAATAAGACAAATAAAACATTATTAAAAACGAGACCTATGTAAATGTTAAGCTTCTTTATATTTAGGTAAGACATCTCTTATTTCCATATTTCACAACTTTAATGATTTATCCTCGAAGTAAATGTGGTAAGAGTATTTGGTATTCCTATTTTTTCAACAGCTAGGATACAAGACATTTTGTGTGAAAGTTTCTTAGCCGGACACTTTTCAGACCACCCACGTTAATATAATATGTGTGTGTGTATATATATATAATATACACACACACACACACATATATATATATATACACATATACATACAATACATAAATATATATATTGAAGCACGAAATACCGCCCTATGGCGAAAAAATATTCATTTAAATGGACATTATATTAGGAGAATGGAAAGGAACACACAAAGGACGAACACAGGTGAGTTGTGGAAGGCGGAATCCAAATCGAGCAGATTTTGACTTCGAGTAGCAGCTGACTCGCTCTTCATAATTAATTACGATCTAAGTATGGAATGACTCTGGGAGCGAATGTAGCAATAATGTTGAGAATGTTTTTAGCCAATATCTTTCTTCGGTAGGCAATATCATGTACAACAAATTCGAGAGATAAGGTGTAGAACGATAGATTTAAAATGTAATATTTCCCCACATAAGTTCGAAGTTAGTAGGTTTAATATTAGAAATATTTTCATAAAATTATTGCAATATCCTAAAGTCCATTATTGCGGTTAGAAGTTTGTAACGAACGGATGTCCAGGTGCACCGCTTGATTTTTAACAAATGTAACCAGGAAAACATCAGATTAATCAAGAATTAAATTTGAAGGTCTTTTTTTTTAAGGAATAAGCGTATATTATCTATTTCTTTGAAATCTATTCACTTCATACTAATAAACATATTTAACTTAAAAATAAAATTATATAAATACAAAATATTATGTAAAACCACTTAATTACGTTCAAAAGATAAGCTAAGTAAAACTTTCTCCGTCTATCTCTCTTGTGGGTTAGCCTGCCGGCGCGCCGTCGAAAAACCTCTAATCCCAGGTAATGCATCCCAGAGCAATCGTAGTGGCTTTTACTAAATTAAAAACTGCGATTTTCCTAGAAGAGTCGAATACGACCTTTACGAAAATATTTATTTTTAAACCAAGCACTAAGCACCTACGATATTTTCCACTTATTTGGATTCCATCTCGTTGTTCACTGACTCCTTGTGCTTTCTAACTATACTTGCTTTAATTTTTTCCACATACCTTAGACATTTTTTGACTCCAACGATGATTTAGATGATGAATTAGATGGACCTGACTCCGCTGTAGGTTCTGGCAATTCCGCATCCGTAGCGACACTGCACCCGGCTGCATCTTGATGTCTTCTATTCTGGAGATTACCGGATATTTGTCGATATCTCTCCCTTGCGATACGATGCTGATCATATACATGATTGATCCAATTTTGGTGGCGAAATATTGCCTCTGGTACAAACAAATCGGAGAGAAGAAACGACTCTAGCCCGTGTCTCAAGCAATTGTATAACCAGCAAAATGAACATTTATTCTGTTGGGTCGCGGTGATTGGACAGCAACCGTAGTTCTGACATTCCTCCACTGGCCCAACGAAATATTTGTTCAGAAGGAAGAAGGAACAATCTTTGCAAGCGGCCACACCGTTGATATTAGCACAGAAAACTCCCCCGCAGACCGAACAATTAGTTGGTTGTTCATTTCTAAGGAAAATCCTTCTTCTGCCAGGCATGCTGCTGGTTTTCTGATTTGCTAACGAGTCCGTTGGGCACTGACTTCTACTGGCGAGTCCTCTGGATGCTCGGTGCTTGAGCGGGAGGGGGGGGATGGGAAAGGGGAGCGGGAAAGGGAGGGATGGGAAATGGGGGCGGCCGGAAGGGGGGGGAGGGGCGGGAAGGAGAGGTAAGGGGCGTGACTGGGAGGGAAGGGGCGGGAAGGGGAGGGATGGGGCGGGAAGTGGCGAGAAAGGGCGGGAAGAGCAGAAAGGGGAGGGGCGGGACGGAAGGGGAGGGACGGGATGGGAAGGAGGGGAAAGGGGAGGGACGGGGCGGGATGGGGAGGGAATGGGCCTGATGGAGATGAAATGGAGGGGAAGGGGCGGGAGGGGCGGCAAGGGGGGAATGGGCGGGAAGGCGAGGGAAGGGGAGGAAGGATGGACGATGCGTTGTTCGTCTGGTTTGAACCTTTAGAGAGGGTAATCTTTAAATGGCGTTGTATCTAAGAGCATTTTTTCTCATATCTGTTCTTCTTGTGTATGTATGTGTGTCTTGGGAGGACTTTTCATTAACTGACAGAACTAAATACATAACAGTTTTATGCCTATATGTTCCTCTGCACTTTATGTTGTCAGAGTGGATTAAAAAAGAAAGAAAAAATGATAACAGTGGGAGACACATTATGTGTACCCACAAAAAACCTCAATTTAATTTATTTTCCTTTGGTAAATGTAGCCAATTTTAAAAATAATTTTAAATTAACGAGAAGGAAACCATTTATTTATCATTGTAACAAGATGAATTTTAATTCCAAAAACATTCCTAATTTCTTCTGATAAAATTAAGAAAGCCTCTCGAGGCTCAATAGATTTAATTACACTTTCAACAATAATCAGAAACCTCAACAACACAATAGTATGCACAAAAGATAAGTTAAAAAGAACAAAGTAAAAAGTACCTTTCATATTGAAGACTCAGAATGGGGCACCGCCTTCAGAATAGATGTATCGCCATTGATTCTATTTCTTAAAGTTTCAGTGCCTATTCTGGATTCTTAAAAGATCATGGACTCATGGTACAAAAGCAACAGATTTTATATATAGTTTCATTCTTACTAAACTCATACAATACCATTTAATTTCAAACACTTTTTTAGTTGTCCGTAAAATATAGTATTTATCCTACCAATTCTGAAAAAGCTAGAAAATTCTGAAACTAAAATATCCTTAGCAATATCAGGACTGATTATACTCTGCTGTAATGATACGTGATACTAATCAATTGATATTATATTATGGACTTGGATTCAGCATTACAGTGGTTGTATATATATGTATATTTTTTTGGGTAATCTACCGGTTAAGATAGGCTTATGGATGGACAAAATTTCCAAATAAAATATACGAGATCTCGTAAAAATATAATATAAAAGTAGAATAGAGATGGCGACCAAGCCCGCTTAATGCATTCAATATCCGCCTACATATCCCCTCCCACCTCCTGGTCGGTGTCCTATTTGTCCCATACCTCTTTTCCCTTCACCTTCCCCTAAACATGTCCTCTTCGCTCTTCCCCGTAAACATTATTCTGATTACGACGGTCGTGCCGTCGGAATCTCAAAAATACATAAGTTATTGTCATTTCTTTGTGATTTTATGTTTACAAAATCAAGTAACCTTTATCCATTTTTTCCAGACCGCCCATTCCCTGTTTTTTCCCTTCTAAACGCCCTTCTCGCAACACTAACACGCCCTCTCCGCAAAACAGTTTCCTCTTCACCAATCGCTACACGTCTCCTATTAGAGACCGTATGGCCATGCCTCTTACCCCCCACTAAACTCCCCCAACCGTTACATCTGCCAGCGCATGCGCATTCTTATCATACTCCTGGAATATAAATGAATTTAACTGCCATGGAATATTTCACTCCATTAAAACAATACTTTTAACAATAGATGGCAATGTATCATAATAATTTTATATTTTACTTCACTCCAAAATGTATACGACTTATTTCTCGCGATAAAGGAAGTTCTGAATTAGCATTTCCACTCATAGATAAAATTTTCTCTAAATTTTGCCTTTATTGATGACATGATGAATAACTTCACCCACACACATTTTACGTGTGTATATATTTCTATATTTATGCATATATATATTTATACATATTTATATAAATATATTTATACATATATATATATATATATTTATACATATATATATATATTTATTTACATGATATATTTATATTATTATTATTAGGTAATCTACCGGTTAAGGTAGGTTTTTGGATGGACACAACTATCAAATAAACATTTTGTTACTCCAAACGAAACCCAATCCAGCAACCTACTCTACATATGGTCTCTCTTCATCTCTGTGGACTTCTGTCCTCCCTTCATCCCGTCCAACATCCCTATCCTGTTCCTGCCCTTTCCTCGCTTGCCCAACATTCTCCCCTATATTACCTTCCTCAACATTCCACTACGCTCAATATGCCTTTCATCCTTTTTTCCTGCGTCGATAAGATTTCTCTCAACAAACACCTCTCCTCACCCACCATCTCCAGTACTTCCTCATTTGTTTTCCTTTCGGTCTACTTCACCTTCTCCATTCTTCTCCTCCAATCATCATCTATCCTCCTGCTTCAGTGACCACGTATCCGCGCCGTACATAGCTACGCTCCATATCAGAGTTTTTACGAGTCTTGCCTTAACATCCCTACTCAACGTCCCCGTCATCAACACCCTCCTCCTTGAGAAAGCCTCCTTGCCTAGCGCAATTTTTCTCCTTACGTCCCTACCACTTTGACCGTATTGGTCCAAAACACTTCCGATATATATAAATTGGTCTTCCTGCTCTCTTTTTTCCCTGCCTATTTTTCTTTCTGGAAAATCGTATAACCTTTGTTTTATTAATATTGAAAGCGTAGTCAACATAGATCAAGCAACAGATAGAATATTATTCGTAGAGATTAAAGCAGAGCCGACGAACTTGGTCATTGTTCAGGTATACATGCCACCGAGCAACCACCAGGAGGAAGAAGTCGATAGGATGTACGATGAGTTAGAGGATATAATCGCGTGTGTCGCTGCAGGGAAATATGTGATAGTGATTGGGGATTGGAATGCAATGGTAGGCGAATGAAGAGAGGGAGGTAAGGGGGACTATGGGTTAGGCACGAGGAATGAACGCGGGGGAAAAACGATTGAATTCTGTAAGAAACAGGGGATAGTCATCACCAACACATGGTTTACATATCACAAAAGGCGTAGGTATACATGGAAAATGCCAGGTGACTCATAAAGGTATCAGTTAGATTATATTATGGTTAGGTACAGGTTTAGGAACAGTGTGATAAATTCGGACATTTTCCCAGGAGCGGATGCGGACTCTTACCACAATTTAGTTGTTATGAAATGTAACGTCCGTTTCAAGAAGATAAGGCAAGGGCGGCGGGTTAGGAAATGGAACGTAGAAGCATTAAATGGATTAACGAGGAAGGAGTATCAGCAGGCTGTAGAGAAAATAATGGATGGCGGTAAAGAACTGAGCATCGAAGAAATCGAATCAATCGAAGAAAAATGGGAATGTATCAAGCAAAGGATATCGGAAGAAGCAAAAGACACTATAAGAACCATAAAAGAATAAGGAAACCAAGGGTCACGAATGAGATAATTGCAAAGATGGATGAGAGAAGAAGATGGAAGAATGTAAACGCAGAGTTGGGCAAAATTGAAGTACAAAGAGTTAAACACTAAATTGAGAAAGGCCACAAATAAAGCAAAAGAAGAATGGTGGAAAACGCAATGCGAGGATATGGAAAGTTTACAGAAGAAAGGTGAAATTGGTGCTCTATACAGCAAGGTTAAGTTATTATCGGGAAGTAAGAAGGCAAGATCTGTGCTAACAGGTAGTGGGGTGCCAAGTGCCAAGATAAGTGGGGTAAGATAATAGTTGAACCAGGAAAAATCCAAGAGAGATGGAAGGAATATATAGAAACACTGTATGGTAAAGAACCTAGGCCGGCAAGGTTAGACATAGAAAAGGAACATGACGTAGAAGAAGATAACATAGGTCCAGGAATATTCGACGATGAAATAGAAAGAGCATTAAAGGAGATGAAAGCAAATAAGGCCGTGGGGGTGGACAACATTCCTGTAGAACTGTTGAAATGTTTAGTTAAATGTGGGAAAGAGTCCCTTTATGGACTCATTCGTAGTGTCTGTGGGGAAGGAATCTGGCCGGAAGATTTTGTGAGATCAGTTTTAGTTCCTATTCCGAAAAAGGTAAAGGCTACATCATGTGAGGATTACAGAACAATAAGTTTGATATCCCACGCAGCATAAGTTATTCTCAGGATCATCAACAAAAGGATAGAGAGTAAGGCAAATGGTTACTTAGGGGATGATCAGTTTGGGTTTAGGAAGGGAAGAGGTACGCGTGATGCCATTGCAGTAATGAGATCACTAATTGAGAGGAATATAGAATACAACCCGGACGTTTTTGCCTGTTTTGTACATTTCAAAAAGGCGTTTCATAGAGTGAATTGGGAAAAATTAATGCGTGTATTGCAGAAAATAGGAATGGATTGGAGGGAGAGGAGACTGATCCGCAACCTGTACATGTCTCAGACTGCTCGGCTTTACATATCTCGGAAGTGTTTTGGACCAATACGGTCAAAGTGGTAGGGACGTAAGGAGAAGAATTGCGCTAGGCAAGGAGGCTTTCTCAAGGAGGAGGGAGTTGATGACGGGGACGTTGAGTAGGGATGTTAAGACAAGACTCGTAAAAACTCTGATATGGAGCGTAGCTATGTACGGCGCGGAAACGTGGTCACTGAAGCAGGTGGATAGACGTAGATTGGAGGCTTTTGAAATGTGGGCGTTGAGAAGAATGGAGAAGGTGAAATGGACCGAAAGGAAAACAAATGAGGAAGTACTTGAGATGGTGGGTGAGGAGAGGGGTTTGTTGAGAGAAATCCTATGGAGGCAGGAAAAATGGATGAAAGGCGTATTGAGCGGTAGTGGAATGTTGAAGAGGGTAATAGAGGGGAGAATGCTGGGCAAGCGAGGTAAGGGTAGGAACAGGATAGGGATGTTGGACGGGATGAAGGGAGGAAAGAAGTACACCGAGATGAAGAGGGACCTGATATAGATTAGTTTGCTAGGTGGGGAGTCACAAAATGTTTATTTGATAGTTGTGTCCATCCAAAAAGCTACCTTAAACGGTAGATTACCTAATAAATATATATATATATATATATATATATATATATATATATATAATTTCGCGAGACCAGAGTTATCGTATATATTCAATGGTTTCAGGCTTCACTTCGTGAAAGTATTTAATATCCATATTAAAAATAAATACTTGTACTTTTCCACAGATTCATCTGCTATATGCATATCTATCTATTAAATCTGTGGAAATGTACAAGTATTTCTTTTTAATACAGAAGTATCGTGTCTGTCTGTTGTGCTGTGTCGCTGATTCGATTCCAGGGACGGAAAAAAAATTTTCAGTTTAGAAAAAATTGTTATATGCTTTACAAAACGGGGAAACTACACATCAACAGAAAAAATACAATCTTGGTATTTTGGAATCAGGTAACAAGAAAAATTAATCTCTGCACCCATGGTGAAATGCAACAGTATCACCATTAGGCACCATGGTGGCCCATACCGAGTGAGTGCTCGGCCATAGCTGCGGGCGAGAGTAAAGTCCTCGGTATCAGCTGCATTACTGCGAATTAAAAGGCAACGGGAAACCATCAAATTATCCTGCCTAGAATACGCAGTCTTGCATTCAAATATGACAAAATGGCTTTCCTCCCGGTAAAATATTCTGGAGACAAACTAATCCCTCAATCGGATCTGAGAGTGGGGGCCACTGGAAATGGAACTTCAGTCAAAGTCGATAAATGCAGAATAGGGAATAGGGAATACACATCCTGGGATTGAGCGAAATTAAGTGGGTGGTTGCGAACGACTTTTGAAACGACGGTTGCAGGGTTATGCACTCGGGAGACGAATAAGTAAAAGCCCTCGCAAGATGACCAATAAACAGGATCAGGCATCATACTCACGACGAAATAGGCAAGGAAAATAACATCGTGGTGGTAACATATTGAATGGATATTGATGATAGAGCTAGAGGCAGAATCTACAAGGATTCAGTAATAGTACAGGTGTACATGCCGACGTCCGGCCGTTTAGATGAGGAAATAGAGAAAGTATAAGACCAACTGGAAGTTGTTTTAGGGACAGTTAAAGTGAAGGAAAACCTTATAGCAATGGGATAGTGGAACGCTGTGCTCGGCGAGGGGTGAAAGGGGAGTAGCGTGGGATACTTGCGATTGGGAAAACATAAGGACGAGGGAGACTGCTAGAATTATGCAACAAGAAAAACATGGTGGTTCAAATACCATCTTCGACCAAATTCCGAGATGATGATACACATGGAAGATGCCTGGAGACAAAGGACGATATCAAATAGACTACATCCTTGCCAAGAGGAGAAACAAGAACCAAGTTAAGAAGTGTAAGAGCTACCTCGGCGCTGATGTAAACAGCGATCACTACCTGTTGATCATGGGCAGTAGGCTGGAATAAAAGATGATGAAGAAAGAGACACAACAACCCAGATGGAACACAAAAATACTGGAAGAAAAAAGAGCAAGCGGGATGGAAATAATGAAAATATCATCACTAACGGTCGAAGGAGAGAAATGAAGAATATAATTACCAAAGTTGCTGATGAGCTACTTGTGGGTAAGGCAAAAATATCTCCTTATATACCCAACTCTCAAAATACTCCTTTGATAACCAATTCTTGTGTTTGTTTCATTGCCTCTTCAAGGTATTCATTGACTATTGTTGGCATTGGCATTCGTGGATTTGGAGAACGTCTTCAACAACGTCAAATGGAACAAGATAATTAAGATATTAGAAGCGCATGGGTTGGGCTAAAGAAGAATGATCTATCACCTCTGCAAGAATCAGGTTACAGCAATGCAAGAAATAAGAGAAAGATGGAAGAAAAACAGCATCAAAAATAAACAAAGAGAAAGACAAGGCAAGACAAGGCAATTCAACGCATGCCTGGAAGAGACAATGAAACAAACAAAAGAATTGGGTATCAAAGAAGTCAAGGTAAATGGATAAGAAATCAACATACTCCGGTTTGCAGATGACATCGAGAGGATCTGCAAGCAACTCTAAGTGTTATGCAGCCGGGGAAACATAATATGAACACCAACGAGGAGAACACTAAAATCCTTGTTTGCGGAAGAGGGAAGCTGAATGCGGATATCACAATTCGAGGGGTGAAACTAGAGCAAGTGGAATCCTTCATCTACCTTGGCAGCAGAATAATATGGGATGGAAGAAGTTCCACCGACATCAAGCAAAGAATACCCCGGGTTAAGAACGCATTCATGAAATACTACGCATGTGAACGCATTCACGTATTGAAGAGGAAATTACTATGTTCATAGAACCTAAGGCTAAAAACAAGAAGCCAATTCGTCAAGACTTTGCTATGGAGAATGGCGCTCTATGGTTTCGAGACTTGGAACATTGGAAAAGTGGACCAGCGAAGAATAGAAGCTTTTGGAACATAGTACTAGAGGAGAATGCTGAAGATTAAATGGACAGACAAAGTAAGGAACGAGGGAGTACATAGAAGACCGGAAGAGGATAGGAACATATGGATAACTCTACAGAAAAGATGAAGTAGATGGATTGGACACACATAGAGACATAATGGATTGATTAGAAATATAATAGGAGGAAAAATAGAAGGGAAGATTCCATGATGAAGACCAAGAGACATGTACATAGGAAAAATTAAAGAGGACGTAAAACAGAGTGGGTATCAAGGATTGAGAATCAATGCTGGAGGACTGCAGTAAATCAATCCTAGGATTGAATACTACATACAACACGTAAAAGGACCTTTTAAAAAGTTTAAACTTTCGGCTTCCTCTGAGACTTTCTTCAGGTCAGAAGGTTTATTAGGGCTGTGCCGGGATAATTCCTCTCATTGTTTAATCTTCCCGGAAGCCAAATTTATTTTCTGCAGCAGTTTCATCCACTTCCTTTTTTTATTTTGTCCCCTAGTATATAGTATGCAAAAGAACCTTGGAAGCATTTGACAGAATAAAAATTTTTCTTTAATTCATGCATTCAATTCCTTTCCCTGCTTTTCGTAACATAATAGTTTTGATTTTAACGAAGTCTTCAGCTACCTCCCCATTTTCATAATATTCATACCATTCATTTGAAAGAGTTTTTCTTTCATTTTATTGCCACGTTTCTTTAATTACTCAGCTGATACATTCACCGCACCAGTCGTTTGTCCAGCATTTAACTTTTACAGCGCATGGTCTAATTTTCTCTTCATGATTGGGAGCCCGCTTTCTATTCAAGATTTTTTTCTACTTTCCATATTATTTCCTTTAAATTTCCCATTATATTTAGTAATATCTACGCCACGGTAAAGCTCCTCCATGTATTCTTTCTATCATATTCTATTATTCATTTCCTGCTAGCATTTTTCTCTTTGTTTTCTCAACCTTTGTTATCAATCGCTATTGACCTTATTCTTGGTTGATTTTCTTATAGACTGGATTTTGTTTTCCTGCTTGGATATGTTCTTCTATTTCTTTCAGCCATAGCTTAGTTTGCCTATATTTTTCTTCTCTCTTCCTGTCTATATTCTTATTCTTTTCTCTGCTGTATTCTACCGTGTCCTTCTTTGCTCTTAGGTCATTTCTCTTAAAAAAATAGTTTTAATGTTTCATATGCCATCCAAAGTTTCCGAGCTTCAAGTTTCTTCCTGAAAAAGAATTCATCAACCTCTTCTTCTATTCCCTATTTCATTTCATTCTCTTTTACTCATTCTTCCCATTTCTCAGCTATATCATTTCACTCCTCTAACGTTGCCCTTATTTCTTACTACTTTCGTTTTTCTAGTTTGAGATTGACTTTTGACATAACTAATTAAAGGTCAATGTTAACATCCGCATAGGGGTTCCTGTGGCTGGATTTTATTTGATTATTGAACCGTTGATTAGTAATGATGTAATCAATCTGATATCTTTTAATTTTTTCTCGTGATTCCCAAGTGTAATTTCTTCTTACCGGTTTTTTAACAATTTATTTGTAAAGACCATGTTGTGTTGATCGCATAAATTAAGCTGCGGTTCTTCTCAATCATTGGTGTTTCCTAGACCGAATTTCCCAATGATATTCATGCAATTTTGAGACCCAGTAACAGCATTGAAATCTCCCATTAAACTTAAATTATGTTTGCCTTATATCATCCTAATCAACTAGTACATATTCTCATACATTCTTACTAACTCATCGTCTTCTGAAATTTAGGTTGGCAATAATTCTAATATAATCACCAAGTCAGTAGTTACGATTTCACTTTTAATCATCATTAGTTTATCATTTATCAAAATGAGCTAGATATTTGTTTTGCCCACACAGAATTTTGTATTAGTCCAAATACATTCTTTTTCCTCTTCTCACCTCTACTATATATTACTTTGAAAGCATCACTAATAAATACTTCAGTACCTTTACACCTAATTTCACATTTCCCCGTTTAACTTATAGCATTTTCAAGCGTTGATTTTTTTATTACATCTCATTTATTCTTAAATGGAATGGTTTCTCCTTGCTTTCTTCTTCTTATAACGTTTGGCATCTTTGTGCCTCCTCCGCCTTTAGGGCCTGTTTCTAGTACCTGAGAGAAGGGGGTTGCCCATCCCCATTGAAGAATGGAGGAGAAGGCTAATAACGACCTTGATTCGGTTTCCAGTGCCACGCTAACCACCCTTAATTGCCCATTCCCCACCACGAGGTGGTGTGGTTGGATATTTCCCTTATTTCGCAAATGAGACCTAAATGGAATTTCTCAACCTTTCAGTTCTTTAGGGTACTTTGGGCTGCTGGGTATGAGAATTTTATTTACGAAAGGCCTAAGAATACAATATCGGTATCACTAGAATTTCAGAGTGAATTAGTTACGATCATAATGGACTGGGACTGAGGCACCTGTGAAGCCTGCTCAACATTATTCGTACCAGGTCATTTACACTTTATTTTCCTTCCATTTCAAATCCTTCTTTTCCTTTGCATTTAACTTTTCAATGAATACCCAAAGCAACGCCGAATATCAAGAATTCAAGGGCCTCACCGAGTCCATTACCTGGAAGCATTCAGGTGAACTGGCATGTGCACCAATTATCAGTGGCGATTGCGAGCGCCTCCTCGTCAAATTACTCTAATGGGCATAGTGTTATAGCTGTCACCTTCATTCCAGAATTTTCAATACGACTTCATTACAAAGATCCACAGAACATTTTTCCAATAACTTTTACCACAATTGATTACTTTTTCATTGAAATATGGCCCTTCTCACGATTTGAATATTTTATTAAATTTTTACTTTTTATTTAAAGTTTAGTTTCAGATAGTATTATAAACTTTCAATTATTACTAAAACATCATCGAAATAGATTTTTTTTGGTTATTACCAAGGCTTGCCTACATAGTTCTTATCCAGAGTTTTACATTTCTCAGCGCGTTACTTCTCCTTTCGGAGGTTATCAATTTAGATCTCAGGAGAATACGTCGAAAGTAATTGTTCCACCTCTTGAATGACGTCCTCTGTCTCGTCAAATCGCCAAATCCACGAAGTTTTCTTGAGTTCAGGTAATTAGACAAAGTCGCTTAGAGCAAAATCGGGAGTTATGGGCAAATGTGACCAAATATCAATGACATATTGCTTTGATTCCTCAACCGTGCCTAGAGCTGAGTGAGCAGGTGCATTGACGGCGAGAAGATGGATGCCTTTGGTGATTATACTGTGACGTTTTCATTTCAGAGCATAATGAATTTGATTGAGTGCAGTAATATGCACTCATGATGGTCTAACCCTTCTCCGGGCACTGTAACCTTTCAAATGAAGGAAATAAATGACACTGCGAACCTCTATCTACTCTAATGCGAGTAGCTTCAATTTAACTCTCCCTGTTACCTAACAAATCTACATTAAAGCTGCAATATAAAGGAATACGTATATATGGATAATATCTAGAATAATTATTGTCCAGATGTCGCTGTTATTACTTAGTGATAATTTCTTATGAGCTAGAACCACACGCAAGTGTTGTCAGCCTCAGGAAAACCCATAGCTGTGTTACCAGGGTTATAGGCTATTAAGCTCTGTTTTATATAACAATGATAATTTAAATACCCTGAAAGGCCGATCCATGGCAACGGAAGTACATTTTGGAAGAGAATAAATTATAAAGTCTGATAAACAGAACATTTTGCACTCACTTTAATCAATGACAGCTTTTAGTAGGAGTATAAGTTGTTAGTCATTAGGGAAGGTAACCAAGCTGAGCTAATTTGCATCATGAGGGATAGATGAGAATGAGTGAAGAGTGGAGGGGGATCGACATTATTCTGGTCTTAAATAAAGGTGACAATTGGTACACAATATAACGCCCCATCCGACGGGCTGTCACTTTAAGTGATAACCTTATAGCACCACTGGAAAAAGCTGCCACATACATGAATTGAACCTGGGCCACCTGGCTAGGAAGTCAGTACATTAGCCAGCATTCCGATACCCGGCAGCCTTCGGCCAGTGTAAAGGTGACTATTTCATCATTACTATGAAAAATATTGGCTAAATATTTCATCGACAAAATGACTTCTACGGGAACCGAGAAATTCGTAAGTTTGACGATTCACTTAAGAAAGACTGATATTGTAATGCCTATATTGTTGATTACTTCTGGTTCGGAGAAGTGGAGGATGACATTAAAATGGCAATATAGGATTTCGGAAATTGGCGGCAAAAGAATACTCGTAGATTATTTGGTGGGTTAGTTGGGAGGCAGGGGAGTAGGCTGGAAGAGAGGCGGGACACGAGCAAGGGGGAGATACAGAGGATGAGATCAGAGAAGAGGAGGTTGAGAAGGCAAGGGACGCAGTGACTTACGGTCGGAGAGGAGAGAAGTTGTGGGTGGGCTGGAGAACGCTCGACCGTAAATCAAGGCGGCGGAACGAGGGCAGAAGGGATGTGGTTGTGGGACTTTGGTTGTAGGGGGTGCCGTCGACGAGAGTAAATGGAGATGAGACAGCTCACTTAAAAATGTCTCGAGAGGAAAACCAAGTGTGAAGGCAATTTAGTTCAATATATAAAATATCGCGGGAGAAAGAAAGGCATTGTTTAATTGTGTCAACTAATTTTGCCATTTGCTACCGTAGGATTTAAAATGCGCATGAGATTTAATTCCATTAACGTGAAGTGTTCAAAATAATAGAATATGATGTAATACACATATTTTAATTTATATACTGAAAGTAGTCAAAATTATTACGTTATTAAACGAGTTACTTGCATTAAGTTGCTATTAAATAAAAACTCTAGGAATATATTAGATGCATTTCAATGTTTGATTTAAATTAATATTTTATCATTGTGCGACTGATATTTTCTTCGTATCAATGTAGACTTTTCTAAAATAATTTTGTATGCTTTTATAGACGAAAATAGAGTTTAGAGTTAGAGCGTTTGTAATAGACAAAAATAATAGAATAATCAATGAAGCGTGTTTAAATTAGATAAATAAAGATATTATTAATGTGAGTTTTATTACCACTGAATATTTACAAATAATGTTTCAAAACTGGAACAAAATCCAACGCAAAAATTGATTTAATGTCGTTGTTCACATGAGAAAATCAGACCAAAATTTAAAAAGGAATTAAGTGCTATCTAAAGGAAATTTACCGGACTCCATATCATCTACAATTAATTACCACAAACCTTTGGGAATAGTTTGAAATAAGCCAGCCATTAGAAGAGCACGTGCCTACTAGAAAAAACTAATGTATGGGATACCCTTGTCCTCCTCCCGCCGGGTCGCCATTTGTCTTCTCAACCGACCACCGGCCTACCGTTTTTCATTCCTTCAACACGCTCAATTTTACGTCCACCCTCGTCTGTCACTCGCAAAAAAGGGCTATCATAAAACCTCGAGCTTGCACCCTTCTCCACCCGTAGTAGTAGAAGTTTTTATGGGTGGCGACCGACAGCTAAGGTCATTTGCCCCATTGTGGATGGCTGGGAAAGGAAGGGTGGAGAGAAACCCGGAATCGATATTAGCTTACTCTTGTCGGAAGGCGCCATGGGGTCAGCAGTTAAACGTGCCGTCCGACGGACGTCATGCTCACTCAAAGTGTTCCCCACAAACACCTCAAGTAGGGATCGGGATGCCACTGAAAAATATTTGTTATCTCCAGGATCTGAACCTTCTCGGTGGGAAGCTTGTACGTTAGCCGCCACTGCATCCCGATCCCCTCCTTCACCGATTCTCAACTTTGGGTAGGACCTCTTAGTTCTTGGTTGCCTTTTTCCTCCCTTCACGTCATAACTTTACGAGTATTAGGCGTCAATAAAATTTCCCAGGTCACTACATCCGCACTATATGTTAGCCCGACTCCTGAGTCGAGAAGATATCGATGGAGTTATTTTAGTAATTCTTTAATTATTCATAAATGAATGTAATTACATTATTTTCTTTGAACTAAAAATTGAATCATAGAATGTAATAAAAATTCAATTGAGAAAAAACACTAACAGAAAATCTGTTAAGGCTTTTTAAAACCGTTAAAATAAAGAAAAGATAAATAAAATTATGTATAAGGGGAATTTCGTTTTGTGAACAAAAGGGTACTGAGGGAAATGATAAAAAAACGTTGTTTTATCTTAGTCGGACAAGGTGTATAATATAGAAGAACATTAAACGTATGTAGGTCGATGAAAATATATAATGAGTTTAAGTCATAATTACATTAAACCAATAGAATATTTGCATTAGTTTCACCTTTCCCGTCCAAAAAGGTCAAGTGCAAGTTCACCTGACGTATTTCTTCGGAGTCATCATAATGTGTGAACAAAAGACAGGCCATCAAGACTCTCTTGCAGTCTCTACAGAACTGAAGAGACAAACTATGTGTGATACAGAATTTCAGTGAACCTTTTGAAACAGGAACCCACCGTCTTCTGAAATAATCAGTTTAAGAAACTTGAGGAAGAATGAATAGTGGGGCAACGAAAGATAGAGAACAATAAAAGAAATTACATTACAAAATGTTACATACTCCACCACTGGTACTTAAAATTTTCCTTCATTTATCATAGCTATGCTTACCACCCAATTTACTTAAATGTCCCACCTATTATACAATACTTTATACTTACATACTTTATAACAACCTTAATTTACCAGTAATTTGTTAATCGTTACTTACGTCACTTAATGCCCAATCGGCGCAACCACGCATAGAGTGCTCTTTTTTTACGATAAGGACCTAGACCACCAGCCCACTGGATCTGGATGAAATGAGTGGAGAGAAGACCGATCCCAACCTTCGCTAAAATGCCAAGGTCCACCGGTGGCCTGTATCCCGTCGCTCTCCATTGGCGAACTCTTTTTGATCACGCATCATCAATCCACTGACACTCACAAAAACACCTTATACACTATAAAAGTACTGTAATGACCACGCACTGGATTTGACTAAAATACTTTTACTGCTACACAAATAACCTGTAAACTCTAATTCCGTACTAGTCAATGATCTTCAAAGGAAATATTATCATTAATTTTAGGGGGTGACATTTGAGGTGGTAATGTATTTAAGACGGTGATAAATCCCGTGCAAAAGGAGAACATTTAATTAACATGGCAGTATTTCATTATATATTTAGAGTGTCTTGAATACTGTCAGCATTGACGTTAGGATATGAAACAGGCTAATGAGAAATTTCTGTAACTCATCTAAGTGAAAATATACATTAGCATTGGGGACAGAAGCGATAAGCGATTAGATCTTCTGGTTATCAATTCAGGAGATTGCCCTTGAAACCGTTGGAATTAAAAAGGAGCAACTTGATGCATTTTTACTCAATCGATACTTTGCAGAACTACTTGTGTCATTTACACATTATAATTAGGGTGGCCAGTTCATTTCTATGTGCCACCTGTGGTTTCCCATACACATCTGGTACTCGAAAAAGCACACAGAGGTTTTAATCGGAGGGTGCCCGTGAGTCGTAGCCGGGAATCGGACCCGAGCCCTCCGGTCCAACCCTACACCTAGTCTACCGCAATCCCATATCACAAATATTGAATAAAAAAACCATTGATCCAATGGCCAACCAGGAGAAAGTAATAAAAGAGAAGCCAGTCTCTTTCACTGAGGCTCCTGTTTATTTTAAGTGAGCCTTCTGATAACACGATTCTCGTGAAGGAATCAAGATAAGGATGGTCGATTAACTCGCAAGCCTAATTTACGATATGAAAGTGACGGAGTGTTTTCAGTTTGAATATTCTAATAAATGAGGACACAGGAAATTGAAAGATGGCTAAAATCTACACATTCAATGCAAGCATTACACCTAACTAGACATTAAGCATACTTTTTGCTAAGTATGCATTAAATAAATATGTGATTAACAGATAAAAGAATTCACAGCAAATAAGCTTAATGCAACAAAATTTTATGTAGCAATACAAAATAAAACATCCAACCAATTTCCTTTAGCTTACCAAAATTAATCTTAGGATGAGCATAATTTAAAAATTCCCACTTAGTGAACGGAACAAAGGTTTCTTCTTTGTAATTTCATTAGGAAATAATTTTTTGAAAAAAATATGCAAAGATACACAGCTAAAACTGGCAATGTATAGTAGGTAATTTTTATAACAAGAGAATACCATATCCATATCATCTAGCGACGACGAAGAGGGTACATTCGAAATATTTTTTATCTTCATCACTGTGTGGCGCAAATCTGCGCCACCCTGTCCGGATATATATTTGATGGATTATTACGGAAAAAGAATGAACATTTATTTATTAATTTGTATTAGTAATTGTGATATTCCAACCGGAAATTCAAGACCAAAAATAAAATGCATCCATATGGTCTATCATGTGATCCGAGTAACAAGGATTTACATCGAAATGGTGCATTCTGAGATATTGACTGAGCCTTCTCCCCCGTATTCAGCTGTGAATCACAAGCTGTTTTTGTAAATCTGTTAATAACGAAGATGTGGATGAATGTGAACGCAAACGCAGGAAAAAACTATTTCTAGTACTGCCCAAATTTTATTGAAGGTGAAGCAGACATCTGACGAACGGAGTGTACCAGATAGGAGGCTGTGATAGGCATTGAGAGTAAGGTACTTCTAGTGTAGTGGGTGAATGCCTAGTATGCCGAGGAAAAGAAGGACTCCATCCCTAAGGAAGTGAGACAATGAATCCTCTTTCACCCTTTCATTCCATTACCCCTCAGACCATGTAGGAGGAGAAACTCGAAAGGGAATAAACTGGGAGATTAAAAGAGAATCTTATCAACGTTATGCATTATCACTTCGAAAACAGCCTGCACAAGATGCATAAAGGCATATCAATTTTATTTACACATGATGATAATGCCGCTAATGGAGTTCTCCGAGTAAAAATCACGTTTGTTTAGAAGTTGATAAGTATGAACTTAAGTAATTTTTATAATTAATGATCAAAGAGATAATAAGTACGGATATTAGAGAAAACGAAACCATGTGAAACTATCAGCATTAAAAAGCAAAGTTTAGACTTCACAAGCGTATTATAATACGTATTTGAGCTACTTAACTCTGACATTACACATGGGATATTTAAAGCTAACAGTTTCAGGCTTAACTTTGTGGAATTCCTTCATGGTGAGGGTAAAAGAAAGAGAAAAAAACTTTGCACTTCCAGGCACTTTTAATACAACACGACCATGGTTTTAATGCTGCGCATCATGATCAGGTACAATCCAACAAAATTTTTCAACTTATATAGCCAGGAGCGAGGTAGGGCACGTTAGGGAGAGAGCTGGTACTGTAGCAATCATTGGTGGGTGAAGGGAAGGTGAGGGTAAACTATTAGATGCAGACGATACCAAAGGAGGGTGTTGTAAAAAAAATCGGTTTAGAAGGTAGCGTATAAGAAGGCAGAGCACGCTTAAAAGAAAGCTGGGTACAATGAGAGGTTAATAAGAAGTTAAGTCTGACTAAACCGCACTTCTTACTCTCTCGTTTAACTCCGGCGGTAGTATAAGGGTACATATAGGGTAGTTGTATAGTGCTCACAACACGGAATCCGGAGTTATGAGGACAGCCAGGGCCTCGTAAATAGCATGCGGGTGACAAAGAATGTCTTGAAATAGCCCGGATATAGGGAATGCCAACATATGGGAGCAAAAATCGCGTATAACCGCCCTGAGTCAGCTCTTGTCTGGACTCCATTCGTGAAGAAAGAACTTATGGAGGAAAGATACAGCCCACTGCTGGCCGATGCATAACGTTATAAATATTTTCAACATTTGTTAAAATGGGATACCATTCAATAAGTAAAAAATACAGAAATACAAAGTTAAGAAGTATTTGTGAAAAAGTTCTCAAGTTCCAAACTTAGGGACAGGAGAAATGAAACCCACTCGGAAAGCGTTGGCCGTCAACTGACGGATAGCGGAGAAAAATGTTAAACGTTTCGAAACTAAAATTAATGAAAAATGAAATACGGGTTGGTCTTTGTAACGAAAAAGTTTCTTTAAGGGAAATCCGACCTCATTTATTGAACTTAAGACATATATTAGAGAGAAATATTAGATTTTTACCACTACTTTTCCCACAAATAGGGCAAAATCAAAAGAAAATACCGTGTAATTGGGAAGACGTGAGAAGGTAGAGATAGGAAGGGTGAAGTGCTTTTGAGAAAAAAACACGGGAGTCCTATCAGCTGTAAAGCTAGGGAAAGTGATAACAAGGCGACGGAGACGTGCTCCCGAGAGATGAAATAACACTGTTATAGTATCAAACACCTATGACAAAATATTAAAATTTGACTTAATCGATAACTTTGGGGAGGTAAAATTTTAAGAGAGATTTGAAAGAAGTAAAATAAATGTCCAAGTCCTGAATTCCTTATAAACAGAAAATTCTCGTCAAATGAACATATCTTTGCATGAAAAACTGTTACACAACGACATTTATATTGAGGAAACTATATTACTAACAAGATACAGATATTGAACGAAGCATTTATAAATACATACACAAAGTTTTAAAGGCCCAGCCATTGCTGAAAAAAAATAGAAGATACACATATCGTACTTGCTAGTAAGTAATACATCAACGCTTGAATTTGGCTAACTGCCGTTTTGCTAAACTCTATCAAATGTTAGCAATAGGAGAGTTACACAAAGGGGTGGATAAGGTTCTTTCAGATTTCCTCTCAACCAGACGACCCCAATGATCCTTGACACTCTTGGCAGTTGGAGAGGCCACGATGACAGACTTGATTCAACATGGAGAAACGGAAGGGAGGTTCTTTATATCAGGGAAATACTACGATAGACATCTGAAAAAAGGGGAGGAGAATGGGAGGCCCCGAAAGGACGGAAGAAGAAAACCCAGTAAAAGTAAGAGCACGAGAGGTTCATGATGGGGAGATAACTATTTCTTCTCATCTCCCTCTGCTCTTTTCCTTTGGCTCTCCTTTGCCACCTCCCTCGGCTCCTCGGCTCCCGACGACCTTATTTTTTTGGAAGAGAGATGCTCAATAAAAAGGCGATAGGGATACAAAGAGTTCTCCAGCTCCCTCAGGCGTACACCGTATCCCCAGGGGTACGCGGGGCTGGCCTATGTGACATCGGTCATGGGACAATCACTTCCCACCACACCGACCTTTCACCGCTCCCTCAGGAACCAGACTCTTTCACTCACTACTTTGGGGCCACATACTCGTACCTACCGCACGGTAATATATTTTCTAGTGTGAAGTTTATCAAAGAGGAGTACCCCTTTCGCATCCTAGAAAACTGATACCATCACTTTTGGCTGGCCGTATGGCTTTTGTTTCCTATGGTGGTGGTGAATATTTCTGCTAATATATTGTTGTGTTTTCTCTGAGGAATAGTACTTGACCCAAGTTTTATCTGTGGTCACAAACTGGCGCAGAAACTCTTGTTGGTTGCTCTTGAAATGGTTCAAACAGTGTTCGGAAATTTCCATTGTGATGCGTTTGTGAAACTTCGTCAAGCATCGCGGCACCCGTTTAGCAGATAATTATCTTATACCCACTTTGACTTTTGAAATGTTATATGGGTGTTCAGATGATATCCCTACAAATTTAGCGATTTCTCGCACTTTCAGTCGGCGAGTCTCCATGACCATTTCACGCAATTTATGATAATTTATGAGGTAATGCCACATTTTGACCGACCACTACGCGGATTATTATCTTAGCTCTTCCGCCCAACTTTGACTGGTTTTTCCACAAAGAAACAGTTGAATATCAAGGAGAGGAGTTTGCTAGTGTATTCTGGAATGCGGTATGATTTATTAATGCTTTTATATATTTCATTGCGAAGCAATTAATCACTGGTCGAATCTCAATGTTTTACATCTTCCCAAATCATTAAACAGGAACAAAAATAGAAAGGTATCTGCATTACAGATCTCTTGCCAGAATACTGACGAGTTTAGTGTTTACTAATAATGGATTAACTATTTTTAAGCTACAAAATCATTGCGCTAGCGCTGATTAGTCTAGATCTAGTGATGATTCCAAGGCCCTGTCTTACTACCCTATATGTCCCTGATCTTCCACGGAGTAATTCATTTCATCATTTTCATTCAATTACTTTGGTGAACATTTTCATTCTAAAATCTATAAAGATTTGTATTAACAAGCTTAAACAAGTAAAATCGATCAGTGTGTAAACTTTCTAGTAGTCTCATGTGATTGTTTTTGGAGATACACAATGTAAACTCCAAATATTGCAGGAAGTTTTTCACTACACAATTTTCATATCTAAAAAGGTGTATTTTATGTGAATATTTATCAAACTAAAATAATTATTACTTACACCCAAGATCATGCTACTTTCGCAATCAACACATCGTGAGAGACTTCGCGCCGTTTTTATATTGATTCATCCTAGAAGGGATTTTATGAGGAGGAATTAATTTTCATCTTTTGGCTGAAAAGTTATATTCTCTGTAAGCACTTATTTGTAAAAGGAGATAGTATTAAATTTGAGCAATTCTAAGTTAACATGGCCAACGTCGTTAATTAAAATGACTTCGAGAATGTAATATGATTAAATGAAATCTTAATAAAGAGAACATAACGTATCTACGGAAGTGAATTTTTGAAAATAAAACTTAAGGTTTCCAATTAGCATCAAAGTACATCTTTCCAATCGTGGAAATTAAAATATTGGAGCAAGGATACAAAAAAATATCCTAAGTAGAAAATAACAGTCTAGACTAAGCACCATGCATAAATTAATATACATTATTTCAAGAAACCTTATTTCCTGGCAACATGAAATCCGATATTGAAAACACTAGCCATTTTCTATACTTATCGTTTTAAGTTAAAAATCACCTTTGCATTTAATGGTGTTCTTATCACACAAATATAAAGAGAAAAAATGTAATGTTAAACTGAGATAGGTTCAACTTGAAATGTTGCGATGGGCCGCCAATCACGAATTGCAATTATTGTCAATTTTCTCGATTTCTTAGCACAAAAAACCTCCTCCAGAATGAGAACAAGAGTCTAGTTCATCTCCGTCCATAAATTAGTATAATTAGTTTCAAGAAACCCTAATTTCGTAAAACGTGAAATCTAAACTTAAAATTTGATTGACGTGCTTTTAAAAGAATAGTCTTCAAAACTTCAACTCCACAAAAATGGGCAAGGGCTGAACGGCATAAAAATGAATGAGGACAGAATGACTGGGAAAAAGACTCGTGAGCGGAGGGAGTGGTGGCCGGGATGGAGAGATCGTCGTGGGCATGGGAGTGTGGGAGGAGGTAGTGGAGG